>JAJEJO010003272.1:0-52489 GCA_020662805.1 Glaucomys volans | reverse complement strand
AAAGAGAGAGAGAGAGAGAGAGAGAGAGAGAAAGAGAGAGAGAGAGAGAGAGAGAGAGAGAGAGAGAAGGAAAAAAAAGGAAAGGAAAGGAAAGGAAAGAAAAATAAACAGAAAAACAAGACAATTGTAAGAGCATAGAGGAGCCTAAAGCAATACGACAACTAAAAGCAGTGTGGTCTCCTATGTGGTCTCCTGCACCAGAACACTACATAACAACTAAGAAAATCAGAATAACATGTGGATTTTAATAATAATGTATCAATATTTGTTTACTAATTATGACAAAAGTACCAAAATAATTTGAGATTTTTTAAGAATAGGATAACTTGGATGTGTGGTGCATAGGAAGATTGTGTGTAACAATTGAACTATTCTAAAATTAAAAATTTATTTTAAAAAGTCAAAGGAAAAAACTTTGGAAATATGATTAGAAAACATTCATCAAGGTACAGAAGTCAAAGAAATAAAAACCCAAATTACCTTTTTGTAAATATCTCGAGGAAATATATAAACATATTCTCACTTAAACTCTCATTTAAACAGAGATCAGAGAATTATTTTAAGAAGAACCTGAACATAGTTGAATTCAGGTTGATATTTCTCATGTAAATCAATGAGAAGAAAGTCAATTCTTCTTACAGCTTTTCTAGAGTTCTAACACTTTGTTCTGACAATTGAAAAACAATAGGACATTTATTTCAAAAGACGTATTAAGTATAGGTCACCAGACAAAGACATTATAAGAAAAGAAAACTATTGACCAATATCCCTCATAAAAACTGACAAAAATCCTCAAGAAAATTTTATTAAGTTGAATCCAAAAGTATATGCAAAGAATTATACACCACAATCAATTGGGAATTATCCCATGTTTACAAGACTGGTTTACCATTCAAAAATCAATTAATATTAATTTATCATGTTTAAAATCTAAGGCCATTTACTATCAATAGATTTGGAGAAAAGATTTTGATAAAATCCAACACCCATTCATGATAAAAAGTCTCAGTTAACTAGGAGAAGAAGGAAGGAAACTTGTTCAATGTAATAAACTTGTTCAATGTAATAAAGGATATCTATTAAAAACCCTACAACTAATATCATACGTAATAATAATTAGTAATGAGAATGTCCCTTCTTGTCTTTGCCTCTCAACATCATACTGGACCCCCAGTTAATGCAAAAAGAAATGCAGAGGAGATAAAAGGTGTACAGATTTTTTTATATAAAGAAATAAAATTGTTGTATTCACAGTTAACATGATTAACTATGTAGAAAATCTTACAGATTCAACGAAAATCTGAAATTAATCAATTATAACAAGGTTGTAGAATACAGGGTTAATGTGCAAAATTCAATTACTTTTCTATATATCAGCAGTAGATAATTGGAGTTTGAAATTAAAAGGACAATATTATTTACATGAGCTTCCAAAAAATGAAGTAGGTACAAATCTACCAAAATATGCACAAAACCTTAGGAGGAACATTATAACTAAGTAAATGGAGTGATATTCCATGTTTATGGATTGACATTGCAACACTGTCAAGCTGTCAGTTCTTCTCAACTTGATTTACAGATTCAGTACAATCCAAATCAAAGTCCCAGCAAGTTGTTTTGTGGATATTGACCTGTTGATTTTAAACTTTATATGGAGAAGCAAATGTTGAAGAACAAGAATGAAATTGGAAGACTCATATTCTCTACTTCAAGATGGTAATTAAAGGTACAGCAATCAAGATAATAAGAGCAATGGTAATGACAAAGAATATATGGAACAATGAAGTAGAAGAAAGAGCTCAGAAATAGTTCTACATAAATATGAACAATTGGCCTTGAACAAGAGAGTATTGGCAAAACAATGGAGAAAAGATGGTTCTTTTCAACAAGTAGAAGAATTGGACATCCACACACAAAATAATTAATCTAGATACCGACCTAACACTCTTCACAAAAATTAACTATAAGTGTATAATATTCCTAAATTAAAGGGTAAAACTATAAAACCCCTAGAAGATAATAAAGGAGAAAACCTAAATGATCTTGGGTTTGGTAATTTAGAATTAACACCAAAAGCATAATACACAAAAGAAAGAATTGATAATTTGAACACCATTAAAATAAAAAATTTTAGCTCTGCCAAAGATATTATCTAGAGAATGAAAATAAAAAAGAACAAGTCATGGGTTGGGAGAAAAATTTTTCAAAAGACATTTTGTGGGATAGGACTGTTATCCAAAATATGTAAAGAAGTGTTAAAATTCAACCCTAAAACCAAAACTTAGTGGAAAAATAGACCAAAGATCTTAGCAGACACCTCACCAAGGAAGATATAGAGATGGAAAATAAACATAAAAATGAGCTTCACATCTTATATCATCAGAGAAATGCAAATTAAAACAAGGACATATCAGTGCACACATATTGGATGGGCCAAAATCCTGAGCACTGAAAACACCAAATGCTGGTCAGGAACTCTTATTCATTCTAGTGGGAATGCAAAATGATAGAACCAGTTTGGAAGAAAGTTTGGCAGCTTTTTATAAAACTAAATGTCCTCCTATCATGTGATCCAGCAATTACATTCCTTGGTGTTTACCAAAAGGAGTTGTAAATTCATATCCATACAACCAGCACATGAACATCTAGGGCAGATTTATTCATAATTGGCAAAACATGTAAGCAATGAAGGTATCCTTTAGTGTGTGACATAACCTGTAATACATCTAGGTAATTAAATGCGATTCAGTGCTAAAAGAAACTAGCAGGTTGTGAAAAGGCATGTAAGAAACACAATCTATATTATTAAGCAAAAGAAGCCAATTTGAAAAGGCTTCATACTATATAATTTCAAGTATACCATATTTAGAAAAGGCAAAGCTATGCAAACTATGTAAAGACATTGGTGGTTGCCAGTCATTAGTGGGGACAGATAAATAGGCAGGCACAGAGCACAGGGCAGGGAAACTAGTCTGCATGATACTATAATGGTAGATACATGCTATTATACAATTTATCCAAATCTTTTCAATATATAGCACCAACAGTGAATCCTACTGTAATCTGTGCAATAGTTAAAATAAAGATGCATCAATGTAGGTTTATCAGTTTTAAAAAGTGTGCCACTCTGGTGGGAGGTATTGGTGATGGAAGAGGGTGTGACTGCTTTGGTGACAAGGCCTATATGGGAAATCTATGTACCTTCTACTCAATTTTATTGTGAACCTAAAACTGCTCTAAAAATTAAGACCATTAAAATATTTATGACCAAAGGCAACTTAGAGGTTTAAACTTAATGTATTTAGTAATTTGTTAATTTAACATAAATTTATTGAGCAATTGCTACAAGCTTTTATTATAATGTGAGAGGCAAAAACAAACAACAAAAAATAAAAGAAAATACTACCTGCTATATACAAAATAAAGGTATGTGATGACGCCCAGAGACCTACTTTAAACTGGATAATCTTCAGTGAGTGGGACCTAAAATATGAATGACCAAGAGTGTTAAGGGCTGGAGTTGTAGCTCAGTGGTAGAGTGCTTGCCTAGCATATGTGAGGCACTGGGTTCAATCCTCAGCACCACAAAAAAATAAATAAACAAAATAAAGATATTGTATCCATCTACAACTAAAATTTTTTTTTTTTTTTTAAAACGGGTATGAAGATCTTGGGTTATAAAGATTTAAGGTAGAATGAATTATGAGTCCCTAAGATAGTAAAGCGCTTAGCAAGCTCCTGAACCTAAAAAAGAGCCTGAGTGCCTGATGTTTACAGAAAAAGAAGTAGTATGGGGGAAGGAATGGGGGAGTGACAATTTAGGCAGAGTCAGATAAGGTGGTATTGATCTTGGTTAAAGTTCATTTCCCATTGTGTGAGATGAAACCACTGAAGGGATTTAAACACAATTGTGACCCAATATAGTTTATGTTTTTAAAAGATCTAGCTTTCAGTAGAAGTTCTGGGACATCAAATATTGGATTTTGCCCATAACCATGCTTATTTCACAAAAGCATTGCAAATCCATGATTTTGTGGTTTCAACATTTTTTTGTGATCCATCATTTAGGGAACCATCTAGGAATCTTTCATACTGTTCAGAAAGAGGGAAAATGAAAGTCAGTTTCCATTACAATTCTGCGACCAATGAACTGCGACCATGCCCTGAACCATGACAGGAGAAATCTTATTACATCATAAACCCAGAAATTTGCTTTCCCTTGCCAAGAGCAAATTATTGTATAGTATTTTATTAGGTCATGAATATTGGTTCTAAGGAGAGGGTTTCATGGAAAGCTTTTCTTTAATTAAAGCTAGATATTTTGGAGAATTAAGACACTATAAACTGGGAAATACCACAAACAGAACACAGGTAGAAAATCCATGAAGATGTGAAAGACAATATTCTAGGAATAAGCATCGGTCACATTTTAAACATATAAAGATTGCCTACATAAGTTAGGACTGAAATGGGCAAGCAAAAGCCTGCGCCACCAATAACCTCACACTGGGAGTCACTGGAATAATTGGGTCTGACTCATTCTTTGAAAATGGCCTACATGGTCATCTCCACTCTGATGTTATCAGAGAATACACAGCAAATTCTCAAATGTTTTTCTGTAAATCACATATACTGTGAATGGAAGAAAACCTCTCATTAGTGATTTGGTCCCCTTCCAAGGCAAAATCGAGCCTTCACACAAAGGAATCTTTCTATTGTAAGCTGGCTCTCTATTATGTCAAAGTTAAAGGTCAAGACAAAATAAAGCACAGTGGAGCCAGCCCAAGAGATTCAGTGTGTGGGAGAAGTTACTTTATTCCTAAAACATTGCACTGGCAGTTACTTTCCAAGTCACTCTGTTCAAAGAGCAATATGATTTGGTGGATTTTGTTAGATTTTAAAAGGAAACAAAATATTTCTACTTGTAAGTAAGACAGGCCTTAGAAATCGTCTGGCCCAACTATCATTTCACAGAAAGAAACTGAAGTACCAGATTTTACATATTTGTTAAAATCTAGGACAGACAGGATGCTTGTGATCTGGTCCAGTGGTGGTTCTAATACACCTCAAAGAAGAATTGGAAAAGTGAAGAGAACCTGCTTCTTTTTGTACACTGATGAAGGAGCAGGAAACATTTTTTCAGTTTCCTCAAAGCCAGGTTATGCACAGCCAAATAGGAAACTAAGTACCTTTCTTTGAAAGCCCTCCCCTGGCTTCTTGTAATTATTTATTAGTATAAACTAATTACAAATTGCATTGAAAATGTACTGTTGTCATTAAGACCTGGGAGATAGAAATGACCAATTCTATAAACTTTCCATTGTTCCTCTGTGGGGAGCCCACCACTCTGGGAATAGGTTGGGTGTGTAGACTTTTGCATTGCCAAACAAACCCTTAGTAACATTGTTATTATTCAGTCCCCATAGTGGCATCAGTGCTTCTGAACAACACCATTGACTTGAATTAAATTGGCACTGACCGTAAGAGGCAGAATTCTTCTGAGTATTGCCCAACTTCCTCTGGCAAGGGGAACTTTGACTCTGAGTACAGCTCTGGGTACCTTTGAGAATCATTTGTTGTCCTTGAAGGAAAGAGTAAAAAATAAGCTGATGTAAAAAATAAGTACATTGTCATGTTGAAGACCATGCCACAATATAAATTTATTATATAAACCAAATAACATCTTTATAAGTCTTTGAAAACTTTATTTTTTATTTGGGAATTTTTATATTATAGTATAATACCTTATTATGAGACAAACAGTGTAATTCTTGATATACATTTTTGACAGTCATAAAAATAAACATAAGTAGATGCTATTTTATAGGTGAAATAAGATTAAATATATTGTCCCCAAATTAGCAAGTTTAAATTTCAGGCAATGTACTCTAACCCCATATGCTTTAGTAATCCTGAGAAAGCACCGTCCTGTGTGTATGTTAGAGACAAAGAGATTTCATGGGGTTCAGCAGACCTTCAAAACAACTTATGATGCAAGAACTTCTTGTAACTTCATGATTTACTCAAGAAATTCCAGATCTCCATTTCAGGTGGATTCAAGCAGCAGAGTTGAAGCCATGCAGGTCAGGAGAATTTAAATCCGAAGATATTTTTTTTTCTTCTCTCCTAGTAAAGATGTCACTTTTTCTGGTAACCTTAGACAGAAATACTAAGTTCAAAAGACGCTTTCATAAACAACCTCCATCAAAGCAATTCAATAGAATCCTAACGCTCTGTGCTCTGTCATGTCTGATTCCACAGCATGGGTTTGGCTGCAGGTTCTCCCTAGTACTGACTTATTTTCCTGCTCTAATAGTTGAATTGTAAATTTACCTGGAATCACCCCAAATATGTTGATGGCTCAGTAGTATTCACTTATTACTGCAATTACTTAATTTAATTAAATTATGAACATAAAAAGAAAGCAAAATAAGACAATGTGTTAGAAAAAAATCAGTGAAATAGGCAAGGGTAGGAAAATTATTAATGCTTGCAAAACTCTAAAGGGATGGTACACTGAGCTGGTTTTACAAATGTTTCATATTCTAATTTGGAGAAACCCAGACAGAATCAACATGATTGTTTTTCAAGAAAGATATGCACAAACCAACATCTTGCTTTACCAGTTTTTAAAAGAACTTGGATTAACAGGAAGAGATTAGTGAATGAATGTATTTCTGTTTCCATTAAAATAAGATACATAAATTAGGTGTCATTTTGAATGAAACTTTTCAAATTGAATAAATTCTGTGATGTTGAGAAAGGTAAGAATATTTATGCTGTAACCTTTTACTACCTTTTCAGTTTAACACTAATAAAAGAAAGGAATCTTAAATCATTTGCTTACTTAAAATAAAAAGCATGTGCAAAGTCTGCATATAAGAGAAAATAAAATTAAATTTGGGACATGTAATTTGCAGGCCCCAGTAATGATTATGGAGGGGAAGTCAGGAGGATGCAAAATGTGCCCACCTTGGTCAAAATATGTAGAGAATCAACAAATAGGTAAGGAGACCTAAATCATTACCACCAGTTCTCATTCTAGATAATTGTGACCCCAAAACAAATTTTAAAAAATTTGCATATTTTTGTGCCTCACTTACTTCATCTCTAAGAAAAGAAAACTGCCAAGTCTGCTACTCTAGTTTAATTTAAAAATTCTGATTTTTCTTCACTTGGAAGGTAGAGTGAAATTTTAATTGCATAATAACTACTAGATCAATCCTTCAGATTATATTTCCACACATTTTATTTTTCTTTCATAGTATATGCAGAACTATGATTTTCTTGAATATAGAGTTGTCTACTCAAACATTTCATAAAGTGGTCAGCAATTAAAATATTAAGTCACTTAGGTTTAAAATTTTCAAGTATGAAATCAAAATCATAACATAGTTTATCTACAATTATCTTCTAAAATACCTGACATTAAAGTTACTTCTGAAAAGATTTGAGAACAAAGGAAAGGGCAATATATCTTTTAAAATGTGATTTCTTCTTAAATTCAGTGACTCATATTAAGCTTGTCAACTATAAACATTAATTTACCAAGCAAAGCAAACCTTTATACCTATCAAAGTAATGTTTATGTTCAGGATCTATTCTAAATGTTTAAATAAAAAAGTCACATTATATGTCAGAATTTAAGATGATAGAGAATTGACAAGAGGAAGTAGGCTACATTTCCTATTTTTCCTGAATTTTGATTAGCTATGATGACATAATTTTGGGATTTGTTATATCTCTTCTTTGCTTGCTGATCTTAGTGGAAAACCTCAGAACAACCATAAAGGCAAGTCTCGGGAGATACTAGGACCCTTTTGCCTCATGGAGTTGCCCTAATACCCATCAATTACTTTATAAGCTACTATTCTAGCCCCTTTTCTGATATAGTGCATGTGCTGATTATCCAGAAATAAGAGGTTATGCTAAGAATGTTCCTATTAAGTTAATGAAAGGGTTCAAATTATACAGCACATTGCTCTTTTCATAGGCTAATACACAGGGACTGAAGGAGGACATGGATTTCATAGAATATACAAGATCTCCAATTTAATTTGACAGATTGTGACTTTCAAATGGAGACTCAGAGAAGACATGTTTTTGTGCAATCTTGACTCAAAAAAATGTGGTAGCTCAGTAACTACATAATAGAGGTATTTTGGATAAATACCCAGACAACCGAATTATAATATTCAAATAATCTCAGAATTTTATATTTTCAGTTTGGGTTCACAGAGGAGTTCAATTTCCTGAGTGTGATGCCCATTAGGGATCCAACTCTGAGTTGTATAACTCTGGAATTTTTCAGGCCAAGATTAGCAGAAATAAGAAGGCAAAATGTAGTTATTTATTTGATGTCATGTATTCTATAAGGAGGTATGATATCCCTATCTCCTCCAGCAAATTTCATATCATAGCAGTTTAAAAGAAAAAGGTAAAAGCAAAAAACAAAAAAATAGGAAATCTGGCAGTTAATCACTTTGAAAGTACATGGCTTATATTGTTATGCTAAAGTATTAGTCACTATACTATCATTATCAAGCTGTTAATAATATATTATAATTTAATAATTATACGTTTTCCTAATCACATTTTATTATGGTTAACCATTGTGTCATTTAAAAAAAATTGCTTATAATGTCTGTTCAAATATCTTACACAAAGAGAATGCTTAGTAAATATGTGGTGATTGTCCAATTTATTAATTGACTGTTAGTTCTGTAAAGAGCTTCTGCTTTCTCATTTCCTGTTCAAGGAAATGCCAGGTCTGAGCAGGGAGGGAGGATGGAAAAGGCCCTGTGAGACTTAGAAGGCTGGTCTCTGTCCTACAATGTGTAAAGGAGACTGGACTACTTATTTAAAGTTTTCAGTAGGATAAAGTCATTCTTTGTTTTACATAGAATTAGTGGACATGTCCTTACAATATTTTTAACTGGAATTTCATGATTCTATATGTCAGTAAGAATCAGAATTAAAATACATAAAATGTTGTTTTTTCTTTCAAAATAAAGTGCTAGTGATTCAAAATTCTCCATTATTAACCTTTGCAATTCTGACTTGTCTGTATTAATCTTAATCTGAAGAAACAGATACATGAATGATGAGGGCAAACCAAATCTCAGTTGCAGAAGAAAGAGAACAAGAGGCAAATGCATCAATTCTGTTGTCTTATGCGTATTTCTGCTCTGAGGGCTAATCATTTGCTCTTTGTATGAGATTGACCATCTTGTGTGAAATGCAGTATCTGTAGAATACAAAATTACTCAATGTTCTCTGAAATATTTTATGGCTGTGACAGTCTCTTACTAAAGTTGATATTTATATTAAGACAAATGTAAGCAGAAATGTAGATCTTGAACATACTAATGTTAATAAACATTAGTTTATTAACTGTGCTATAATAAACTGTAACCATAATAAGCTGTATAATAAACTGTAACTATAGCTGCACTTTGAAATTAGCCAGCATTCAAACATTGCATAAAAAGTAACAGGGATTAGCCTAAAGAAATAAAAAAATGTAGAAAATAAAAAAATTAAAAATTAAAGAGGAATTTTATATGCTTAACCATACATCTCATGTTATAAAATTAAAGCACTGACATATGTGTGTATATACACATATATAAACAAATATGAAATATGTATATGAATAAATTGTGTGGATATTGTGTGTATACGTGTGTGTGTGGGGGGGGGAGATAGAGAGAGAGATAATAATGCTGTACTTACATAGTTTCACAAGAGGTTTTAGTGTCTGAGTCATTCTGGAGCCAAGAGCCTCAAGTGACTAATTTTATTCTAGGGCAAGAAAGTATCCACATTTCTAATGTTTGTTTAATGACCCAATAGAACCTGGATAATGAGACAATTGAGAGTTGAGAAAGGTGCACCATCCATCACATTGAACCTAACGCCAGTGACATGTTGTTTATTTACAGTGCAATATAGGAAGACCTAAGCCTCACACTGCTGAAACAAACAGAACAATAAAAAGTACTTAAAGCCATTTATACTCATTTAAAAATTAAACCCGAGGGGTGATGTCAAGGTTTCTACTTTTTCTGACAGAGACATAGCATTTATCAAGGGTTGAATGCCTTGTTCTTCAAACAGAGCACCGCGGGGGCTTAGATTTGTACAATTCCTGTTTCATTCTAATGGAGAAACAATGAAATTGGAGAATGAAAGAATTATTAGATCTTCTACTTTGTCTTCATAGTTAAGTCTATGAAATACACTGTCTCATTTTTGCTATGCCTGTTTTTGACGATTTCCAACAAAAATTCTGTCAGTACTCTTTTCATCACAGTACAATTTAGCTGTCACTGGGTTCCTTTCCTTTTTTTCTTTTATCTCATTATTCTTAGTAAATTCTGTAGAGTAAAATATTTTCTGATCCTTTTCCTTGGCGATGAAAGTTCTGCTATTTGTAAAATGTGATGTCCATATTCAATGTTAACTTACCATGCTTCATATGCAGTCACATCACAAATTAATTCTACATTCTTGCTCTTTTCCTCCTGTTTTTAACTTGTTACTCTGCCATTGAATCGTATTTTCAAAAGGATGATCTGTAGTACCAGAGAATAGAAATTCTATTCTACCTACATGATTTAGTGAACATGTGTTCAGACACTACACCGCAGAGGAAGGTAAGGCGGAGTGAGGAATAGAGTCTCAAAGTGCTGTCCTTCAACATTTCCAGTTATATAGACCAGAGGAAAACGCCATTATAACTTTAGCACCAACAGTTAGATTCCTCTGCCAGTCATCCTTATGCTTTAGCCCAGTTCTAAGCATGTTGTCCAATATGTGGCTGGTACTCCTTTGTTAGAGATATTTCCTTGTTAGAAATACTATGTAAGTATTTAATCTCTGAGGGTTAGTGATGATATATTTCTGATAATCCATAAATAGTAAGATTCAGCCTACTACAATCCCTTTATGTTCATCATGTCGTTAATATTTTTAGCAACACTAAAAATAATTGAAAAGACTCAGAAAAAATTTCCATGTTTTTCTTTCATTCATCTGTAAAATGCTAACTCTACTACACACATTATCTAAAAACTCTACTCTTTATTTGATTTGTCCCTAATAATATTCATATCCATTTGAATTTGGAAAATATGTAATTGCACGATATCAATCAACAAACTGTTTTTGAGCATTGATGATATACCACTTTCTCCTGTTCCCATTAATCAACTGAACCATCAAAGTTTGTCTTAGAGACATTTATCCTAATAAGTCATTACTAGGAGAAAATATATTCATTGCGAAAGTACATGTTTCCCGTGTTTTACAAGTGCATGGCATTCTCACATAATAATCTTAAACATCTACTCTGCTCGTATAATTTCATCTTTGGTCATATTTCTCATTTTGTTTTAAAAATTGTTATGCTAATACCATACAAACACTTTCTATTCAGCAAAATCAATATAAAAATCAAATATAAAAATCAAATAATGTGACTGGGTCCCACTGACATGTATTCTTTGTGTATTTAAAATAATTTTCATTAAGTAATTACCACATAATTACAGAAATGACCCTTATTATTTGGAAATATGACCACATATTTGCCATAAACTTTAAAGACTTGTGTATCAGTGATTTTGATAGGAGGATTTGAGATTCCCACAGCCCTTTACAGTGACTGCTATTCTGATTCTTGTATCATTCTCAAACTCCTTGGTTCATCAACTGTGTTTCTAGCACCTTTTAGTTGCTCAGCCCATGCCTGATGTTGGATTCAGAGATAAAGAATGATATGGTCTCTAAATTATTTGAGTTAGAATCTACTGTTATTTAATATTTCATGTATTTTTTATGTGACTAAAGTGCAATGTTTTGGGAAGTTTTCCTTTCTATTCAAAAAGTTTCAAGTATCTTTATATAAAATGCATATTTCTTGGAACATTTTGATTCTAAGATAAATAAGAAATGTTGGATAATGTTCAACTATCACACTATGATTTCATAAGGGTATGAAGACTGACAGGATAATCTGTTAAAAAGTGGTAACTATAATTTCCTATAGTTAAGTATGATAAAATCTCTTTTCACTTTTTTGAGACTTTTATCTCATATTGCATTTTTTAAAAATGTACATTTTCCCATATGATTTATATCTGTAAATAGTGAGAAATCCTTATTTATACAACTGAAAATAAGCAATTTCCTGAAAAAATTTCAGATAGAGCCCATGGTAAAATCTCTAGCTCTGCTGTTATTAAAAGGGTAAAAACTAAGCGCATATTCTAAATTCATGAGAAGCTCGGTCAGACAACTGTACACTCACCAAAATCCATTTCCTCTTCTTCCTTGACATATAGCTAGATGACATTTTCAAGCCCCTACTGCAGTTAGGTCTGGTTATGTGCCTGAGTACTATACAAAAAATGTGAACTTAATGAAATGCAATGAGCTGCTTCCAGTCCTAACTTGAAAAAAATCTTTCTGCATATCTCCATACCCTTTGTTGGTCACCACAGACTAGAATGCATAGGAGCACTGCATTCTTAAAAGTCTACTATTTGCAGCATTCAGTTAAGAAATAGATATTAGATGTTAAAATGCTGGAAAGATGTTACGCTTTGACTGAATATTTGTTTGTAAAATATTGCCAATGAAAAATTTGAAGACGAAGGTTCTACCAAAACTGTAGCTCAGAGGGAAGGAAGTTGGGAGAAAATCTCAATACTTGCTTGCCTGGATGTTGCTTGATGTATTTGACTAAGTACAATGAAAAATAAATGAGGTTGGGAATGAGCTGTTTTGCAGGCAGACCTTAAGGGTCTTGTAATGTTGGAGAAGCCAACTTCTGAATGAAATTAGTCACCACAGAAAAACAGATACTGCATGACTCCACTTACATAAAGTATCTACGATAATCAAACTCATTGAAGCAGAGAACAGAATGGTGGTTTCCAGAGAGAAATGAAGAGTTATTGCACAAAGGGTTTAAAATTTCAGTTATGTAAGATAAATTAGTTCCAGAGATCTGCTTCATGACATAGAGTCTATAGCTAACAATGTAATATAGTGCACATAAGCATGTAAGCACATAGAAGTCATGTTAAGGATCTTTCCACCTCAAACAAATGAAAACCCACAAAGGGACACAAAGAAATTATTGGAAGAGATATATTTAATACTTGATTGTGGTGATGGTATCATGGGTGCATGCATATGTTAAAACTCATAAAAATACATGAAACTCATGCAATTATGTATGTGAAGTAATGCATAATGTGAATTATGTATGTAAAGTCAATTAGCTTTAGTTAGCCATTCCACAATGTATACATATTTCAAAACATTTTGTGTACTACATATGTGTAGATAATGTATATGTACTATATATAACTTTGTCAATTGAAAACTTTAAAAATAAACATGTGCAGTGTTTTTGTAAATCAATTGCATTTCCCTGAAGTTATTTTACAATAGTGGGCTGAAACCTATGTTGTTTCCTTGGAGAGCAATCCTCCCAAGTGTTCATTCAAAAGCATCCGTGGAAAGAAACATGCAAGGAAGATACTTCAATAGGGATGCAGCAGAATTCATGAATCCATGGAGATTGATGGACAAGGATTCTTTCCAGAATGTAGACCCAAGATCAATCATGAAATTTGCTTCACTGCCAGTGTGAAGATACTTAAAAATGCAATGCAGAAGGACTCAATCATTGCTCTGTGAGCCTGCCTGCCACGTGGTGCACATTCTTCCATTTTCAAACTGAGCATTTATTATGGTTATCATGCTCATGTTTCACAAGTATATGCCACATTTCAGTCATGGAAATTAAAACACAAGAACACATAACTGGTCCTAATCAGCAAGACTGAGTATCTTCCAAATATCCTTGAATTTGAAGTGAGCCAGGAATCGAATTGTGTTTTATATTTGCCTCACTTGAAGAGAAGAAGGGTCTCCTCTAAGTATGGGAAAAAAGCTACAAAATTCATACTTCATGATCAGAAGGATAAACTGGTCAAAGACATTTGCTGTTCATAAAAATAAAACCAGAAAAACAACATCATCTTCTTCTAGAACCCCAAATTAGAAATTTTTAACTTTCCTTCCATTATTGTGTATCCATGACATGCATTTTCCAGGCCTAGTCAATGAAACATTTCCAAATCTTTATCCATTACAGCTTCCTGGGATGAGATACCATGATGCCTTCAGCTCTTCAGAGCTCCCATCAACCTGAGTCTCTGTGTGACAGCATGGGAGAGATCTGCCTTCGCCAGCAAGTAATACCTGCCTTGGACCATTCTGTGAGAGTAGATTGCATTATCTTTTAATCAAAACCCAAATTTTAAAGTGCAACTTTCACAGCCATTTACCCACAAATCTATTAATGTTCATTGCATTGTAATTCTTCCTACTACATTGCATACTACTGTGCAGAACAACATAACTGACTTATCTTCTTTTAGAGATTTCATACTTTGTAGTTAGCTGTTTTAGATCCCTTATTAATAGTTTGCACCAAAACCATATACATGTGTATGTATATGAAATAGTGTAACTGAGTTATTAAGTGGTCTACCACTGTCAGGTACAGTCATTCTCCTTACTATATAGATTTGTAAACTGAGGCACAAATAAGAAAAATGAAAACCTACTTTTAGATCACATTGTGGAAGTGTTGGACTCAGCTTCAAGCCAAACAAAACCAGATTCCAGGAATTCTATTCAGAACCATTGCATTGGGCCATAAGAGGAAATGCATTTAGTACTAAATGCAGACTTCACCACCCTGCCAGGCAGCTTTGTGTGTTAACACTGTTAGCACACAATTGCTATGATTTGAGAAATATGGATAAGATTTGGGGAAATTTACATTACAAAAGAATGTAGAAAGAACCCCACAGAGAATCCCTGTAAACAATCATTTTTTAAACAGAGTTACTTTAAAGAAATGTAAATATTCACAGCATTTTAGGCACACATTTATTGAATGAAAGTGAAAGGTAGTACTTACTTTTCTCTATCCCAAATATATGGTTTGAGGAGGCAAAGTTTGCAATTTTTCATACTTCCATGGAGTTAAAAAACTATTTCTTTGCAGTAACAGGAAACTACTTCCAGAGCTCATAAAATAAAGCACTATTTCTGGCTCTGAATTTTCTCATAAAATATCTTGCACTGGTGCCAGGAGTTGGTGTAACTTCCTTCTATCAGAATTTTGTAGTAAAGTCACTTGTGGCCTTTAGGCTTGGTTTGGGTTTATAAGCAATTTTCTCTTCCTATATCACAATGTGTTTCATTTCTATAAATATGCACTTTTTCCCATTTATTTACTTACTAATCAATTCATTCATTCATTTACTGACTGTCTGTGAGTCCCTCATTATGGTAACTATAAATGACTAAGAGCTGTCACCAGGCATTCAGAACAATGCCTGGAACACAAGCGGGCACTAAATAAATATTTAGAGAAGGAATGAGTGAACAAGTTAATGTTTCAATGAATGGTCTTAGTTCAGCATCTACAACAATCTTAAACCTAATAAAGGATACACAACACTTGAATCCATCTGCACCGACACTTGAGCGCAGGTTACAGTGTTTGGAAGGGATCATATGAAATAAGCCTTAAGGGGAGATTCAGTGGATGGGCAGGATGAATTCAAAAGATTCAAAATAGGAGACAAACAACGAACAAAGGCATGGGTGAATGTGATGTGTGCATGGTCAGTAAGGGAATGATCTGTTTTGACAGACTGTTTTCATATGTATGGCATCTATGCCTTAACAATGCCCAACAATTAGGCATCCCAGCTTCTACTGATCTGGAGCTCTCTTACCACTCGTAGCATTCAAATAAATGAGTCTAACCCTGAGCACTGAATACGTCTCCTAAATCACTTTCTGGCAGGAAGCAAGCAATGGAATAACCAGCTTACTTGAGACCTGAGGGAATTCACTACTAGTTAAATAAAAACACATAAATTGACAGAGGAAACCACCCTCAATTAATATAACATGGTTTGAGAGAACAATTTGTCCTTAGGGTCATATTATTATTTTCTTCCAGCATTATTCTCTTCAGAAGGTAATTGATTCCAGTCTTAGGTCATAAGTAGAAGGTATACTTTGACTCTTCTGGTACACATAGAAGTGTTGAGGAAAGGTATCCCTTTACATAGATCACTTGGATGTTAAGGGGGAAAAACACTTAAAAAGTACATTTGCATTAGGTTTTTCTGGCAAAGCAAGCCTTAAATTTTTTTCTACTAAAATAAAAATACCATCCACAGAAATCCTTCTTAGCCCAGTATATCACTAGCAGAACTATCTACCAGCAAGACTTCATTCTGTTCACTTCCACTATACTTCTTATCTATAGCCCCTTAACTCTTCATTGCTTCGGATTTTGAAACTCTGATTTCCTAGCCTAGTGTCTTGAAATAGTCCTGGGCCTCTGAGCAAAGAAAAGTGGGTTCGAGTCTCAGTGCTGGTACTCATAACTCCTGTGGCATAATTGTACAACATGATTTAATCAACTTTAAGATTCCCACCTGTTTAAAAAAAATAATAAATATATTTAGAGTTTCTTAAAATCAATTCTGAAGAAAACCCAAAAGATTTTAATTAAAAATGAGAACTATCTTCTTTTAGGACAGGTTTTTATGTTCCCTTAGGCAAGTGATTGAAAAGGGAATAGTTGTTTCTTTGATTGAAAAGGGAATAGCTGTTTTTTTTTTTTTTATGTGAAATCTCTTTCTGCACACAGTAATTGGTGTTGGGAGTGGAGACCTTTCCAAATGCATGCCAATTACAGCACTCTACTCCTGGCCACTATCATTTCAAGGATGAGTGATGACCCAGATTGTCCAGAGTTCTTCCCAGATGTTTTACAAATTTGAGCTGGGGTCCTGAGGCTGAAAATATCTGAGCTTATTGTTTCTTTCAGACAGCCTAATGGCAAAGTTAGAGGGCATAGAGCTAACCCATAGAGAGAAAGAGTGAGAGAGAAACTAGAATGAGACTCCTGATTTGTGAGCCAAATTCTCATTTTCTCCAACAAGTTAGATTTCTATCATATATCTACAAAGGATTCCAAACTAATAAAAGTGCCAGAAAGTTGCATAATTATTTGCTTTGTGCTAGTTTATTTGTTCAATGGTTTCTTTTTTATTGAACTCTCTCTCTATATATAGTATGTATAATATATATGTATAATATATATGCATAATATATATTAAGTTCCTCATGTGCTTATTCTAACACATTTTGTTTTTTTTTCCAAGGAAACTGACATTTTGCTAGTTTATGATTCCTTTATCTTTTGTGTTTCAAGACATCATTTTCTCATAGTGCATGCTAAGTATTATATATCTTGTTTTCTTCCTTACCTCCTTTTCTTTCCTTCCTTCCTCTTTTTCTTTTCTTTCTTTGCCAAACTTGATTAACAATGTTTTAAAGTACAAAAACCATGTTGTTTTGTGTTCAAAAGCTTATTTCACAATTTTATTTATATATCAATTTATTAATATTTTATTTTTTGCAATAATTGTTAATTATAGTTGAATATTTAAAAGTTCAGAAAGCTGAAAATATTCAATAGCTTATTTTCTTTGAAATGCTGATCTTGAGAGTACTACTAGATTCTGTATTTTTCATTTTTAATTAGAAATTTGGGGAATTGTATTATTTTTATTTATGTATACACAAGTAGAGGTAGCTTTCAATTTGCTCAAATTTAACTTTTTCTTTTATATTTAGAAAGCAAATTTTAATCTCGACTAAACATTGTCTGAGCCACGCATGGTGGCACATGCCTGTAATCCCAGCAGCTCAGAAGGCTAAGGCAGGAGGATCACAAATTCAAAGACAACCTCAGCAATTTAGTGAGGTCTTAAGCAACTTAGCAAGGCCTTAAGCAACTTAGCAAGATTCTGTCTCAAAATAAAAAATAAAAAGAAAAGGGCTGGGGATATGGCTCAGCTGTTACATGCCCCTAGGTTCAATCCCCAGTGCCCCCCAACCACAACAAACAAACAAACAAAAAATTATTGTCACTATATTGAATACAATTGCTAAAGAAGCTGTTGATATTTGGTATTGGTAATTGATAGAATAATTCTACTCAAACTCTTAAGAATGTCACATGTATAATACATGTATAATTGCAGGTATGTGCTTAATGGGGGAGGTAATCCCCTATTTAATGAAATTTAATTGTTATATAATGAATGCCAATTAAAATTTGATAGGTAATAATGAAGTGGATTCTCCTAGTACAGAAATTTAATGCATAATCTCAGATTTAATAGTCAGCTATTTTTACTTTAAACTCACCTTTAATCTCTCACTAGAACTGAGACCACAGAGGGGAAGCTTTGATTTTTCTGTGCTATGTTTCATTAAAGAAAGAATTAAAGCAGATTTGCTCACACTGTTTGTCTTGGTTATCCATTTGTACTTTCTTCTCTTTGAAGCTAAAACTTGTATCTATATTTGACATGACAGAACAAGTATAGACCCACCTGATTTTATTAGGCTGGTAACACAAAGCAGGCTCAGGTAGAGCCACATTTTTAGAAGTTCATGAATTGAATTCCTAAAAACTACGTATTTTGGATAAAATTTAGGGGAACTCATTTAGGAAAAATATATAAAATTATAAATACAGGATCTTAAAGAAAGAGCCCTTGTATGCAGGAACCCCTTCATTAGCATAGTATTAAATTTTCTTCTGAGTGGGCACCATTATTGCTTTCCATGTTAGCTATGAACACACACACAAGTTTGTGAATACACTGGATTTTCTAGAGTAAGATCTGGATAGTCTTCTTGGGTGAGTCTAGGGGGAAACAGGCTAATAAGAATATTCCGGACCATTTAAAACTCCTGGAAGTGATGTTTAGGAATCTCATTTGGCCAGTTCTTAAGGAAATTCTAGAACAATTTTATATTTTTGTCCCTATCCATTTCATTGTGACTTTTCACACCAACAATGAAATGGGAGGAGGAAAAGAAAGCTTGTAGAAATAGAATGCTTAGTCATAACTTATTATGGACAAACTTTTGTGGAAAATGCTGTAAGAAGCAATAGGATAGAGGCTTCCATTACATGAGAAGTCTTAATCACAGTCATGGAAGTAAAATGGTAGTACCCAAAGGAACACCAGAGTTCTTTTCTTTTTCCCAAATAAAACAAATTAAAGATACTTCTTGACTCAATATTTAACAATTTTTCTTGCTTGTGTATCTTTTCAACCATAGTATGTCATGGAATAGTAAGACTCATATTTTCATGTTTGAATTAATGTTGAAATTTTCATAAATTCTGTAGGAGAATGTACATAAATTTTCTTCCATATTTCTGAAGTCAAAATTGATCAAAACAATGATGAGAGAAGACATTATATGATTTGGACTCTGAGAAAAATTGGATTT
Organism: Glaucomys volans; assembly: GCA_020662805.1. Classification (NCBI taxonomy): domain Eukaryota; kingdom Metazoa; phylum Chordata; class Mammalia; order Rodentia; family Sciuridae; genus Glaucomys; species Glaucomys volans. The sequence goes on along the minus strand of JAJEJO010003272.1, from coordinate 33,058 downwards.
CAATCAAATTCTGTTAAAGACTTACTGTGTGATCTCTCTGAGTCTTTTTATATCTATTAAATTAGGATAAATTAATTATAGTATAATGATTGCCTATAGGGACCAGCAAAATGAGAGAGGATAATAAGGTTAAAAAAACCAAAGGCTTAATGTTTTCTCTGATAAGTGGATGATGATACATATTGGAGGGGAGGAGAGGGGTAAGAGAAGAATGGAGGAGTTGTGTAAAGGGAAGTGGCGGGGGGCGGGCGGCAGGAAGGAAAGAAAGTGGAATGAGACTGACATCATTACCCTATGCACATGTATGATTACACAAATGGTGTGAATCTACATCATGTACAACCATAGAGATGAAAGCTGTACCCCATTTGTTTACAATGAATCGAAATGCAGATTGTAAAAGTAAAATTAAATAAAATTTTAAAATAATAAATAAACATATGTATTTTGGTTGGATGTGAAGTATCTCCCAATGCTCATGTGTATGATAATACAAGAAAGCTTAGAGATGAAATGATTGGGTTATGAGAACCTTAACCCAATCAATTAATTAATTCCCTGATAGGAATTAACTTAGTGGTAACTGTAGACAGGTAGGGTGTGACTGTAGGATGTGGGTCCCTTGGGATGTGCCTCTGGGGTTTATATTTTGTACTTGTTGAGCAGAAGTCTCTCTCTGGTTTCTGTGTGATATCTTGAACCACTTCTCTCCATCATACTCTTCCACCATGATGTTCTGCCTCATCTTAAGCCCTAAGGAATGGAGCTGGCTGTCTATTGACTGAGACCGCTGAAACCTCTGAAAATTGTTCTTATCAGATCTTTTAGACACAGCAGCTTAAATCTGACTAAAACAACATGAAACAAAAGAAGGGGTTCGCAGATCAATGATAATAACATGGACTGAATATTAGGTATAGAAACTGGGTGCCAGCAGATTTGTTTTTTAATAAGGACTCTCTTCCTGGTTTGTGACAGGCACCTACTCATTATATTCTCATATGACTTCTTTCTTTCAGGTGCTTAGAGAAATAAAGATTTCTGTCTTCCTTTTCTATGAGGCCAAGAATCTCATCACAAAGGTACTATCCTTATGACCTAATCATCTAAACCTAACTCCTCTGAAATACCTTACTCCAAATGCCATCACACTGGCAGTTATAACTTCAAAAATAAATTTGAAGGGGAAATTGACAAACTATATTCAGTCCCTAACAAGTATGCCACTCATTTTGGTGACTATGTACATAGGTAACTGTCTAGCATTACTTTCCTAACAGGCCATTGTAGGAGTCATTTGGATGAGAATGCTCATTTGGATGATACATCAGTTAATACCCCAAATGAAAATAATGGCATGCTCAAATTAGCATAATTCAAGAAAAATTTACTAAATAACCAATCACAAAGGTATACAAATTATCAATGATAATGTAGTACCCTAGGGCTAATCGCAGGGAACTTTAACAATTACTAGACCTAGAGTGATCAGAAATGGAAGAAGTTATTTATCATAACTTGGAAAGAAGGTGTTGAGTACACCAAGCCAGTTGACAGGATCAGTGGTGTTCTGATGAGCAACACAGTCATCCCAATGCATTTTGTTGGAGGGAGCTGGCTGACCTCACTTTCTTCCTTCTCTTCAGTGTCACCAATGGCTTAAGGGTCAGGGAGCCTGTGGACAGAGTCCATGCAGAGGAGCCTCTTCAACAGAGAGTCATAAGGAAAATAGAAGCAAATATTCATGAAGGGACACAGAGATGCCAAAGACTAGCTCATTAAAGTCAGCCAATGACATGCTATGATTTTTAAATTAGAAAACATGCTGCTTGTCAAAGTAATATATACACCTGGTTGAACAACCAAATACTATTAATTCAAAGGAGGTTCTAAGAAAAAGCAATAAGACTTTCTCAATCTTCCCAAGTTAAGTTCCTCCTTGAATATAACATTAAATCACTTCAGTCTTTAGTTTTTATAATATTTAAATAATACGAACATTTTGAATAACATTCTCATAATACTTTTTCTTTAAATATCACTATAAGGATTTCCTACTGACTTTCTGTTAGAAAAGATGAAGATTTAGCTCAATATGCTTTCATTTGCCCCTCCTGGTTATTATTTTAGCTCTAAAAGTTAGCTTTTTATATTTAACAGAAGACTAATTTTGCTAACGTGCTATTTTTTAATTATAGGGAAAGTTCATTTTTTATTTTATGAGATAGTTCATTAAGAAAATTCATCTTCTAGCCTGATTTAAAGATTACACAATGTATACATGTGTTGAAACACTACAGGGTAACCCATTATTATGTACAATTTTTGTTTTTGTGTATCAGTTAAAAATAAATTAGAAAAATAATTCATGAGAAAACAATGTATTTTTAATGAATTACATCTTCTGAATTCATCTATGAAAGCATTTTAAACTTTCCCATGGATAGACTTGACTGGTTTATTATAGGCAAGTGCACTGAGGAGTAATTTACATAAAGTTAAAACTTTATTAACACTTAAGTTTTGACAAATACATACAAATAAAATATAGAGTATTTCCATCACTCCAAAAATTTGCCTTGTGCTCCCTGATAGCCAGATCCTTTCTGCTAACCCCAGCCTTTGTCAGCCACTAACCTCATCTCTATCCCTGTTACTTTGCCTTTTCTAGAATGACATATAAATGGAATCACATCATATGTAACTTTTTATTTAGTTTCTTCACCTGGCATAATGCCTTTAAGAATCTCCATGCTGCTAAATATATCACTAGTATATATTCTTTATTAACATTTTATGAATGCCCCACAATTTATGTATCCATCCTGCAACTGAACATGCTAAGATTTTTAGATTTAGAGGGGAAAAAAGATGTTTTTGATACAGATATGTGATATAATATGCAGCTCCATTAGAAGTCAAATTTTCTTTTCTGATAATATTTTTCTTTTTTCAAATCACTTTTACTAACATTTATTTTTTAAAGTGAATCATTATTTATAATTTCTTTAACAAAGGAGGACACAGTTTTAAAAATTTTATTAAAAAATTCACAAAACTTCAAAACAACCTATGAATAAAAATACTAATTCTAAACATTTTAAGGCAGGAAACTTTAAAGATGTAATAATTTTGTAGGATTAATTCAATTCATAGGATTAGAATGCATCATATCATAACTTTTAATTAATTTTAGCTATTCATGACAGTAGAGTCCATTTTAATATAATTATACAAGCTTGAAATATATCTTATGCTAATTAGGGTCCCAGTCTTGTGGATGTGAGATTAACTGTGATTTATTCATATATTTACATAGGAAAGTTATGTCAGATTCATTCCACTGAATTTCCTTTCCCTGTTCCCTCTCCATACCCTTCATTCCCTTTTGTCTAATCCTCTGAACTTCTATTCTTCCCCTTCCCTGCCCCAATATTGTGGGTTAGCTTGTATAATAATTTAATTAAAATTAGTTTTGAAAATAACTGAGGGTTGATTTTATATGTAGTTGTTTTAGTTAGCTTTTGAGACACTGACCAAAACACCCTATAAGAACAACTTAGAGGTAAATATTTTACTTCTGAATATTCCTGTATTAACACAGATGCTTTGGGGGGACACCTCATATTCATACCATAAAAGTAGTTCTCTTTAGTAGAAAAAAATATTTTCCATAAATTATTTCATCTCATCATAGTGACAGATATCAATACAGAAATTTAGTCATAAGGAAATTATGCTATTTTCATCTTTTATCAGTCGTGATAATAAAAACAGAGCTCTAATTTCCACTACTTTCTAGAAAATTAAAACCTTAATCTTCCATTGCAGAGAGGAAAAAATATGACATTTGAAAGCAATTTATGGAAAATGACATCATGAGCAACAATCAGGATAAATTTTTTTAACAACTTAGGAGAAATGGAGAATAATTTTATCAAATATTACCAACATGTATAATGGAAGACAGTAGATTTTACTTACGTTTTATAAAGACTCTTGATACATTATTATATAAAATTTTATTTGTAATAAATTTCTATTTGTATGTCAAAAGAAAATTACACACATTAATTAATTGAGCAAGAGTATATGCCATACAACCAATACTTTAGCAATCTTAAAATTCTGGGAAGAAATTTCTGGGAAAGGGAGATGAATATAATTCAGTCCAATATGAAAATGAAATAAATAGCCTGTTAATGAAGTTAGAACACATATATGCAAGGAAAACAACAACAAAAAATGTTTTAAATAGAAAATTTTTTTTAACAGTTCTTCTGCATCCTTTCTTGTTTCACATTTCGTGAAACTAGTAACTTCTTTACTAACAAGTACTTATTCTATTTCATCAGGAAATTCTCTGGTGCAAATTTCAGGTGCTATTAAATTCAATGCCCATGGCATCTTTTTGAGATCCCCAGAGACCTAGTTTTATTTCATTTACCTAACATAGATAAGAAAACAATATTTAAAAAGTTGAGGCAGACATAATAAAATATAATAAAAAGATAATTTCCCAGAACAAGAGAGGTTTATATATTTATAGACTTCACAACAAAGGAAACTCATACATTGAAGCAATACTGCCAAAAAATTATGATGAGAGAGAGAAACATATGAATTTGTTGGCATCAGGTGAGAAATATTAGAGGACTAGTTTTATTCTGTTTGCTCATTGCTTTGTTCAAAAATGATGGGGATTTTTTTTTTAAAGCAAAAACTAAAAAAAAAAACAAAACAAAAAACCCCTTAATCTTGGTACCAAGATAAAGTCATGAGTTCATTTAAAATCCTACAAGTGAAAAGTGAATCTTGGGTATTTAAAAACTATGGAAAGAAGAGGATGAGGGAAAATATAAAGGGATATCTCATATCTGCTCCAACTATCTTCATTTAAGTGGTAATTCTGATAATGATCCACTAGGATGGAGAGAAGTACTGCAGTTTTCACTGTAATTGTCATGAGATCAAACAACAGCTCTTTCCTTATCGGATCAGCTTATATTTCTAAAATAAATTATTTTTTGTGGCCATAGACTGTATCTTTTGATCATAATCTTCCATAAAAATCCTCCTTTGATGTTGTGCATGAGCTAAATGGCAATAGTACCGATAGAAGATTACTCAATATAAAAGTCAAGAGAGATTAAACATCGTTTCTTTTTAAATTTTTTATTTTTTTTTTGTTCTAGTTAGTTGTACATGACAGTAGAATGCATTTATACATTGTTTTGTAAGCAACAATTTGACCCAGCAGATAGAATTTTGCTGAGAATCCCTTTGCAGTGTAAAGATCAACACATCTCAGATTCATCAATGGGTCTGGAATACTGTTTAAAAGGTGTTCAAGTTGTTGTCAGAATGTGAGTCCCCAGAGTTGAAGCAGAAAAAGAATTCTTCAGAGCAACTAAAAGAGGACTGTTGAGGTAGTTACTCTGAAACTCCTAATAGCTTCTTCTGCCTTCCAAACTTGGATAGGCTGAAAGTCTGTTTGCAAATCCATTCATCCAAAAATATTCATGTGGCACACAGGGTCATAAGTTGGGGAAATAATAGTAAATAGAGGGCTGGGGATATAGCTCAGATGATAGAGTGCTTGCCTCCCATGCACAAGGCCCTGGGTTTGACCCCCAGTACCAAAAAAAAAAAAAAATAGTAAAGAGAACAGAAAGGTTTCTTTCTCTCTTGGAACTCATAAAAAATGTCTCAAGTGATAAATGCTATGAAGGAAATAAAGCAGAGTAATGTGATAATGAGCTCCGTGGGCCAGTGGAATTACTTAGGAGAATAATCAAAGATGGTGTGGCCTTTGAACTGGAAACTGTACAGTGAATGAAGACGTGCCAGCCATGAGAACCGAGATGGACACATCAAGCAGAGGGAAGAGCAAGCGCCTCCTTGGCAAGTAACTTAACCCCTGCGGACCTCACTTTGTAGTCTCTGAAGAAAGGCAGCAATGTCTGTCTTATAGGGTTACTACAAAGACTTACAGCCTGTAGCGTCAGCTCTTTCTCCTTAAGATGACTGTTCTCTTCTACACCAGTTCCTTACCTGTGATGAGGGAGGAAACCTTGATCTCTGATGCTCACTCAAAGAGTTAGGATTACATATCTTTGGTGATATTAATATTAATTAAATAGGGGCAAAGTTTAAAGAAAAAAGAATTAGGAAAATAATGTATACTTTCCACATATTCCATAAAGAAGGGGTTTTATTTATTTTTTTCAAATACAATAAAACAGGATCATTATGCCTGCAAAGTGGAGGCCCTAAGCAAGAGTCCTCTCATGGAGCATGTGATTTAAGAGCTTCAGAAAAGGGACTCATTGAGGTTTCTTCATGTGTTGATTTTGATGAACATCTCTTTGTGACATTAACAAGGCATGGGCCTCTATTTCCCAAGAACTGTTGGGAAATGTTAGTGACTCATGTTGGAGAGTAAACAAAAGAATTAAGAAAAGCTATTTCACAACTATCAATGTACACCATTATCACAGAGCTCTTTCCCATAGAGACTTATAAAGAAAACTATGAAAAAGAAAGAAAGAAAAAGAAAATTGTCTTTGCAAAGTAACAAGGAGGAAACCAGTAAAAGAAAGTGAAGGAACTTTTTGATTTCACAGAAAGTCAGGAGTATATGTCGAAACTTTTTGTAATGTTTTGTACTTTTTCTTTTCAGCCATTTGGCCTCTTTGTGTTGAGTATTGGAAAACGGCCAGTGGCCATATTGATTTAGCCAAAGTACTATTAGCTGAGATATTCAGTTCTCAGCAATTACACAGAGTGATCTTTTTATATCTCATTAGGTTTACTTCTGTATCAAAAATTACACAGTAATCTTTTAGTTCAATGTAGCATATTTGAACTGAGAGGTTCAAAGTTAAAGATTTTTCCAACACAATGCTACAAATTAGGCAAAAAAATCCCTGTTTTGAAATTTTATCTTTTTAATTTTGAAATAATGCAAATTTACAGAAGAATTGCTAGTAAAAATAACTTTCCAGTGGTCTTTACCCAGATTCCCTAATTAATAATGTTTTACCGATTTGTTTCATTACCCTCTCTTTCTCTCTTTGTATATGTAGTCTTTCTTCTAACAGAATACCTTATCACCTTACAAACCTCCAGGGTGTTCTGCAAAAGCAAAGACACCCTATACATGATCACCACACATTCCTCCCATTCAGAAAATTGACATTAATAGCAACACTACCATCCAACTCCTAGATACAACTCAAAGTTCATGGCATTTCCTTACAATATCTCTTTAACCTTTCTAGTTCAGTAAACCATCTAAAAATACATGCTGCCATGTTAACATCTGCCATGTTTCTTCAGACTCCTTTAAGGTCATCAGTCATTCCCTATTTCTCATTTCTATGGCAATTTAAAGACTATAGGCCCCTCACACTGTATGTTGACCCATTATAATATGTCTGCCTGATATTTTCACATGAGTAGACACAAGCTATGCATTCTTGGCATTACACTGGAGAGCCCACTTAATAACCATAATCTGCTTTATATATATATATATATATATATAGAGAGAGAGAGAGAGAGAGAGAGAGAGAGAGAGAGAGTCTATTTGCCTATTGATGTGTTCCTGCATATAACTACACCATATGATATGCCTGTAACCCTTTCAATATCTGTTTATGGGTACTAGACCCACTGGCCTAAGCTTTATAGGTATAAAACCTTGGCTTTTAAACATGGTCACAGTAAGAGTTCCACGATCTTAAAGATAAAACTGCTCCCTTCACACTTAGAGCTCTTTGTGTCAAAGGATCAGTGTGTGAAAGCAAGAATCACCATGCTGGCAAGGGTAAGGAACTCTGATCACCAGGAGGAAGCAGGGATACTGTTCCTCAAGGAGACCAGGGAGTGAGTTTTGGCAATCGTGTTGAACACTGGGACATCTCTTGGTACTCTTTTGTTCAACTTTAAAGTTTAATGGAAAAGTTAGGATTTGGAGAAGGACAGGACAAGGACTCAGATCTCAGCAAAGAGGATTCAGATTACTCTGTCAAGTCAGTCATCTAGAACAGCAAAACACTAAAAGTGAAGGAAATTAAAAATGGATAATAGAAGGGAGGAGAAAAGTATCGGTTGTATCACCAAGAGAGGCTTCAGTTGCAGGATTATCGTCAGTGCCACTGACCTTTCTTTTAGACATTTCTCCAGGGAGAGAGTCTTGCCAGAATCCTGGAGCTGCTGCCAGAGGACCTACATGAAGAAGTCAATGAACTGTACTGAGCACCATGTTGTGTCACTCAGATCCCCGCTTCTGTGGGTGTTGCCTACTGATAACAGGCCTGTTAGTTCTCCCTAGGAATTACCTGTGACTGGAAAGAGCTACGTTGCCCAAGTTCTTGGCCTCCTTATTAGAAAAACTTGCATCCAATGACTGATCAGTGAAGGTGTGTAGAGGTCCAGTCCCCTCTATCAAACGGAAGTCAAACATGAAGGGATACCCAAGTTTCAGATCCCTTTGTGGAATTTGTGACTTCCCACTTTATTCCTTTGTCTAATTCTGATTTCTTCCTTTCTCAGAGCTGCTAACCCTGAGAGCAATCCCTAACAATTACCCAAGACCTCAGGGTCTAGTTTCTATGGCATCTACCAGGCAACAGTATATGAATGAGTTATCAATTTGTGCTCCCAAGAAATTGGTTGACCTTGCCCCAGGAAGGGTTTTACTGCTGGGATAAAAACAGGAATCACCTGTAGTTAGTTCTCTCTATGGATTTTGTTTTCTATGGTTTGCTTTCCTGCTAGGTTAATACTAGTTGGGGAGAAAAAAAATGGGTGGAGGCAAAGAAACAAAGAAACAAACAAACAAAAAGCAGCCTAAGACTGAGACTGCAGAAGAGTCAGCAGTTCTTCAAAGCACTGGAGACAACTCTCAGTTACTCCCCTGTAAGTACCTCCACTGGTAGAGGAAAGGAGCAAAGGTCCAAAGTGTATGAAAATAAATCAATAAGGCTGTATAATATCAAGTTCCTTCACATTTGGTTCCAAATGTCCTATTACTTACTAGAATGTGTAGGAAAGTGGACTAAAGGACCTAGTTGATGCTAGTGAGCTATGTAAGGAGACCCTAATAATTACTACAACTGAACTGAATTGAAGCGTATTTGAGTCAAACTGAACTTCATTTAAAGAAAATAAATAAAATATTCCTCCTAACTTGCTCCACTCTTCCACTTATAGGTGTCAGAGATGGCAGGCTACAATAATAATCATATTTTTTTAAAAAGATTTAATTTTTAAAATTTTTTATTTGTTCTAATTAGTTATACATGACTGTAGAATGCATTTATGTATTTTGATGAATAATATATAAATGGGGTATAATTTCTTATTTTTCTGATTTTTGCTTAACATGATATTCTCCAACTCCATCCATTTAGCAGCAAATGCCATAATTTCATTCTTTTTTAAAGCTGAATAATATTCCATTGTATATGTATATATATATATGTATGTACATATATATACACACACCACATTTTCTTTATCTGTTGAAGGACACCAAGCTTGTTTCCATAGTTTAGCTATTGTGAGTTGAGCTACCATAAATATTGATGTGGCTGTGTTACTGTTTGTATGCTGATTTTAAGTCCTTTGAGTATAAACTGAGGAGTGGGATAACTGGGTCAAATGGTGGGTTTATTCCAAGTTTTCTGAGGAATCTCCAAACTGCTTTCCAGAGTGGTTGCACCAATTTACAATCTCACCAGCAACGTATGAGTATACCTTTTCCCCCACACCCTTGCCAACATTTATTGTTGCTTGTATTCTTGATAATTGCCATTCTGATTGGATTGAGATGAAATCTTAGAGTAGATTTGATTTGCATTTCTCCAATTGATAAAGATGTCAAACATTTTTTTCATATATTTGTTGACCGATTGTGCATCTTCTTCTATGAAGTACCTGTTCAGTTCCTTAGCCCATTTATTGATTGGGTTATTTGTTTTTTTTTTTTTTTTTGGTGTTAAGTTTTTGAGTTCTTTATATATCCTAGAGATTAATGCTTTATCTGAGGTTCATGTGGTCAAGATTTTCTCCCAATGTATAGGCTCTTTCTTCACTATAATAATAATCATTAATAATTATATTAAGAACTGATTTTAAAGACCATAACATCATCTGTATGGTATTTTAAATTTTCTTAGAACTCATGAGTAATGCATTAATGCACACATTTCTCTTTGGAGGAATAAAGTGATTATGCATTCTTTCATGCCTCTTATTTAATATTCAAGAATACACAAGACTTGTTATAAGAATCAAGAACAGAAACAAAAAGTGCAAAGGCAATTGATCAAAGATAGTTTTTTTAGATATTGCAACCATGTTATTCTCAAAGACATAAGTTGTGGAATAATGCATAAATTTCTATTCATATTATATGGGATATTTATGTGTGAAATAAGAATTGAAACAGTCTTCCTCTAACATCCTTTCACATTTTGAGAGTCTATGATTTCTTTATTTATTTTGGTTCAGAAATTAAATAGAAAAACAGTTCACCTAGTTTGGAATCTATTTTGAAGAAAGGGACCAATGTCAGAAATGTCCTAAGCTTTGTGAAATAAATATAGGAAAATGGCACAGTATCAATTGTAGATGTGTATTCTAAAATTGACAGTGAGAAGTGCTTTTATCTCCAATTCCCTTAATGTGGAAATAGTTATTATGATTCGACTAAGATTTAATTGAAATATTGCTAGATGGCCTGATACTTCTAATCACCAGGCTCATTCCATTCATGCTTTATAGTAGAACAGTTAATAGGCCATCCACATCCCATTGGACCTTCTCCTTCAATACAAGCAAGCCTGATTTCTAAATACTAGCTTCTGCATCTCTTTATCTGAAGATGCCCAGCAATGGTCTAAGTCCTTCTTTTGTATATAGGATGCCTACGTATTATCTTGGTTTGAATTCAACAAATTCAATCTCTGAGACAGGATCTGAATGAATTTTTTCTCTGTCTGTTTGGTGGAGAGAGGGAGTGGTGAGTGATTCCAGAAAGTATGGTCAAGGAGTAGGACAGGGAAGAGAAAAGTACATGTAATATAGGATGCATAAGGGAGCAGTTAATTCATGGACAATCTTGCCCAATTCCTTAGGGGACCATCCAATTAACTATGCAGGTTGAAAACACCTCAGAATTGCCCCCTAAAGGGTTAGAAACCTATTTATTTACCAACTCCCATCCTTCCTTTTTTTGGAGGTTGCTTCTTAAGTGAGTTAATTTGTCAGTATTTCTGGCCACCCTCTGTACTGGCAAGCAATCTAATCTAAGCTCTCAGACTGAGAAACTCAGTTGCTTGAGGTAGGAGATCAACATCATTGATATGGAGGCAATCACTCACCAGAGCCAAGGATGAACTGAGATAGGCAAATGGTACTTGAGTGAAGAATTGAGAGTGTTTGCTAATGATGTATTATGTCTAATACTAAACTTCTAAAAGCCTTGATCATGTAATTTACTTACCATAATTTGTGTCTCTTCACAAAGAAACTGAGAAACTCACTGTGTCCTCATTTGAGACCTCAGAGACTATTACATAGGAAAATGTTAAAAAAATCCTGATGTGGAAATTTAAAGTCTATGCCTGTGCTATCAGAGGAAAATAGTAGGACCTGAGTACCCTATTTGATGCAGTAGATTGAACTGCTCACAAATAGAAGTCAAGAATTGAAATACAGCAGTCTGATAATAAGGCAATGTGCTTTTATTCTCATGAAATTCTATTCTCACAAGTTGTACATAGGTCTGAATATGAGATCATTTCATGCTGAGCAAAAGGAACATTCAATAAAGAAACATTTTCAAGTTTTTGTGCCAACTCATCTATTTTAATAATATCAAAGAATATTTTGGTAAATAGATTACAAAAGATTTTATAAAAATTTTAGCATTAAATGTCCTATGATTTAAAATATCACTTGTCCAAAACATTCTATATCTTCTTCCATTTATTTAAAAATATTACTTAAGTTTTTTATCTTATTATCTGCATATAGTAAAATACATCCTATTTGTTTGTTTGAATTTAGTACAGGGTGCTTAATGACTGAGCTACATCTCTGCTGCTATTTATTTTTAATTTTGAGATAGGGTCTAAGATACCCAGGTTGGCCTTGAACTTGGGATCTTCCTGCCTCAACCTCTTGAGTAGATGGAATTATAATTGTGTGCCACTGCTTCCAGCAAATTCACCCTTTTTACTTTACATACTTCAGGTTTTGACAGATATAGTAACATATACAAGAATCAAGATATTATTATATCCTCACTGGAACCTTTAAATTTTTATTAGAATTTCCTATCAAATTTGAAGTGCACAAATTAACACTTGCACACATTCTCCTCATTAAATGCAATTGTAGTTAGGATAAATAAGTCCCCTGACTGCTCTCCTTAACCCAGTTTCCTTTCCTGTCCACAAGGAAACAGGGTCTCAGTTTGGGAAATATCCTTCAAAATGTTTTATGCATGTGCAACTATTAGAATTTTTATCAGTGATCCAATGTTAACTTAAATATTCAAGGATTAGCACTGAATGTATGGATACTTGCTATGTTGAAGTCTATGCTTTTATCATTTGGCATTACTTTGGATGAATTTTCTTGTTTTGATAGTATATTTTTATATTTCAATTGTATATGTTATCCTTGGAGCATTGTGTTGATGTTGTATTTTGGACTTTTTTTCTCCCCTACTACCAAGGTAATAATTATTTTGATAATTTTATGAAGGATATTGCATATATCTTGAACAATATTCAATATATAGAAGGGATATAACTCCTGAAATCTATATTAATGGTATAATTCTATAAATTACAGAAGACATATGAAAGCATAAATTGTTTCATAAGTCTTATGATGATAAGACATACCATCTGAAAAATATGATAAAATATGTTTATTACATGCAAAGGGGCAGCAAAAGAAGTTGCTTAAACTCTCATCAATTTTGAATAATGTTTTAGATAGAATGGTAAGAAGAAAGTTTACAAATTACTATAAGGTCTCCCAAATTAATTTTCCTTTGTAGCTACCAGTGTGCACTGAACTCATATTCATAGTGCCTTGTTTCCGGGTATCACAGAAACGTATTGTAACAAAATGAGAATAGGTGACTTTTAGTTCAGTATGCCTGTCATTTCATTTTGCAAGTAGGCTTCTTTCTACAACTTGGGATGTAATAATATGTCATTTTTGCTAAAGAAGTAAGTTTCCTTCAGACTATTTTTAAGGAAGAAAGAGACACAGAGTTTCAATATTTGGAAAGGTGGAAAAGAACGGAAGGAAATTGTCAGAGGAGTAAATGATGGTGGATATATATAATTCCAATAAAAGTAATGGTGTTCATAGTGATGTGAAGAAATCATTAAGGTAACAGAAAAATAGTTAATGTAATGTTATTTATACTTACGAAAATGGATGTAAGGTAGCCTGTAGTATTAAAATATATGAATCATGACTTTACACATTAAACAGGACAATTAGATCAGAAGGAAAATCAATACATTTATATCTTTGTTTCACAGTTTAAGGGAAGGAATTAAAGTCAATACAAAGTTTCTCAAGAACTTGCTCCTGTCAGGCATAGGGACAGGCACAAGAAGTAATAACTTACAAAAATACACTTTTAATATATTGTTCATAAGTTTACTATGATAAACTAATGCTTGTTTTTAAGACTTGAAAAGGCCTCTGTGAAGGATTAAGCACATGTGACTGAATATTTCAGACTAAGAAACTTTTTCAGTGTGATAATGGTGTCATGGTTATGTATTTCTTAAAGAGCCCCCCTCTTTTAGGAATAAGATACTATAGTATTTTTATTTTCTCTAAAATAATCTCATTTTTTGAAGGAGTATTTGTGATGGTGTAGAAGCAACAAGTTTAGACAAGAGTAGAATATTATTAAAGCAGAATAACATGTACAAGAAACTTCTATTTTCATATGCATTTGAAAATTTCTATGATAAAACATTTAAAAGAGCATGTGTTATCAAATAAATCCAGAAATACTGTTGGGAGGAACTTCAATTATATGCCATGTGAAAAAGAGACCTTTCTTGTCTCATCATATGAATTCTTTCTAACTAGATTCTTTAGGATGAAATCCCAAACTCTATCACATAGAACTGTTATAGTGCTTTATATAGTAGCAGCGTTATATTAATAAGGTTCATTGACCATTGAGTGCCTTTAGTTTCTCATACAGAAAAATCAGTATAAGGTTGTTATGAAGATTAAATCACATGATAACACTTGAATGCTTGGAATAGCATTTGATACATTAAATACACTTATGATTTGTTCACTCCTTTTGTTGTATAGTGAGAATAGCTATATTTGGTCTCCAGGTGCATTAATCAAGGATGAAATTCAGCTGGTTATATTCTGGAGGATTAGGTTTCTAACACTGGCAACTGATGTGCCTTGATAAATCTCACCTGGCTTTCACAATGTTTTGTTTTATTTAACAGGAAGAACCACCACATTCATAAGAACACAGTTTTCAATTGTCAAACACAGTGCTTGACATATTAACAAAATACCAAAGGCACTATAGATGCTTTGATAAAAGTGAAATGCATTAATGCAAATGTGCATTGGCTAAAAAAAAAATGTAAAAAGAAAACAAATCTAAAACACATCTCTCTCTCCAGACTATTGGATTCACATTGAGACCTAGACCCCAAAGTACATAGAAGTAATCTTAAAACGAAAAAATCATATTATTTTACCTAAAAGAAATTATCCAATAAGATAAAAATGTATCTCAACAAGATGCATTATAATATGCAGAAATTTATTTTGTAATTATAATAATAAATATCTAGTCTTAAAATGAGGTAAAATTCATCAAATAATTTGAAGTACATTGGGGATAATAAAGTGTTTTTACAAAGCAGATATTTGAAGTAATTTAATAAAATCAATAGGTCCTAATAAGAGCTACTTTGAAATCAGCAAAATTTATACAAAAGGCTGAACAAATGAAGAGGATGCATACAAAAATGTATGCTATGACATCTGGAATTGGTATTTGAAGAACACCTTAAATGGATTGCTTACAAACTCAAGTGGTTCAAATCCTTGTGTCATGATGGTAACCTCAATATTTCAAATAATGAAATTAAGAATGGTGGGGACCGTAGCAGACTGAATATAAAAGTGCCTGCTGAGTTCAAAGGCATTTAAGTTAATTTTAAACACAGCATGAACCGGTACACATATGAACCAAACATGGATGCAATTCCTGCCTCAAACCAGTATTGATACAAAATCAATTTCTATTTAATCAAATTCAAGCTTCTTTCAAATGATAAAATATGCATTTTTCCTTCATGGATCCTGAATTCACTCACATGATATATTCTTTTGGTAATTCCTGTTTTGAATTTCTAATTAATTTTTCTGCTTACGGTCTCAGGGGCTTCTGATCTCTTTTAGTAGAGCCTCAGTGTGCTCTCTTCAATCATATCAATTGTTTCAAATCCTGAGCATAACTTACGGAACTGTAAAAACGTCCTTGTTTAACATTCTCATTATTTCTCTAGCCTTTACCACACTTGCCCCATCCTTCCAGCGGACAGTGGAGAACTTATTGTTTCCATTTCCAAATGTTTCAGGCTACTTTATATCTTGGTAGTTTGTACACTGTTCCCTTTCCCTCACCTACATGGTTACTTCTTACATTTATTCAAGATCACTGAAAATGTCATACTTACCTCACCCTCTCTTGGCTGAGATAGGAGCTTGTCCAAAGTGCTTCTCTCTTTCCCTCCATGGCATGCATTAGGTGTTATTTTGTAATTTCTCACTTCACATTGTCAAAGAGGAGAACATATCTGTTATTCCTGTATTCTCAGCTTTGTACACAATACTGGGCATGTTGCATGTACTTGATATATATTTTCTTGAGTAAATGGATGAATGAATTCATTAATGAATTAGAATTAAAATCTGGTCTGTTCTACACTAGGTACTATTCTCTGTTGTTGAGCTTTGCTAAATATTTGATATGGTGCTCGATTTTACTCAATAAATATCTCCCAACTCCTAGACCTAACCAAGTATAAATATATGAAGAAAGGAATTAATGATTTTACCTCATTGGTAACAAGATCACTATTGGCAAATTGAATATTGGCTGCTAGGAGTAACAAATATTAAGTAAAATTTTGTGTAGATTCTTATCTGAGAACAATGAGTATGTTCTGGTGTAGGTAACTTGTAATATGAAAAAAATTCTCTATGATAAAATCTAATTGAGATATTTTTAAATTCCAAAAAAGATAAATTGTCATTTTAGAAATGTTTTGCTGAATCTTTTTTCCCTCTCAGTAAGCACTGAACTTCTAGATATTATATTTTAAAATATTTTTCCAAAGTTATTTTATAGGCATGTTTTTTCATTATTATATGAAAAATTCAAGTAGTTTTTTTTTTAATTTCACAGAAGATAAAAAATCTGTTTAATTAAGGTTCTCACTGCCACTTCAGGTTGAACTCAGAAGTGCCTCAAACATATTGGAGATCAAGAAGAATGTAGAATTGTCTGTGCTTACAGATGTCAGTGCCCCCAGGGCATCTCTGTCTAGATCACCTTTGTATTTCCATGGAAACTAAATTTTTCTCTTTTCTAGAAAATGAATCATAGGAATACTTATTGTGTTCCCATGGAGATCTGGAAGCCCATATTAAGCTTCTCTTTTGAATAATAGCCAAATATGTGATGTCCTTTCTCTTTCAAAAGAAAAATAAGCATTCATGAATTTTACAGAAATGTAAAATCATTATAAGCTTAAAAATGAAAATGAGGAACACATAAAACAGGTAAAGGTGCCATTGTATACTGGAGAAACTCCACCTACATTGCAAAAATATTTCTTTGAAAAACCACTGAAAGTTAGCTACAGACTCTACATAAAGATCATCTGGTTTAGAAATCAGCATGTAAATTACCCAGTTGATAGAAATAGGCTAGATGATAGAAAAATTACCATATAAACAAGAATAAAGAGACAGGTACCCTGGGGCATGCCTGTAAGCCCAGCAACTCAGGAGGCTGAGGCAGGAGGAGACCAGCCTCAGCAATTTAGCAAGGCCCTAAGAAACTTAGTGAGACCCTGTCTTAAAATTAAAAACCGGACTGAGGGTGTAGCTCAATGGTTAAGCACTCCTGTGTTCAATCCCCAGTATCAATACATAGAAAAAAGAATGAAGAATATTGTTTTGGTTTGGATATGAGGTATCCCCCAAAAGCTCATATGTGAGACAATGCAAGAAGGTTCACAGGAGAAATGATTGCATTATGAGAGCCTTAACTCAATCTGTGAATTAATCACCAGATGGGATTAATTGAATGGTAATTGAAGGCAGGTAGGGTGTGGCTGGAGGAGGCGGGGCATTGGGGGCATGGCTTTAGGGTATATATTTTGTATCTGGCCAGTGAAGTCTCTTTGCTTTCATCATGTGAGATGCTTCCCTCTGCCATACTTTTTTTTACCACCTCAACCCTTGAGGAATGGAGCCAGCTGTCTATGGACTGAGGCCTCTGAAACCATGAGCCCCCAAATAACCTTTTCCTCTATAATTGTTCTGATCTGGTTTCAGTCACAGGAAAAAAAAAAAAAAGCTGACTAAAACAGAAATTGGTACAGAGATGTGGGTTCATTGCTGTGACTAACCTGACCATGTGGTTCAGAAGCTTTTGGAGTTTTTGGAATTGGTTGAAAGGATTTTGATTTGTATAGCAGTGCAAGCTGAAAATGCTTTAGATTGTTGTAAGTGGAGCTTAATGACTGATTCTCAGAATGCCAATAGGACCCAGGACAGTGAAGACAGGCAGAGCTCAAGAGGGTTAGAGGAAAAGGAGGACACTATTGGTACTTGGACTAGAGGCCATTTCTGTTATTCTCTGGCTGAGAAGTAGTCTGCATTATGCCCATCTCCTGAGACTTTCTGGGAGGCTGATTTTAAAAGTGATAGACTTCTTAATCTGTAGGAAGAAATTTCTGGACAGTAAAACATTCAGGTGGTGGCATGGATATTGCTGGTGGTTTTTAGCCAAGTTTATTGTGATATTCAGGAGCATAAATCAGAGCAGAGAGATTTGAAAAACTTGGACTTAAAAGATGAGAGTCAAACTGGGGCTAAGAATGTTGTGGTTGTTAAAGGCAGTACTGCCACTAAAGAAATGCTAAAGACTTTGCCCAGAGACAATAAAAATGATGGCTTAAGGGCATCTCAGGAGTTGGCAAGATCATATCCATCTCAGACTCAAGAAAGTAAAAGTAGACCATGGGGTACCCTTCTTGCCCAAAGGGCAGTTTTTCAACATGCTCAGATACCCAGGAACTCAGAGGCTGCTCAGCCAGAATTCCTGGAGACTTTACTACTGCTGGAGATAGCAGGGGACCTTGGTGTCAGCCATGTGCTGCTGGTTCTGCAGGAATGCAGGATGCTGGAGTCAGGGGGTCATAGAGGCTTCCACTAAGATTTCAAAGGAAGGCGTGGGAGGACAGGCAAGGTAGAGGAGGGTTGGAGTCCCTGTGGAAACCCCCTGAGAGGGCAATGAATGGAGATGTGAGGAGGAAGCCACTTGGCCTGCAACCAACAGGGACACAAGGGTGAAGCTACTGAAGCTCTTTAGACAGAATATCACCCTGCCAAGTTCCCCACATGCCAGATGTGGAGCTACAGGATTTCAGCCTTGCTTTAAACCCATCCCTTCTTTCCATGCCACTTTTGTGAATGGAAATTTTGTTCTATACTTTGATAAGTTTGTAAACAGCTTTTGATTTTTTTTTCTTTTTTAAAAATTGGTTCTAATTAGTTACACATGACAGTAGAATGCATTTATGCATTTTGATAAATCATACATAAATGGAGTATGATTTCCTATTTTTCTGATTGTACATGTTATAGGATCACATTGGTCATGCATTCATATATGTACATGAGGTAATAATGTCTGTTTCACTCTACTATCCTTCCCATTCTCATATCTCTTCCCCCACCTTCACTTGCCTCTGCCTAATCTAAAGTACCTCTATTCTGCCTTAGCATGCTGCCCATTATTGTGAATTAGCATCTGAAAATCAGAGAAAACATTCAGCCTCTTTTTTGGGGGGGTTTGGCTATTTTTTGCTTAGCATGATAGTCTCCAACTCCATCCATTTAGCAGTATAAATGACACCTATGTTGATTCCATAGTTTAACTGTTGTGAGTTGAGATGTAATAAACATTGATGTGGCTGTGTCACTGTAATATGATGATTTTAAGTCCTTTGGGTATAAACAAGGAGTATAGCTAAGTATAGCTAAGTTAAATGGTGATTCCATTCCATGTCTTCTGAGGAATCTCCATACTGCTTTCCAGAGTGGTTTCACCAATTTGCAGTCCCACCAGCAATGTACTAGTGTACTTTTCCCCCACATCCTTGCCAATATTTATTGTTGCTTCTATTCTTGGTAATTGTCATTCTGATTGGGGTGAGATGAAATCTTACAGTAGTTTTGATTTGCATTTCTGTAATTGCTAAAGATGTTGAACATTTTTTCTTATATTTGTTATATTTCTTCTGTGAAGTTCTGTTCAGTTCCTTAGCCCATTTATTGATTGGGTTATTTGGTTTTTTTTATGTTTTCTTAATTCTTTATATATCCTAGAGATTAACGCTTTATCTGAGGTGCATGTGGTCAAGATTTTCTCCCAATATGTAGGCTCTCTCTTCTCATGATGCAAGTTTGCCCTGAGTCTCAGAGGAGACTTGGAACTTGAATTTTTGTGCAATCCTTGAACCATTGAGACTATGGGCACTCTTGCAGATGGACTAAATGTATTTTGCATTGTGAGATGGTCATGAAATTTTGGGGGTCAGGGATGGAAGGTTGTGGTTTAGATAGGAGGCATCCCCCAAAAATTCATGTATAAGACAATGCAAGAAGTTTTAGAGGAGAAATGATTGTGTTATGAAAGCCTTATCCCAATCAGTGAATTAACCACCCAGTGGGATTAATGAATGAATTAATGAATGGTAATTGAATGCAGGTAGTATGTGACTGGAGTAGGTGGGGCATTGGGTTATATAATTATATCTTTCTAGTGAGTTTCTCTCTCTCTCTCTGCTTTTTGACCATCAAGTGAGCTGCTTCCCTTCCACTACACTCTTCCTCCATGATGTTCATCTTCACCTTGAGCCCCAAGGAATGGAGCCAGTTGTCTATGCACTGAGATCTCTGAAACTGTGAACCCTTAAATAAGCTTCTCCTTCCCTATGATTATACTGGTTGCGTCTTTTACTCACAGTGGTGAAAAAATTGGCTAAAACAAACATTTAATCAGAATTTTCTTGAATTATCAGAAGGTGACAGTTTGTTCATTAAATCATTTCCAGAAAAATCAATGTTTCTTTGGGGAGTGAGGAATCTAGGAATGTGTTACATTTTTGATGCAAAAATTTACATTCTTAATTTTTCTTTTCTGCTTGGAACATGATATTACACTTAATCTCCTTTATTTTGCAACTCTAAATTAAGAGGCATTTGAATAGTTAAGCAACTTGCTTGAAATAGTGTAGTGTGTGTGTGTATGTGTGTGTGTGTGTGTGTGTGTGTGTGTGTATGGAACAAACTCAGGTAATGGGAGTAGTCCTTGGGTGTTAGATAAAAGAGATTCAGTGACTCCTTTTCTAATATACTGCAATTAACAACTATGTATTGCCAGCCACACATCACCCCCAACTATTATTGATAGTGTTCCAATCTTTAATTGGGAACCACCTTATTCTATGACTAGTTCATGTAGTGAAGTAGAACTGCCCGTCTGGGCTATGCAAATGGGCTTATGAGTTAATAGTAACCACCTAGAAAAATGTATGCATACTCTAGAACAGTCTAACATGAATATGTTATCCAGATTGAAAAGAAAGGATGAAAGAGAGAGAGAGAGAGATAGAGGTAGAGAGAGAGAGAGAGAGGATATGAATTAGGCTCAAATGTGTTTTATGGTAAAATTGGAAAAGTTAACCACGAAGCTATTGTATAGTTTATGCCTATATTATTGGCCTAGTTTCAGGGGGAAAACTAGAATGAATGTCACTGGATTCTGATCCTGTGTTCATCACATGTGTGTTCCAAAATTCTCAATATAAGTTCTGAAATGTTTTATTTGACAAGCTTACACTATAACTTGGAAAGCCAGTGCATAAACCTCTTTAAAATCTCATGGCTATGTAGGTGAACAACTAGACAGTAGGAAAGAAGCACTGGATAATGAGAAATTAACCAACAGATGTTTACAGTACTCCCAGAGTTAGACACTCCTTCTTTTGTGATCCTAAAGTATCCTGTGTTGGTGCCTAAAGTCATAGAGAGCACATCATACTGTGATGATTTGCTTATTGCTTCCTCCAGGAAGCTGAGAATTCCTCGCTGGATATAATGTATCTTCATATCTATATTACCTTGCACAGTGACTAACACAGAGCAGAGAGCGTATAATGATTTATTACTATTGAATCATGTGGTTTTAGAATGGAAAATATCCTTGGTATATATTGTGCCCCTTATTTTTTAGATATGGATATAGAAACATCAGGATGAAATTTATGAACCAATGTTAATTGCAGAGGGGAAATTAGAAGCAAGTCATTGTATGCCTCATTCCATATTCATTAACATTACCTCTTTCATGCCTACTATTTTTTTCTCATTTTCCCAAATGAATGAATTGCATAAAAGTCACTACTGGGATTCATATATATTCTGGCATAATCGTGAACTGTCTTAGACATTCAAAAAATATTTTTACATAGAAATCTTCTGGGGAAGAGCTCATCCTAAAGAAAAATGAGTATTGGTAGCAAACTGAATCCAGTAATAATATTGAATTACTGGGCTGTCAATCACTCAGATTTTTTGTTTAATGTCCTGGCATTTCTTGGATTTATGCTTTAGATCTTGATGAAACATCAAGATAAGATAACAGAAGTTTTTCTTAACTTTAAAGAGAACAATTAGCATACAAGAGATTTTACATATTTACCATGTTAATCATACAAATTGTAACATGTGAACAATTGCAAAACCATTGCCACAATCAAGAAAATGAATATGTCCATCAACTCCAAAGCTTTATCATGTTCCATTATAATCTTCCCCTCATGTCCCTGTCTCATCTTTAATAGGAAAATACCGATATGCATACTGTCACCATGAATTAGTTTGCATTTTCTACCATTGCTATTGTTTAAATTTTATAGTTGGATATGAAAAGAGGTAGATAGTGTTTATTTTTTATGTCAGGCTTTTTTTACTTAGGTAAATCATTTTTTAACTCATCCATGCTGTTTCTTCTATCAATAGTTCTTTCCTTTTACTGTCTAGTAGTATCTTATTCATTTTACTTTTTGTTTCACCTGTTTTGAAACTCTTTTGAATACATACTTAGAATCATTACATTTTCTTGGCAAATGGAACCCCTATTTTATAATGTAATGTCCTTCTTTCTCTCTGGCAATATTCCTTGGTCTGCAAGCTACACTGTCTAATATAAATATCATTACTGCAGCTTTAATTCATGTTTGCATGTTAAATCACTTTTTATTCTCAGACCTTTATACCATGTATGTCTGCATATTTAAAGTAGATTTCCGATAGGTGGGTAATATGAAACTGGTCCACATATATTTTTTGTAAATACTATTTAAAATCTGCCTTGAAATCCATGTGTTTAGACACTGTATATTGTATTTGAATATTAATACACTTGATAAAAATTTACTATCATTTTAGATATTACCAATATTTTTATTTGTTCTTTTTTCTTCCTCTTTTCTGTTTTATTTTAGATTAATAGAGCAGTTCTTAAGAATCAGTTTTATTTCTAGTAGTAACTTCCTTTCTGCCACTTTAAAAAAAGATTGTCTTCAGTGGTTGTCTTAGAGTTTATAATATACATCTTTAATTAATCATATTCTACCCACAAACAATACTATATCACTTCACATACAGTGTAAAAAACTTACAATAGATTTCTAATTTCTTCTTCTCATCCTTTAGAATACTATTTTACATCTTGTTTTCACATGTGCAGTAAATAGATTGCTTCTATCTTTCCTTCAGCGAGTCAGTTAACTTTCATAGCAGTTAATAAGGCATTCATCTGTCCTCACACCTAAAAAGAACCCAACACCACAATGTATTATTTTGGATTTGAGTACTCCCTTGGATTGCTCAAAACACCATTCCTCATGTGTGTCTGGGATATAGTAGACACAGAAATAAACATTTGGCAAATGAATAAATTAATGTTTTCCTTCCTGAAAATATGTTAATAGTTTTTACAGAACTAAGGAAAATATATGATTCATAAGTCTACATATTTACTTGAATTAAAATAAAATTTATAATAAAAAAGAAAAAGAAAACACATGCTAATCCAAACTTCCTCAAAGGTGGGTAGGAGGTTAGCCACAAAAACAGAAAAAGAGAATGAGAGATAAAGACAGGGTATTTCAACTTTTACTGAAAGATATAGGAGAGTTAATATCTAAGTAGGAGTTCAACATTCAAATAAAACAGATTAACAGAAACAGTTTACTATTAAATTATGTGTGTAATTTTTCCTAGTGAATATAATTTTTAATTCTTCTGGAAGAAGGCTAACTGGAAGAAGGAGAAAAATCCAGGGATCATGATTTTTGGTTTTTCATTACTCATTTTAAAATTTTAAGATTAGTAAATACTGATTATTATTTGATATTTATTCAGTGCCTATAATGTTTTATTTTACACAAAATATTTTGCAGTCATTAGGTCTTGGGGCTCCTGGTTGACAGTAGTGATCCTCATCTTGAATTGCATTTCATATAACTTATGACATTATTGACATCCAGTGTCTTATTTGAAAATTTCAATAATCCTGCAAAATGGGTACTTTTTTGTCATTACATAGATTGAAAATCTGAAGTCAGGCATATTCTGAGTAAGTGACAGACTTCCTCAACAAATGAAACATCAAATCCATGTCTAGTCTTTGCATCTTGCTGCATGTAGGAAGTGTATTGCCCAAGTCTTCTCTTGTCTCATTCCTATATTATACTTGATGGCTCTCGACTAATTCAGTTAAGCAGTCAATTAACCCAAACTGTACTATCATAAAAGGCTGGCAGCTTATTTCCATATATTTAGAGAAATCTCAGTTTAGGTCTATTGACTTACTAAATAATAGTATCCTTCTTCTTTTAATTCTTGGGAAATAAAAATACCTCCATAGGAACTCTTTTATCTCCAAAATTATATAATCATGTTCTAACTGAATACAGTCAAATTGCTCTGATTTATTAATAAGTTTTTTACTATCTTGTACTTAGTAGTTGTAATCAAATTGTGTGCAAATGCAATGAATATTTCATTTAATAGTGACTGCAACATCAAGCATTAAACTGAAGATTATTTTATCCTTTACACACCGAGTATGTGATCTAATTAAAGCACATAAGTAATTAGAGATAATCCAGCTCAACAGCACTTCAAATGCAGATACTCCATTCATCATTAAAAAATAAAGATTTGTGAGTGACCTTGAAAGACATCTGTAGTGAATGATCCATACAGTATTAGTAATGGCAAAATATTTACATATTCATAGAGATAAACGTGGACTCATGGTTCAAAATTTGTGTAATATTTTCCTTAACTACCCTTGTTGAGTAAGTCATGCCGAATTTAGAAGAAATTTTGAATCACTTAAAAAGCAGTATAAACTTGGTTTCCAAAATTATATCTTTTCTCTTTCTTGATTTAAAAACAAAAAGGGAATTCAGAGTACTTTTATTAGACTATTTATTTGTTTTTGGTTTTGTTTTGGTACTGGAGATCTGACCCAGGGGCATTTGGCAACTGAGCCACATCCCCACCCAGGCCCTTTTTAATTTTTTTATTTTGAGAGAGCATTTCACTAAGTTTCAGAGGGCCTTGTTAAATTGCTCAGACTAGTTATTTTTAAAAATAAATCTTTGATTTCTCTTTATTTGTAATTTTAAAGACAAAAATTATAATTAAATCTCTGAATGAACTTCTCAGCAGTATTTGAGAATATGCTTTCTTTAGTCATATCCCAAAAGCTTCCAGTAGTTTTGCAAATAGCTAATGCATTTTTCTGATTTAGAAGTCTTAACTACCCTGAAAATGTTTCCAAAAAATGCAAATGAAAGTATGTATCATTAAGAAGCCAACATTTTCTCTTACTCATGTGCTTTCTAATAAAATACCCACCCAATCCAGCAACAGAACAGTTACAAAAAGGAACTTAGATAAAATGAGTCATTAGTGAATGTATAACTCTTGAAAACTGACTGCAATGTCTATTTATTAAAGCTGAATGGAATTTGCAATGATTCTAATCTTCATGGGTGATAAAGGCCTCGCTATCTACCTCATAAGGTATGGGATTGCTTTGCCTTCAAACAGCTGCCTAAACTGAGAAATGGATCAGAAGAAGAGGAGGAAAACATCAAAGGGAAAGGATGCTGAAAGGGTGATACAGGCAGAGAGGAGAGAGAAAGAGAAAGACAGGCAGAGAGGAGAGAGAGAAAAAAGAGGAAGAGAAGTTGGAAAATAAGGAAGACAAAGAAAATTTTAAGAAGTTTGTATCTAGGCATTTACTTTTATGACAGACATAAACATATATTCACACCCTCACTCAATATTATTTCTATGTAACTATCTAAAAGTGAAGGGTATTGCAACCTGGTAGCTGAAGCCACCATTTTTTTTTTTTTTTTTTTTTTTGTGGATCTTTAAATACTAATCCACTTTGAAGTACGTTTTATTTATTATTTTGGAATCAATGATTTTTTTTCTCTCCAATATTTTACAGGTTCTTGATAGTTTGTTAGAACAGAGGAATCATGTCTACTGAGTCAATGGATAATGGAACCCTGCTAAGGCATAATTTGGCTTTTGCCCACAGAGGTAGCCATCTTTGAGTTACTTTTGGGAAAAATGTTCAATGCTTTCTATAATTTATCTTTAAAACTCTTAGTAAGATGTAAATAGATCATTTAAATAGAAAATAATGTACATCTTGGAATATTGTCAAAGTATACAATTATTACTATACACTATGAGTTGGGGCTTAATTTTGTATTTTATTAGATTTTCCAGATGATGAAGTCATCCTGATTGATCATAACTGCCTGGTGACTCTGCCTGACTTTCAGAGCCTGTGTTATAAAATATGTAAATTTATATGTAATTCCTTTCATCATCCAACCAAAATAAAAAAACATTGTCAGAGATAAGGATGAAATAAGAGAGAGAAAAGAAAAACAGGATCAAATTGGGGAAGCAATGTACCTGGTAACAAAGCAATGATATACAAGTGATTTGGTGGGATGGATAGCCTATTGCTCAAAGTAAATAATCATTTTTCTTTTAGATGCAAAAAAGTCATGTTAAATATAAATGCCCCCTCCCTCAAATAAATAAATTACAGTTCTTTCATACCTCTTAACATAAGCTGCCAATAGTTTACTGAAATAAAAATTCACATACAATCTAAACACACTGAATGGATTTTATCTATGATTTTTGTTGACCCCATCACTGGCTTCCCGGGATATTTACTATTCTTCTCATTTATGCTTCATCCTTCCTAGCAACATTTTCTTCCTCAAGCTTTAATTCAAAGATGCAGCTTCACTTCCTAAAAAATCTGGTTCTTAAATGTTAAGATACTCTACTTTTTATGGGTAATATCACCTTATCCTAGGGTTCCCATGAACTTAAATGCCTTCAGGGACCTGACAAATATCACAAGCATATGAATCAGCCTCTCAAATGATCATTTACAAAAAGTCCAAATTCTAAATTATATTTATATTTCAAAATGCTTTATAGCCAGTCAAAATTATCACAGTCATTAATTTTCAGAGCCTGCATATAACCCTTAGTGTATATAAAGTGCTGAATTTTCTTATTTGTAGGAATTCTTCAACAAATGGATGGTGGATAGATCTATGGATCAATGGATGAAGGGATAACAGAATAGTTGAATGGATGACTTTTGACTTAAAAAGTTGTTTTTAACTGATGGTAGCCCTCAAGTAAAGAGATAAATAACCCTTGTTTGTTTTTTGAGGGAGGCCAAATTTGAATATTTATTTCATGCAAGGATTGTTGATAGCAAAATAAGAATTTTGCAAAAAGCAAAAAACCCAAAAAATCAGGAAATTTACTTTCCAGAATAACAGCTTGAGGAAGACTGTAAAACTTTTCAAAACACTTTAGGTATTTCCACTAAGAAATGAAATATTGATTCACAAGTGCTCGTGGTCATCATTGCAAATGCCTACTTTTATAGAAAATAAAATTGAGGCCCAGAGAAGAAATGCTTTTCTATAAACCATCTAAATTTAGTAGGACCTATATTAGAATTCTCTGTTTGGGATTCTTTCTAGATTTCTCACTGTCTTTAAGGAAAAAGAAATAAGTGAATTCCAATGAGTTGTCTACTAATTGGGATTCACTTATATGGATATATAATAATTGCACAGAATACTGAGTTTCACTGTGGTCTCTTCATATATGAATATAACATTATCAATTTTTGCATTAAATTTCACTCCCCAAAGCTCCCCTTATCCACTCCTCCTCCCTTTCCCTGACTTCCTTCCTCTACCTTATTAGTCTTCCTTCTACTTTCAGGATACTTGTCTGAATATGACTTACTTCATTTAGCATGATACTTTCTAGATCAATCCATTTTCCTCAAATGACAAAATTCCATTCTTCTTTATGGGTGAATAAAATTCCATTGTGTATACATTTATTTTCTTTACACTGTCAGGTGTCTATTAATGGATACCTAAACTTATTCCATAACTTGGTGATTGTGAATTTACTATATGTCACAAGTGTGTATGCATACACTGCTAAAGTATGGTGACCTTAATTGTTTTGTATAAATATCAAAGAGAGATATTCCTGGGTCACATGATAGTTCTATTTTTAGTTTAATATATATTTTTGGTAATTTTGTCAAGAATCATATAACTGTAGCTGTGTGGGTTTGTATCTGGGTCTTCTATTCTATTTCATTGGTTGACATTTCTTTTTATGTGAGTACCGTGATGTGTTAGTTACAGTGGATCTATAGCATAACTGGAAATGGGGTATTGTTATGCCTCCAGTATTGCTTTCTTTGCTCAGAAATGCCTTGGCTATTCTGGATCTTTCATTCTTCCATATTATTAGTCAGTTTTTTGTTGCTGTGAGCAAAATATCAAACAAGAACAATTTAGAGGAGGAAAGGTTTATATAGGGCTCATAGTTTTAGAGGCCTCAATCCAAGATCAACTGACTTCATTTGTCTAACCCTGAAGTGAGGCAGAGCATCATGACTGAAGGGTGTGGTGGAGGCAAGTTGCTAAGATTATGGCAACTGGGAGCAGAGAGAGAGAAATACAGCAAAGCACCTGAGCCAAGATATAGTCCAAGGGCATACGTCCAGTGACCTACTTCCTTCACTCATGCCCCACCTGACTATAGTTATCACCCAGTAGTTCAATCAAACTATGGATCCTTTAAATGACTTAATCCACTGTGAGGTCACAGCTCCAGTAATCTAATCATTTTCCCTCTAAACACTCCTGCATTATATAACACATAAGTTTAAAATATTAAAGATCCAAACCACTGACACGTTGATTTTAGGATTTTTTTTTTCTGGTTCTATGAAGAATGTCACTGGTATTTTGATGGAAATTGCACTGATATTTAATTGCAGTATTCTTCCTATCCCTGAATGTGGGAGATTTTCCCATCTTCTAGTGTATGTTTCAATTGCTTTTTTCAATGTTCTGCAATTTTCCTCATAGGTGTCTTTGATTTTTTTTCCTCAAGAGAAGTATAACTCCTCAAATGTTACAACATATAATAGTCTAACTAGGATGAATTTTCTCAGTGTTTCTTAAGCTGCTGCCTTTGGACCTTTGCGTAACTTTGAAATTAACCTCAACAATGTGAGAGTTACTGAGTTATGTAATAAGGAGAATTTATGAAAACCAGTAATTTCCATATCATGTAATTCCCATCATAGCTACTGTGGAGAACTGATTCGTTGTCCTCAGTAAACCATATCTTCTGTTACTCCTGCTCCTATAATAAATTCCAGACATCAGTTCTGAATTCTATCCTCTAAATTTCACTGGACAATGGAATAGTAGTAGGCATGACAAAAGCAGCAGTAGATAATCACTTGCACATTGAGACATTTTGCATTGGAATTCCCTTGGAATTCTTTCTCAGATCTCACCCATGTACTAAGGAATTTTAGGGTAGATCATGGTGGACAGAAAGAGGCCTCATGGTAAAATAATAAGACATCTTACAGGCAAAGGACTCCAACTCTCCAATTCCTCAGTTTAGCATAGTCTTATTCAAATATCTTGTGCACAATATTGTGGAAAAGAAATACTGCCAGAGTTTTAAACCACTAGGTTCTGGAGCTATTTGTTTCATAGCAATAAATAAACACCTAATAGAAAGCTGGGTAGAAACATTAGTAAGAAAGATATATGGCATAAAAGGAGTGGATGAGGACACCTTACACATATGCAGAAAATCAATGAGATAAAACAGAAGAAAGAATTAGTGGCTCAAAGACAACCCATTTTAAAGTAAACAGTTGGAGAAGAAAAAAATGAAGAGGAATGAAGAAAGCTTATAGAAATTTTCAGACAGAAGAGTAAATATTGGGTTATTGGGATTCAAGAAGAATGTGAGAATTCCAAAGAGGGAGAAAATTTATTCAAATGACTAATAACAGAAAACTTCTCAAACCTAGAGAAGGATACAAATATCTAAGTAGAGGAAGGTCAAAGATCACCTTGTTAAATTAAGTCAACTAAGGCTACCAAAACATCTTATAATCAAGCTCCACAGGGAAAGATGAAGAGAGGATTCTCCAGATTACAAAAGGAAAAAAGTGAATGATATATAGGGGTGCTCTGATTTGTCTAAAAGCCAGCTTCTCACTGGATCCTGATAGACCAGGACAGATGACATAAAATTTTCATAGCACTAAAGGAAAAAGAAATTGTCAACTGAGAATACTACACCTAGCAAGCTATCCTTTTTAAATGAAAAATAGTTAAGATATATCTCCTCCAGACTTGTACTAAAAGAAATAATGAAGGAAGTTTTTGAAACTGAAATAAATTGACATTAATGTGTAAGAATGTAAAAGAGTAACTAAGGAAATTGAGAAAACTCTAATATTGTATGTATAGTGCATACACCTTTCATATCTTTTAGTATGAAGACTAAAAACCCAAAACAATAATCCTAAATAACTACCTGGCTATGTAAAGCAATAGGCAATATAGGTGGTTGAAACTGGTTATCAAAATTCAAAATGAGAGGAATGGAAGGCATCTTGAGAGTTTTTTTTAATGAGTATATTTTCACTTTTCGTTTGTTCATTTGTTTCTGTTCTTATCCTATGATCTTGTTAAATTCCTTTCATTTCAAAATAGCTTGTTATGATCAAAGGATGCATTTGGTAAGCCTCATAGTTGCCACAATGCCAAAGTCTGTAATGGAGAAACGAAACATAACAAGCAAGGAATCAATACACACCACTACAAGAGTAAATTACTTCACCACCAAAGAGAACAAGAGAAAACGAAAGAATGAAAGACACTACAACAAAACTAGAAAACAGGTTACATAATGGCTGTAGTAATACTCTGTCTACTCATAATTACCTTGGATGTTGTTATATTATCCAATTAGTGATAGAATAACTGAATGGATTATAAAGCAAGACCCAATTCTATGTGGCCTGCACTGAACACTTCATGGCTAAGGACAATGTAGAGTGAAAGTGGAAGAATGGAATGACATACTCCATGTAAAAGGAATGCCAAAGAAAGCAGGAGTAAACCCACTAATATCAGATAAAATAGACTTTAAATCAAAAACTGTACAGAGACAAGGATATCATTGATAAAATGATAAAGGGATGAATTCAAGAAGATGAAATAACAGAATATACAGTGAATATTGGAGCACACAAATATATGAAGTCAACATTACTAGACCCAAAATTAGAGTCAGACTTCAACACAAAATTAGTTTCTTTATGTCACTTTCATAAGCTGACAGATAATCCAGACATAAAATCAACAAAAAACAACAGTGTTCAATGAACCATAGACCAAATGGACCTAACAGATATCTATAGAACACCCCACCCAATAGCTGGCCAGCACATTTCTTTTTCTCACCAGCACAAGTAACATTCTTCAGAATAAAACATATTCTGGACAACAAAATAATTCTCAACAAATTAAAAAAAATGTCAAATTATCTTTTCTGACTACATGCAGTAAAGCTAAAAATAAATAACAAAAAAGCTTTCTAAACTATACAAGTACATGGAAATGGAAAAACTTACTTTTAAATAATCAGTGGATCAAGGAAGAAGTCACAATGAAAATTCAAAATCTTCTTTAAACAAATGAAAATTGAGACACAACACAACAAAGCCTATGGATACAGAAAAGGCACCAAGAAGGAAATTATTATAATCAATACCCACCCCAAAAAAGAAAGAGCTCATATAGACAATCTATTACTGCATTTTAAGAACAGGAAAAATAAGAACAAGTTAAGTCCAAAATTAGTAGAAGGAAACAAATAATAAAGATCAGGGCAGAAATAAATTAAATGGAGAATAAAAATTTTTAAAAAAATCAATAAAATAAACTCTTGGCTAGACTAAGAAAAGGAGAGAGACAATGCAAATACATATGTTCAGAGGTGAAAAAGAAGACTACAACTAACACCCCAGAAATACAAAAGCTCATTGAACATTATTATGAATAGCAATATGCTCACAAATTTAATTATACAGAATAAATACGAATTCCTAAACACAAAGACTGAATCACGAAGAAACAGAAAACCTGAATAGATCAACAAGTGATCACATTCATTCAGTAAGGGAAAGTCTAGAACCAAGTGGTTTCATGCTACCTGTGATAGTTAAGCTTTTTGTCTCTGTGGCAAAAATACCTGAAAAGAATCATTTCAGGTCACTCAACCTTCCCGCAGGTCGGAGACCAGGTCTGCTCCAGGCGGGCAGACCCAGCTGGGAGGAGCCTGAAGGTCCAGTCGCTAGACTGTCCTCAAAGGCCTGAGCACTGCATTATCAAGCACCTCTCAGGCTACAGACAACTGACAAATAGGAGGTTTGAACAGTACAGTATAATTTTATTTTTGAACTTTTTAAAAATAGTATTACGATTATTCCTATTATACCTACTGTATTCCCACTTTTTTTCTTTTATTAATATTCTTATCACTTTATCATCCTCTTATTTATGTTTCCTTGGAGACTCTCTCTTTTCTCATGCTGGCAACCTATTTCTTTTAATCCCGCTTTCACTATTCCTACCATGTACTACCTCTATAGACTCACTTCCTGTCTCATTGTTATATTCTACACCCCTCCTCATCCTCTTTTTCCACCATTTGAAATTGTGTTCCCTATTGTAAACCTATTGGTTTTGCTGTAGATAATAAGGTGAACCCATCTCTGTTTATTATGACAACAGTTAATATCTAAATAGGGTATATTTGGATTAAGGTCACATATTGTTTATATGGTGTGTAGCTAATATTAATCTCTTCAAGGTGAGGTATTGAAAATCAGCAGGAACATGATAAGTCTTTAAAGGGGAATTGCAACAACTCTGATTCGCACTGCTAGAGGGGAAGATACATGAGCAACATGAGAAAACAAGGGAAGAATGTGTCCCAAACAAACCTAGATGTTACATCAATAGAACCCAATGACAATATGGTTGAAGGAATGTCAGAAAGGGAGTTCAGAATGTACATAATTAAAATGATCTGAGAAGTGAATGATGTGACGAGAGAGCAAATGCAGGCTATGAATAATCAGCTAGTAGAGCATTTGCAGGAAGCAAAA
>JAJEJO010003271.1:186840-214981 GCA_020662805.1 Glaucomys volans | reverse complement strand
AAAAAAAAAAAAAAAAAAAAAAGAGGAAAAATGTTGGATAGGCAATAGGGACTACCAAAGTTCCCATTTAAGTTTCCAAAAGAGTGGTGTATGCCAATTCTCACAAACCTTACAGAAATCAGTACTTTCATGTTGTGACGTTTTCTGTTGCTATGTATATTGGCTGTCCTGTTAGTTATTAAGGGCGTGATGTAGCTCTACATCATTCTGTGATAATCCCTTGTCATAGGTTAAGATTTTACCTTTTCCTTTGCTTTACGTAACAGCTATTAAGCCCTATTAACCTCTGATCCTATTAGTAACCATGCCACATTTTACTATTCAATATTCAGCAAAAATTTATGGAAAGAATTATCTAGAGGGAAACTTTATGAAGGACCCATTCTATTTAGATATCAATGTGGTTTTTATGTCTACTAAAGTCAATTTGAATCTGAGAGACCAATACACATGAACCCTAACTACTTCCTGAGAAGGGAAGCTGGGGTGCTGGGTGTGCTTACTGCCTAAAGTAGGGGTGTGTGTAGGTGGAGGGGGAGCGATTCAGCCATCTGTTCCAACTCGGACTTTTTAGAATAGAGAATGTGAAACCTGCATTGTACTTAAGGATGAACTGGTTGTAAGGAATATCTGCTTTCCGGGTAATATTGCCTAGAACATATTGGTCTAAAACTTTAATTAAGAGAAATAATGTACATTGAGGGCTCTGGAAGACTCAGTCTAGTTATTATCTTCCCCTTGGATCCAGATATTTAGAAGAGCACACTTCACTGCAGCTTGACTCTGAGGACTCTGTGCTCAGGTCAGATTATTTGACTCGTCTTAGAGTCATTATCAAAGAAGTCTCTGGCATTCTACCCTGCTGGGTACTGAGAAGTGCTGTGACACCTGTCCATGTCAAATATCCAATGCATAATCCACAGAGCTGTTGCAGATGAAGTCAGCTCTACTATTCTAGGAGCTGGGTGACCTTCTGCACCATGAAGCTGTCCCTCTTCTGAATACCTGGGCTGTTTCTTAAATTATGGTCAATGACAATTTTTTCAGTGTCATATTTTTAAATATAATTACATCTGACCCTCAAGTAAAGCATGTCAGAGTGACACGGAGCCACTACTAAGAGAGGGGCAGGAGCTGACATGAATCCAAGCACGGGCTTGCTGCCCAGCAGGGCCCAGCATGCACAGAGGTCAATGCTTTGGCACCTTTGTTTTGCAAAAAGAAATTTTTTTTTTTTAAATTAAGGGCCTATCATCAAAAATATAAGACATAAGAACTAAATTTGGCACTCCATAGGTTGCTGATGGGGGAATTGATAGGAAGAGAGAGGGGAGAAACTACTTGTTGGTTGGATAACAAGAAGGAAAGTTTTAGGGTTCTTCTGTACAGGCTTCAATGGTCTCTTCCCAGATCTCTTGTTTCTTTCAGGGGGAGTGATGTTCTGGCTGTTTTTTTTTCTCTTTTTGGTGGTGCTGGGGATTGAACCCAGGGCCTTGTGCCCGTGAGGCAAACACTGTACCAGCTGAGCTATACTGAGCCCTGACATTGAGAGCTCCTTCAGGGGAACAGGCTTCTTTTGTGCACTTCCATTTTTGTTTTTTTTCATTGGTGCATTATGTGCATTACAATTATACATAACAGTGGGTTTCCTTGTTACACGTGCATTCATGCACAGGACAGAACTTGGTCGACTGCATTCCCAGTACCTCCCCCTTTGCTGCTCATGTCCATTCTGGAAAAGCCAGTTTCAGGCCTTGAGTGGATTCTGGAGGCACTCCCTGAAAAACAACTGCAGCCCTTTGTTCTGGAAGGGATTTGTGTTTGGGTGTGTGCAGGCCTTAGCAGAGTTCTGATGAGCCCACCGCACAGGTCCTCAGCGACACCCACAAACCTACTGTGTTCCCCACTGGCTTTACCCATCAAAGAGCGCAGGGTCAGATTGATGGCCCAGCTTCAAATTGTCTAACTTTGCTTGACCTCCTGATCCAACGCTCACTTTTCCTTTCTCTGATTGGCACCTTTAGCAGCAACAGCAACATAACTGTATTTAAAAATCATTTTTATAAAATACTTCAAATTCTTTTTTAGAAATGATACAAAATATAACTTACTGATTACAAATATTTCTAGGATGGTGAATAGGAATTTCACCAAGCTCATTATGTAATCGTCTTATGCAGCATATTGAGCCCTCTGTCAGATTCTTCCTACAGTGTTCTGAACCACAAGCAAACACACATTAGCACCTATATTTTAAAAGTGTTTTTTGACCTCCCTCTCACCTGAAGGCACAGCTGACAACAAGTGAGAACCACAGGTGGAGGCCTCACCTTGTAAAAGTTGCTCTTGTTTCTTACACGGATTTTCTTTTCCTCTGGAGATTCAAAAATTGTCTTCAGTCTGGGTTCCTGCATTTCCATGAAGGTAGCTGAAGTCCAAGCTGGTAGGACGCTCCATCTCTTTCTCTGGGAGCTTTCATCGCAGCAGAATAGCAGACCTTTCAAGGGGCTTGCTTGCAAACTCTCTGGGATTTTGTTCCTGCACTTATAAAGACTCTCAGCTTTTGTAAAAGCATTCAGAACCTGTACCATGCAAACCACCAGAGGCTTTGACATCTTTCTATGCAGCATTTCTATAATGTAGATACATCTGTAAAAATCCTGGTGTCTTTGGAATCAGTTGGAAATATGTAATATTTTAAAACTTTTTCATTTTTTTTGGAAAAATAATATGTAGCTATCTTAGCAAATTCTGTTGTCTCTGGTATAGGCAGTGGTGAGGTTTGTGTGTCCCTGAGTGACAGCTGGAGTGGAAGTAAAGTATGTGGGGTGCAGGTGGATCTCTCTGGCATCCCTCCTCACCTTACAGCCAGGCATTCCAGTGTGGGTCCAGGAATGGTCCCACGCATGGCTAAGTTTGCCCCCCTTCCACTATTAGTTCCGGTGGCTTAAACATTTCTGGGTGTGTAAATGAAATAATGAAAATAGGCTCTTCATTCTAGGTTTGCTAGTCTCTCTAATTGAACAGCTGCATTCAAAGAGTGACGTTTAATAGATAGATTGAACCTGGGCAGATAGATAATATAAAAGATAATAGAATTTTGATCACTTTCATTTCAACCCACTCCCAGAATAGCTACACTCTCTGAATAAAAAATAGTGGGGGATTAGCTGCTTTAGTAGGGGAGGAGATAAACCAGAAAATGTGTAAAGTACAAAGTCCAGGAATATTAAAGAAAAAGAGCATATGAGAATCAGGTCTAGGTACCAAGCATTTTACCCAGAGCTGAGAAAATGCACAAGTGTTTAAATGAAGTGTGTGTGTGTGTGTGTGTGTTGTGGAGTGTGTATGTGTGGGTTGTGCAGTGTGTGTATGTGTTGTTGTGGAGTGTGTGTTGTTGTGGAGTGTGTGCTGTTGTGGAGTGTGTGGTGTGTGTGTTGTGGAGTGTGTGGTGTGTGTGTTGTTGTGCAGGATGATGGAGAGAAGGCTATTGTATAGAAGAACTGGAAAAGATCTTAGACTCAAGCTGTATTTGTGGTTTAAGAGGTTGCAACATGTATAAGAATTTTTCTTTAGCAATTATTTGATAACAAATGAGAAGTCTCACTGGGAAAGGCATCCTTCTCAGTCACTGAATTTTCAGTGGCTGAGGGGTTTCCAATCATTGTCAGAGCCTTCTTAAGTTGTATGGAAGGTGTCTGCATACAGGTTGGCTTAGGGACTCTGAACTAAAATTCTCCCCAATTCCGAGCTTTCGTAATTCTCTAATTTTGATTCATAGTGATATTTTGTTCCTGTTATCCCCAGCTACAGTTATGTAGATTCCAAAATAGAAGAAACTGTGATATTCTTTCCAGTGTTTCTTACATATTGTTATGGAATTATGGCTCTTCTTTGACTTCTTGCTGATGATAGGGGTTTCAGACAGAGAAAGCTGCTTCTCCTCCTCCTCCTGCTTCTCCTTCTCCCTGACAAAGAAGAACTGAACAGGGCTTCTGTGGTCCCCATTCAAGATGGCGGGCCTGAGTGTTCTTCCTGTGCCCCATTCTGGCATTTGCCAAGTTCTTCTCACCACAGGGTGAGAACAACTTCTGTGGGTCTGTAGAGAATTAAC
This sequence comes from Glaucomys volans, assembly GCA_020662805.1. NCBI lineage: Eukaryota > Metazoa > Chordata > Mammalia > Rodentia > Sciuridae > Glaucomys > Glaucomys volans. Next base: position 210,867 of record JAJEJO010003271.1, on the reverse strand, counting down.
TGCTCCTCCTAACGGCATACTCTGCTGGAAGGATGCAGGGGCAGAGAGAATGGGATCCAGCACATTCTGAGTGTACCTGTTTTCTCCATTGCTCATGAAGGTGGGACGTTTCCTTCTTTCTCTTCTAATTTATTGAGACACACATTGCTGCCACTCTGCTTGTTTCTTAAGGAATATGTGCTTAAAAGCATGCCCCAGGAAACTGTACAGCTTTATTATTTAGGACATCTGACTGTGTGTATCAGACTGGGTCCAAATGGGTCCAAATGGGCCACTCAAACCAGGACAACTCCAGGGAGATTTTATGGATACGGTTTGCAGAGGTGTGGGAAGGGAGTAAGGAAAGCACCAGGGAAGTACAAGGGACAAGTCCCTGGACCTCTTACCACCTGTGGGTCTGAAGGGAGAGGGAAGGTCATCTCTTACACCAGGCAGGAGGGGTTCATGTGGGTTAGCTGTTTTGGGAGGTGTTGACTGTAGGATAAATGTTAGAGCCAATCTGAGGCAATTCAGCAGGAACCAGGAGAACACTGCCAATCTGATCTCTCTCCCTGAAGCTACCAGTTTGTCTGCCTTTAATGGCGCTCATACTTCTCCCATGCGGTAGCCCTCAGCAGTCTCTTCCAACGTAGCCCACAGGCCAGGATCCTGGGGCAGAGGCCCCGAGGAAGGGCGGAGTGGGCAGGTTGGGCAAATGGTGGCTGCAGGAACCCAGTTCTCCTATCTAGTAGTAGGGGCAGAATCTTGGAGAGGCCTTGGTTGTATCTCCTGTTCTTCTCTTGGGATGCCAGGAGAAGACCATTCTGGATTTTTGTCCTTGGGTGGTTCATTCACTGTCATCTGTGTTGAGTAACATGAAGGAAAGAACAGGGAAGAAGGAAATCTTTTGGTCCCTTGTCCTTCTCTCACCAAGAGGTCTCTTTCCCATCGCAGTCTGAGGTAGCCCTTCGTTTCCTTTATGATACATGGTGTGACAGTGTCATGGGGTAAAGTAGAAGGCCTTCCCAGAGCTTCCCCTGGAGTTAAGAATGAAGAATGTCAGGGGCAGCATCCACAGCCATCCTGAAATTCTCGGGGAGACTGACTACCCTGAAATGGCACTCAGAAGCCAGAACCGGGGACAGTGCTGGAGAATATATGGTCACTTGTACAACTTCAGTGCAGCTTTGCCTCTTGCAGAAGGCCGGCCCATCAGGACTGCCCTTCGTGTCTGCTCTGGCTAGGGAATAAACATTTTAAAGAGGTGTTGGCCCACATGCCTACCCCTGTTTGACATCACAACCTGCGTTTGACATCTGCCTCTTTCTCACATATTGCTAAGTGAGAAATCAGAATGTTCAACTCAGCAAACCCAGGGCAAGAATTTGGACTGTAATATCACAAAACTGTCATGCCGAAAGTCAGAGGGTTTTCAAATAGACGTCTATAGCATAGAGTTTAGGTGGATCTAACAGAAATCATAACTTATTTAAAAAACTAGATAGGAGTTGTTTAATAAACAAAAGGCAAGGTAGCAGGCTGGGAAAGATATCAGAGAAAAACAAAAAGTGGGTGTTGTGGTAATGAGGTACCTCTCTCCTCATTTGCTGGTGACCTCACTCAGTGCAATGGGAAGACCAGTGTTCTGAGGATGGCCTGCTATTCTCATGGTCTTGGTAGACCTAGAGGAGGTAATAGTAATTGGTGTGCATCCAGGTATATATCATTGGTACAAAATTGGAAGTTGAAAGATATTTTATGTTGTAGCAATACAGGCAACATAATCATTCATGATCTTGTATTTAAAACTTTTTAAATAGGTCTCTGGCAAACTAGTTTTCTATTTGTTAACCTACTTCTGAGGCTAGAAGGTGTTTTGAATAAAGGTCCAGATCGTAAACTTTTTAGGGTTTGCAACCCAGGTGGTCTGTCCCAGTTACTCAGCGCCATCGTGCCTGAGAGTCACCACACGGTGCACAGTGAAAGGCAGAACTGGGTTCCCCTTCAACTTGTTCTTCCCCGGGAACTGGTCTGTAGGCTCATTTGTGGACCCTCCACCTAGATATCAAAATTCTTTTTGTCTACCATTTCCGATTTTATATTATAATGACCTCAGCAAAACTGGGCAAAATACAGAAGCTGAAACCTTCTTTGCTCAGTTTTAGAGATAGCCAATAAATTGGGTGTAAAAATACCTGAATTTTTATGGTTCCATTTTAAAATCTTGGGAACAACAAGCTTTTAGATTTTTTTTTTTTCCAAAATGGAGTTACAGGGCATTTAGTAAGAATTCAGAATATTAGGAGCTCTTCACATCCCCAGTGGCAACTGCCAAGAGAAGATGACCCAGGTAGTGATCTCCCCTTGCCAAAGGCCCTGGAACTTCTGATGGTTTTGTGGTTTCGAAATGAAACATGCTCTTCCCAAATGTCTCGATGTGGTCCATCCATTCAGTACAGACAGGCATGCATTTCTTATTGGGGGTGAATCCATCAATGGACCAAGAAGCTACACTGAACAAATAGGAGCAATTTTCCTCTAATTTGAAAAGAATGGATTTTGTCAATCATTAATGGGAAATAAGCTGTGATTTTTCTTCAGTGGCCGAATCTCTTTTTCTTTCTCTTGCCTTTGTCAATGCACTTTAGCCAAAACACCACCAGGAGTACCCTTGTATTTGAGCAGGTTGAACTTACTACTAGTTGCAGCACCAGAGAATACAGGTCATGGTGCCTGGGCTGCAAGGTGGCCTCCGAGTTCTCCTCAGTCCCACTAAAGTCTCGCTGGAATTCTTCCTGGCTCTGGGCATTGACCTCCTAGAGAGTCAGCTTCAGAAAACTTGCAATTATAAATTCTTTCTCTACCCCACTGAGTGGGAAATCTTCTCTCAGCCCCTTGATAGTTCTATAACCCAGAAATGGCTTGCTCAAGAGCATGTGAGACATTTCTTAGAAAAGGAATCATCAAGGACAGAGCCCTTGCCCCAATCTCTGTGGGGGGTAGAGGGCTAACTTCAATAAGCACCAGCTAGAAACACAATGGCCCAATCATGTGCCCAACCTGCCCCGGAGGCCTGGGGTGTTTCCCGCTGGCTCACTTAGCACTCCCATCTCTCCTGCCTCTGCTTCTGCAGATCCAGTTCAGTCTCTGGCCCCGTGGGATGGTCCTGAATAACATCTACCTTCCTGGTTTAACTCCATCAGGTATAGTTTTTCTTTGACAGCAACTGTGGGTTGTATCAGTCCGGACTGTTAGAACATAGGATTGGAGTATGGTTGGTAATTGTTTTGGGCAGGGGGTGTGGTGAGGGGTGTTCTAAGAAAGTGTGAGCTTATCCTGTGAGGAAGCAGGGAACTCTATGAGCCACTCAGTATATCTTACTTATATACTAGTAAGGGCAGACTAGTGTGGGGACAGAACTGTAATTGGTAGAGAAATAGCAGTCACTCATTTAATGGGATAGGGAACATTTTGTGTTTGGTGAGTTACACAGTGAACTTGTTTTTACCTTCCATTGTCATGGTCTTAGTGACCTTGTGTGAGACTGATGTTCTGTGAAACCACTTAAGTGCAAAAGAACAAAATGACCCAACTGAGCAAATTGGCTGACAGTGGCAGTGAGGTCTACCAGAGAGCTCAGATTGGCTCCCATAGTCAGGGGCTGCTTCTTTCCTATATCTTTGTCACACAAAAAGGAAAATATCACTGCTGGAAATGTAAAGCTTTTAAAGATCTAGGACAAAATAATGGTTTTGGAATTTACATTTTTAGCAGATCAGAACCTGATTCATCAGATGAACCAACACAAACTCTCTGTGTCTCTGAGTCTAATAGTAAGAACATGATCTGATTATCCATGGTCTGGATAAACTAGGAAGAAGCTTTACCTTAGGTCATGGTGTTAATGGAACACCTGCAGGGAATCATAAGCTCAGGACTGTTCTATCTGTGCTCAGTTCATGTACTTGGGATTCATGTTCTTGGAGGTTGATGGCTGTTAAGTTTAGCATTTATTATATCTTGGAATGAAGGTCTCATGGTAAATAAATATCCCACAGACTCATTGTTTTTGCTGAGTTGAACAATCTCTTATCAACAGGGTCTTCCTGGTTGACAGATGTTCCAGAAACCAAGCCATGGTTCATCAACTGAACCTGCAAGACCTGTTATTACTTGGTTGAAGTGAGAATTCATGTGGTTGACTTCTGCAGGTCCACCTTGATCTGGATGAAATATTTTCAGTCTGCTGGATCTTCAGGCCATTGTGTAACAAACAGGGTGCACTCACTTATTCATCCACTTATTCTTCCAAACGATCATTGAACACTTTCTATATAGCAGAAGACATCCTAGGTGGCGGATACACAAGAGTTAATAAAACAGACTATCATGGATCAGAGCATTCATGGAGAGACAGGCAACAGAAAAACACACCAATAAATAATGTCACAAGAGTTGAAAATAAAAACAACAGAGTTATGTTGGAAATAATCACAGAAAAGTGGTGCATACAATCAGTGTTCTCTGAAGAGCTGAATTTAAGCTGAGACCCTAAGGAGAAAAAGCATCAGTCATGCAAAGATTGAGATGAAGAGTGAATTCCTTCCTTGCCCTTTCCACAGTTGATCCAGGATGTATTTAAATAGTAACCTGCTGCCATTGTTTTATTTATCCAACATTTGCTTGCTTTGCTGAGTCTGTAACCCTCATTAAATTTTGTTCCTTTACATCACATTTATACTTAGATTTTTATCACACAGTTAATGTGATAGCTTGACCCCTAATATCTCACAAATGCATGCTGTCTTGAAGTGGTGGAGGCAGGACCCTTACCCTATCTTGCTTGTGATATTCACTTGGTGTTCCATGGTGTGAAGGACAGTTTTCTTTTCATCTGAGTTTCTGATGGTGAGAAGTACTAGCTTGTGTTTGTAGGTTTGATATATAGGCTATGATCCGACAGCTTATCACAGTTTTATATAGATCAATACACCTAGGAAAAGCATGAAATCCTGGTACCTGGTCAGTTTAAATCTTTTTGTCATTTCCCAAGTCCTGTTGACAAGTTGAGGAGCTGTCTATTGATAGAGGATCGGTACACACACGCACACACACCTTCCTCGTTATCCCCTTGAACGATTTTCTCTTCTGTACTACAGCTTGTGTAAGTGACATGCCCATCTTTCATTTTCTTCCGATTCTAAATCTCCATATCAGGATTCTGCCTCCCTTTCATCTTGAGCATCCACACGGTCACAGAATTTGTTTGCTCAATCTGTTTTGCTTTCTCCTTTCTAGCTTGGCATTTTTCTATCTATTGTTCCAGATCTGTGCTGTCTAATACAAGAGCCACTGGCTATATGTGGCTATTAAAAGTCAATAACATTAATTGAAATTAAAATTTTACTTCCTTGGTAGCGTTAAGTACTTAAAAGTATTCTGTCATGGCAGAGTATGCACAGAACTTCGATGTCCTCACAGAGATTGGCCAGTGATGCCCCAGGCTATTACCACAATCTCCCAGCCTCCAAAATTGTATGGGTTCTCAAGCAAAGCCTATCATCATCTGCAGTTTCTTGCTGTCAGAATTAATCTTTTCAAAGAACTGTTCTAGATATTTTGCTTGCTTGATCAAAAATCTCCAATGGATTTCTTATTAACTTCAGAATTGAATTCAAGCTTTTGGCCTTGGTACTCATGATGGTGTAAGAGCTCATCTCTTTTTCTACTCATACAATTAACAAACTTTTTTTTTCTTTTATTGATGATACTCAGTTTTGGCAAAGGGAATAGGAGGACTGGTTCTATCCCATGCTGCTGATGAATTGGCATCTTCCCAGAAACAAATATAGCAGGTATAGCAAACTACTTAAAATAAGTATATCATTTTCTTGACTAATTTCATGTCTAGTAATAACACCTTTGAATCCAGTTAGGATGATGGTCATCACAGCTTAATATTTGGGAAAAATCAGAAATACTGTAAATGCTCAGGCAACAGGAAGACATTGGAGTCAATTATGTTGTATCTAGACCTGCGTGTCTCTTGTTTTGCAATCTTGAAAACAAAATATTTTATAGGTTATTTCCTTCCACTATACTTCCATCACTTCTTTTTTTATTTATTTATTTTTAATTTTTACAGACTGCATTTTGATTCATTGTACACAAATGGGGTGCAACTTTTCATTTCTATGGTTGTGCATGATGTAGATTCACACCATTCATGTAATCATACAGGTACGTAGGGTAATGATGTCTGTCTCATTCCACCATTTTTCATACCCCAGCCCTCTTCCATCACTTCTCTATGCACATCAAGAACTTTACACTGACCCTCCATTTTTTGTATAAGCTATTCTGCCACTGGGAATGTTTTCCCTCTCCGGGCCCCCAAACGCCCACTGCTGCTTTGGAACTGGATCCTATTCCATCCCTTCTTGCATTCTCCTGCACTCCTGCTCCAGAGCTGACAGTTCTTTTCTTTACACTCCAATGGCTCTCATGCAGCGTTTATCATACATAGTTGCAATCCAGAGCTTATGTATTTGTATTTCCTACTCACGAAAGATATCATCTCAAAGGCTAAAACAGTGTTTTAAATTTATCATTGTATTTTTTTATGTGACATGGCACCTGACCCATTTTTAATGTTAAATATTTCTGAATAAATGAATGCACGAATGAAAATATATGTAGTTGTAGTCATTAGTGCTTGGGGGGTTCAGTGAACACTGTCAGATCTCCTTCCTTCTGTTTATTTTTATTTTTTATTTTTTTTTAATGATAGAGTTGGGGAAATCAATGTGGGAAAAGAGGAGATAACTATAGAAATGAACTAGAGGAGTGCCAAAGGTTTAATTTTGTGTTATTGTTAGCGCTAATCCTCTTCAGGCTGTGTAAACTTTGTTCAGTTAAGCAAATACTCCAGAAGACAAAGATTTTATATTTACTGGGAAATTCACAGTTGCAAGTGCCTGTGTGTTTTCAGTGTCCTCAGGAATCTCAGCAAATAACTAACAGATTTGCATTTTCTTTCCACCTACAGCGAAAGGTCTCTAGGTCCCTTACTGAACAATGACATTAAATAAATACTTAGAAAACAGGACCAGAGTTGGTAGAAGGGATTTGAGTTGATCTTTGATTTTGAAATAGATTACTCACAAATACTGTAGTCCGGTAAGGAGAATAGAATTAATATTACATTTATAATTATATTTGTACTCACTCCATATGCACTGTTAACTTAAGGTTTTAAAAATCATGAGTTTTATATATCAGGCAGGTCAGGTAATTTTGAAACAAATATTCAATTCAAAGTCAAGCAAACTCATGTAGTTGGGAAAAAGTGGATCCTGATGTGTTTCCACCAGTACCTTAAATAAAAATCATAGTAAAAAAAATTCATGCACAGCATTTCACCACCAAATCACCCAATTTTATAGCATGTGTTTGGGGATCAGGAACTAAATTCATCAAGCTTATCTAATTTTGGATGCTCCATAAATAAATAAATAAAAGAAAAGTCGATAAATCTAAATCACCTCTCCACATATTTATTTATATAAACTTGTATTTTCAAAAATTTACATAAGAATTTATATGGAGAAGTGCTCTGCAGGGATCTTTGTCATCAATACTTGTCAGAGCACTTTGACTTTGCCCAAATTTATGAATTTTGCTTTACATATAGTGAAAACGATGACAGGAAGATAGTGGTTTCCTGAGAGTGCCAAATCAAGATGCTGGAAACTTGAGTGGAAAAAATTCTTGGTTTCCACTTGAAAATAGGAGATTTGACTATCAGTGTTTTTTGAAGCCAGGAGCATTGTCAGTGAGAAGTGTGCGGAGAAGCCAGTTGCTATGGTCCTGGGCCCATGAGACCCTGGAACGGTGGTCTGGTTGCTTGGTAACCTTTGTCAGCACTTACCAACTTCTGATTTTTTTCAGTTAGTTGTTAGTTATTTAATTATTTTCCATGCATCTTTTTTTATGATGAAATGTAAGTGCAACTTTTGATTCATTTTATTTCTTAAAACAAGCTACCCAGTCGTGGAGTGTCCTGACCATTTGGTCTTTGTTCCCAAGTCATTGGTGACTGTTCACACAGGGTAGCTGCAAATCTGAGGGAGGAAGCAAAACTCTTGGTTGGATTCTTAAAAGCCTGGTAAAGAGGTGGTTCCAGAGACAGAAGGAGTAAGAATGTCACAGCAGGTCCCAACAGACTCTTGTCCCAATTACCCAGGAAGTGAAGAGCAGAGAGCCTTTGGGGTTCCTTCAAATGGGAGCACGTAGGCCAGGTGGCTGTTCTACTGGAAAGTGGTCCACGTGGTGGGGAGAACTGCCTCACCATTGGCCTTGAGCAAATTCAATAACTGCTCGCACGAGAGCAGGCTTTCTCCCAGAGGCATAGGGAGTCTCTGAGGGAGACCACCGAGCTCTTTGGAGAGTTCTTAGAGCATTTTAGAATTTTCTAGTGAATTCGTGTTATACAGTCTTGGCCCACTTTAGAAAATAATACAGTATATTTTTGCCGCTAAATACATTTGATTTTTCATTACATTTTCTCGGCCTGGATCCTGGAACTAGGTGACAATTTACCTCAGCAAGAGTCCTCTGTTTCCTTTTATGCACTGCTTCTTTGGAAAGAGGTGAAATCATTTCGCTGACAAAGTAATTTCTAAACCACGGCTCAACCACATTCATTGAGGTAACCGGGTTATTCTCTTCTCTAAAAATCCCCACGACTTGCTATTAATTTTGAATTATTTCCTTTGTACCCTCATCTGGCCTGCCTGGTTTATGTCATCAGCATCATCTCCTGATGATCTGTTCCTTTTCTTCCATCGAGAAACTAACCTCTTTCCTTTGTTCCCTTCATCAGGCCCTTTCAACTTACACTAAATGTCCTTAATCTTTATATATTTAAAAAGAGTGATTGTCCTCCTTTAATAGATACAAACCATCTTCTGAGAAGTGTAGCTTCATTAGTTAAAGCAGGTGACGAGCCTCGTTCAGTCACCCAGGGCTCCCCACCGTTTTCTCAATGCGACTGTGCTTAGCTCCAGGAAATATTTGCACTATGGTGTCTTAGACCTTTTTTCTTTCCCCCTAATCTGGGAAGAAAAAATGCTAGAGATTTTGTTTTGAGTATAAACTCAGTACTGTACCTGAAAGAGTGGAAGAGAGGCGCATGGTTATACATTCGTTCATGGGCTGTCTGGCCAAGCACACAAAAAACGATCCTTGGGCTCAGCATTAACTGGGGTCGGGGAAGCAGGGTCCCTGTGGGAGTTCCAGAAAGATCCCCATATCCTTGGAGTCTAAGAGTCCTTCACTGAGTGCGTTGGGAATTCCCACCTCTGTGAATATTCTCCTTCCACTATGGTCGTTTAATTGTTTCCCCCGTAGGCTGTGGTACTGGTCGGTGGTGACACACATGTATCTGACTCCTTGATGGCTGAGCCTCACTCCCAGGGTGTGGTGTGGGCCACATGAGTGGAGAGTGAAGAAGATAGAGGAAGCTTTCACCCTGCAAAGCCTTTGCTTCCCAGCTGATCCCGATGTACGATTCAAAGGCTCTTTTTCTTATGAATACTAATGGAGCACTTTGGCCAGCATAACTTTTGATATGTGCCTGGCTTCCAAAAGGGAAACTGAAGAAAAACAACACGATTTGTAGCACTCTTCTTCTACAGAGATGCCTTTGGAGCCTTGAAAGTGGACTGTAGTGGGCTGTAGCTGTTTCCTGTTAATGAGTAGAGGTCTGCTGGATCCATCAGGTCTCCATGGATACTGTAAGGTGCATGATGTCAGTTCCCTCTCAAAACCTCCTGTTGGCTTCCTGACACACATTCAATGAAACTGGTCCTCACCACAGTGTTTAAGGCCAAACACGTCACGTCTCTGCCTTGGTCCTCTCCTATCTCATTTCTGACCATGTGTCCTTGAACACTCCTCTGGCTCCACGGGGTCAACTGCTGTTCCTCGAGTGTATCCAGGTGGTCCTGTCTCAGACGCTGTCTCCCTTCTGTCCTCTCTGCTTGGAACACTTTTCTTCCAGATGTTCACCTCATGTCTCTAGTTGACTGCCACCTCCAAAGACAGGTACTCCTGCCTGTTTAGCTGCTCATGGAGATTTTATCTCTCATACGTTTGAGTATCAGCTGAAGTTGTATTCTGTAAGCTTTGTCCCATCCACACTTCATATTCCCCAAAGTCAAGAGCAATGTGTGGGTCCTAGGAATCAGTGAATAAATACTGACTAATTTTGCTTTCGTTACTGTGTCACGGTATTGGCTACTACCATGTCCCATAGATGGGCTGTGTTTGCAGCTGGTATAGCCTCATAAATGCTGTCCTTTGATCCTGAGAGTGATGATCAATTGGATACCTTTAGAGGATGTGAAGAATCGTGCTCACCTATAATCCCAGTGACTCAGGAGGCTGGGATAGCAGGATAGCCTTGGCGATTTAGTGAGACCCTATCTCAGAATAATAAACAAAAAAAGTAAAAAAGCCTGGGATGTAGCTCAGTGGTGAAGCATCTCTGGATCAAATATCTAGTACCATACACACACCATAAAGAACAGATTTTACTCGATCATGGTTCTTATGGCCCAAGGTAGTGAAGACAATTAAAGAAAATGGACTTAATTCATTCAGAAAATATTACCAAGATGACTCCTTCAGTCAATTATGACCTATAAACAACTGAAATTGGTTCACATGTCTTTAATAAGAGTTATTTGAGACACAGATGCCATATTGTGATAATAGATTTATTTAACTCCTTTAGCCAGGAAGGAATAATTCCTGGAATGTGCTATTGGAAAAAAGAAAATGATTTGGTTTGAATTTGGGTGCTCCCTACCTTGTTCCATCCTGACCAAGAGAAGATTTAAGTCACTTACACTGGGATGTTCAAAAAAGTTTGACTATTGTATGTCATACTCAAATGGATCCTCAACCAGAGAAATCTAGTAAAATTTATGTAAAACTTGACAGATAAGTCTGTATTAAAATTTCCTAGTATTTTGGATTGAATATGAAGTGTCTCCCCAAAGCTCCTGTGTTAATGCAGCAATATTCAGAGGTAAGATAATCAGATTGTGAGAGCTATAACCTAATCAGTTCATCCAGGTTTGAATGGACCACTGATCTGGGTGGTAACTGTGGGCAGTTAGGGTATGGCTGGAAGAGATGGGTCACTGGGGGTATGTCCTGGAAGGGTTCTTCTTCCCTGCAGCCCCTTCCCCTCTCTCTCTCTGCTTTCTGACTGTCATGCACTGAGCGGGTTTCCCCTTCCATGCTCTTCCGCCATGATGTTCTGCCCATCTCAGGCCCACAGCAATGGAGTTGGCTGACTATGGACTGAACCTCTGAAACCATGATTCCAATATAAGCTTTTCCTCCTCTAAGCTGTTCTGGCCAGGTATTTTTCATGAAAAGTTGACTAACACACCTAGTAAAGCTGGTACGTGGGTTTCCCAGTGCACACATACAGTGACTTTCCTTTTCTTCTTGTTGGGGAGGAAGGTCTAGGTGTTGGTTAACATCTACTCTGTGGTCAGGAAAACAGCAGGGATGGTGGCTGGAAATATCACAGTGCCAAACAGAAGGAAGGCTCCATGTCCAGTGACAGTGCCTGTGTGAGCCTGTCCACTCCTATCTGTGTGCTCTTCTGCATTATTCTGCGTACAGAGTCCCCAGCCTTTCCTTTGACCTGCGTTGCAGTATCATGTGCTCTTTCTAGTTCCATAGCAGGGCTCTCACAAGGAAAGTGGTAGAAAGAAAAAAACTCCCTCCACAAAATTTCCCCTGATTTAACCATATCAAAATTTCTTTAGGAATTCTCACACAAGGTTAATTTAGTTAAGTACAAATTACACACACTAAAAGTGGCTGGAAAAGCAATATTGTAACTCATATTCTTCTCCATTGTAAAACATTTCCTCTTTGACCATGAACTTCATCTCAGTAACAGCATTAAACCGCCATGTGTAGATTTTAATTAGATCCTGATTTTGACTAATAGGTAAAACTTTTTATGTATTTGGTAAAAAAAAAGTTCCTTTCTTTCAGTGAATTACAATCCTTCCTGCATCCCAGCAGGTCCAACCAGGGTTGGGCCTTTTTTTCTTCAGTTGCAGCGATAATCTGTATTCTTAAGGTTCAGAATGCAAAGCCTGCAATCAGCTCATTAGTAGATTTGGCCATTATGCTCAAATTATACATTAATTTCACCTGAATTACTTGGAGCTAAGTAACAACAAAAAAAAAATCTGCTTCAATATCTGCTGCCTTAAAGGTTATTGAATTCAATCGTATTGAGATAATAGTTTTAAATTAACATTTATATTGAACTTTACAGATATGCAGTCCTTAAATTATTAAAACTGGTTGCTCACATCACAGAAATGGCATCCCAACTAGATTTTGCTTTAGCCTTTCCCTCTCTCACTCATTCATTATCTTGTCACCACGTTGTTTCTCTGAGTCACAGATAGGGTTATGTGTCTTCCTGCTTGGGGACTGGCTTTGACTCCTTCCAACCTACAGAATTCAGTGCAGACCCCTTTGCTCAGTGTTCTGCGCTATTTATAATTTCAAATCAAGCTGCCTGGCTGACCTCATCTCCTGCAGACACTGTGCTTCCCCCACACCTCCCCTCTTCACACTGACCTTAACAAACGAGCCATAATTTTCTAGTCATGCACACACTTTCCTGTCTCTATGCCTGTCCCCGTGTCTTTTGCTCGGTCTGAAATGAGCCTCCTTCCCTTTTCATTGGGTTAAAATCAACTCAACCAATAATGTCACCTCCTCTGGGCAGCTGACCCCCTATTTCTTTGCTTACTTCAGAAAGAAGTTGTTATAGTTTCTTCAAAGATCCAGCGTACATAAAGAAAAGGTCTTACTAAAAAGTAAAAGTAAATTCCCTCTTTCCTACTGACCACCCAGGTAAGCCACTGGGTGCACAATATTTTAGAGTATTCTATTTAAGCTTATGAACCATCAGATGACTTATGTATAAAATCTGTTCTCTGTTATTTATGTTTGTAGAACACATAAAAGCACCATTGTTTCTGTTAGCTGGGCTGTTTGTCTTGTGAATCAGTTCAGTCGGGTGCAGAGACCACCATGCCCCCCAGTTCATAGAGAGGAAACTCACCGGGAAGCTCAGCCTCCACTGCTAGACGGGTCTGGCTTCCTGAGTTCCCTGGAAGAGGACTCTACTTTGGCTCTCACTCTCATCTTACAGACCTGTTCTCACCAGCTGATCTGCCAGTGCAGAGGAACTCAAGCACTGTGAAGTGTGCTGCGGCAGAGGAAGCGACGAGATGCAGGGGATGGCTCTACAGGCTTAGGGAAAGCTTCCAGGAGGATTCTAAACTTGAGACTTGAAGTAGGAGTTGGTGTTAGGAATTAGCCCGCTAAGCAACAGGAAGCAACAAATCTCAAGGAGCCTATGCGGGACCTGGAAGTAAAGGATGACAGAGCAACCACAGTCCATTCAATGTGGCTGCATCGTGGCGTCCCTGCGTGGGCTGTGTTGTGTGTGCGCATGTGCAGGGCAGCTGCCGGGTGAGTGAACACCAGACAGGCAGAGGCCAGATGTTCCAAGGAAGTTCAGTTCAGTTCAGCAGCCAAACACCTTTTCACAAAAGTAGCTTTTAAACGTTTTTCTCCTTTCCTGGTTATTTTTAGAGTTCCATCAGACAATTAACATTTAATGAGTGCCTACTATGTGCAAGCCACTGTGTTGATGGCTATGGGGAACCAAAGAATTTGAAGATCTCAGTAAGGAGAGATAAAGCCTGCATACAAATAAGTCTAGTGCAAGGTAGAAAGGGATGAGTGCCATATGAGAGATAAAAATAAAATGCTACGGGTTCAGAGGAGGGAGGATTCACACGTTTATGTGTGGCTGACCTATTTTTACTAACACTATGATAATCTTAGCTCTGCGACTCATCTCAACCATGGTGATGTTAATTTTGCAACGACTTTGACCTTCTTCAGGGGACAGTCCTTCAGAGAACATCCTATTTATTGTACAAACTTGGTCCAACTCCTGAGTGTCTGCAGGCTGACTGCTAGAGTGGAATTAAAGGCCAAGAGTTTCAGTGGGTTGAAGGTATAAATGAGAGGAGGGAGTAGAAATGGAGTTGCCATCAATCAAACCTGCGGTCTGTGCCTGTTAGGTGGGGGACAGTGAAGAATTTTAATTGCTGTGAATGGACAGAGGGGAAAATTAATAAAAATCAGGAAGTGTTATTAATATTGGAACAATAGGTTTCTATTCTGGGTGCAGTTTCTACTGCTTTGCCCGTGGAAGAACACATCTGTTTTGTGAGGAGACACCCTTCCTTTCACTATAAGACACCTTCTAGGCCCCCTGTCTGAGTGGACACCACCAAACCAGGGGACTCTACCCCATCTGTGGCTGGTGGTGGCCAGCTGTGCTTCCTCAGGCACCCACAGGCCCAGCTCCACGGGGTTTGGTGAGCCCAATTCACCAGACCTGCTAATTGGATGTCCCAATGCACCAGATGAAGAGGTCAGGATTAGTTCTTCTAAGTCCAGCTTTGTGCTCACCGAGTGTGATCGTTTTATCCTAAACCCCGCTGAGCATCCCTGGCCTCCAAGTCTGGAGTTTATATCCTTCCGTCTTTGAACAGGTGGCGCTAGCCTGTCAGCAGAAATAGCTGTAACTTTCCATTCCCTTGAAATAATCCTGGTCAGAACCAATACCTTGTACTTAATCTGATCCCTCAAGCAAACACTGCCAAAGAGGCAAACAGAGCAAATGGCGCCTGGTGGAAAAGCTCCCAACTCAGAGCTGGATTCCTGACTCTTTGGCTCAGTAATTAGGTAACTAGGGCAGACCGGTTACCTCTTTCAATCTCTGTTTCACCAGCAAAATGGACTGTTGTGGGATTAAACAGGAAGTATAAACATAAGTTTTATTTATTGACGATCAAAAGCCTCTTGACATTGAAAATGGTTTTTCCTTTTCCTGACTCTCGCATGTTTGGGCGTTTATCACAGCTATTTAATAGATCAAAGTGAGAGCTCTGTTTTCCTGGACATGCATTTGGAGACACTTCCAGAGAGTGAAGATGAGTGTGATTTTGTCTGCCCTTTCGGGGGTAAATGCACGCAGGCTCATTAAAGAAATGGTCATTTTGGGAAATTCAGTCAGTTGAAAATGAACCTTACATTCCTTGTAAAAATGGCATATTATTCCATCGAACTTCATTTTCATACGTTTCACGTAGAATATGAACATTTAAGTGAAATAACATTTCAGGAGAAAGGAAAAAGGACAGGACAGTAATTACAACCAAACTTTCCTTGAGCTGACAGCAGCCAACTCATTTATTAAGTCAATGTAGTCAAGCAACACAGCGCCATCACACTTGATTGAAATCTTGGCCAAGTCTGACAGATGTTCGCTACTCATTGTCAATCTCAAGTACGTTTTAATGAGTTTCAAGTGGCTGGAGCCCCCCTCTGCAGATGCCACTGTTGCTGAGATTGTGAACAGATTCTTCAGGGCAATGGGTTTTGTGTTTAATAAGCGGTGCATGGTAGGTAACGGTAGAAATCATTGCGGCAAATGCACTCACAACTTGGGAAGCAGCCGCTCTCACTCTGCAGCTGATGAGCTTCCTTCAAATCAGTTAAATTCAGAATAGTGCCCCAAAGCCAGTCTGTGTATACAGCCGCTCCAGTCTTAAAAGTTGATAAGAGATTTCAAAACCGCAATCTTTTTGGAGAATTAAGAAGATTCCTACTTTAGGAGACTCGCTGGAAATATGTTTAAAATGGCTTTGCTATTTTTTTCCTTTGTCCATGAAATCACGGTGTTCAGGGAGTGCGGGGAGGGGGACAGCTCACAAAGTAATTCCTATTTATTTGTATGTAATTCAAGTAGGTTCAGCATAGAGTTTCAGATGGTTATTTTTTTCGTTTTCAGAGAGATAGTTTGGTATTTATACTTGTTTATAGACCCGCTTTTTCACTTTAAAAATTATTACTTGTGTAGAGAAAAGCTGTGAGGATAATATTTCCTTTGGTCAATCTCTATCTCAAACAAAATGGTTTATATATTTTGTATACTATGCCATAAAAATGAATATTGCTTAGCTGCTGTGCTGTATTAGTTTTTTCCACACCAGGATAAATCTACTTTCAATTACTAGCCTATCTCTCCAGTTCAAATGAAATAGAACATCTCCTTTTTTCTTTCTTTGTAAGTTAAATAGAACCTTTTTCATAATCTAAGGTGTTTTTTCAGGGTGGTTCTGAGTTGAACAATAATTCCTAAAAAAAGAAAAAAATGCATCTGTTTGGTCCTAGGATGCATGCACTGCTTAAGAGCAGAGACATTTCTGAGAAAGAGGTCACACCTCCATGTAAGTCAGGGGGGGGCGTGTTTCTGTCCTAATTGCATTTATCTGACTCATTGTCTGAAGAAAATGGAACCTGAAAACATGAAGGGATGCTTTGTCAGGCTATTGATATTTATAACTTGTTCTGCTTCATGCTTGATTTAAAAGCCAGAGTCTGCCAAAGCCAGATGGCAGGTAAGGACATCTTTGATACATTAATATTTAGCTACTGCGAGGTGGCAAAGGAAGTGTGGGTGGAGAACCACTGCCCCTGGCATGTCATGAATGACCGTGTGCCATGTTTTCTTGAAAAATTCCTTATTTACTCTTACCTGTTAGGCTTCTTTAGCTTCATGCCCTCTGAGTATCCAGAGCCCAGCTGCTGCGAGGTGGCAATTAGTTTGTGCCTGAGAGAAAATGAGTTGTGAGGGAAATCGTGGGGCTGGAGTGTGACAAACAGTGGAACCTGAAAGCACTCCTTGTTAGTCAGAAGTGCATCTCGGGCCAGGTGACTGTAGACAGTGGCTCTCCTCTTGCTTGGGGCGGCCTTGCACTCTCTTAGGCATGGCCTGCCCTCTGGGGAGCTGTTAATGGCACTGCCCAAAGTACACAGCATTCAGTGGAAAATCAACTGAGAAAAAGGCAAAAAGGCATTGTTTTGTGACCTGGAAAGGTGATCAATATGGTGGGTATGGAGGCTGGGAGGGGGTCTTTCATCTTCCCCAGAGAGAAGGCCAGTAAGGACCGAGGTTGCCCCTTGTTGGCTGATGAGAGCGCAAAGATGGCGGGTAGGTGGAGGGTGTGCAAAGAGACCACAGAATCTATTTATCTAGAAAAGCATATTGTGTGTGCTCATTCGACTGTGAAGCTGAAAGGTGGCTGAGATCAACTGCAATATTTAAAGTCATTGTTTACCAAAGCAGCATTCCTGTGTCCTTGGCATTGTTATGAATTGTGGGCAGGATCCATGGGCTGAAAAATTCAACCTCCAAAAAGTGCAGCTTTGAAGCTGTAAGAAACCATTACACTGCCTCTGCTGATTACATAGCAGGCTCTTTAGACGCCCGTCTCCCGGCAGGTAGCCCGGCCTCACGTTCCCCTATTTATTTTTACTGAAACTCCACCATGGATTTTAACCTGGAAGAAAAAATAAACATGCAGGCATTTGTTCAGGAAGAATCTGGAACCTCTGTGATCCTCTCTGGGAGCCGAGGAACACTGGTGTGGGGCCTATTGTGTGCCACCAGCTGTAACCGCTTCAGCTGGAGAGCACTCTATATTCTTCTTTTTAAAGCAGTAATTGGTAAGTATATTTTCTGCCTATTATCAATAGCTTTTATATTCCACGTAATATTTCTAAACAAGAGAAATATTACGTGGAATATAAAAGCTATTGATTGCGGAGAGCCAACGTCTTTTCCACATACCACTCCACAGGACCGAATAATACAGAAATTCTATCACACTACCATGTGACAAATGCCTCTGTCATTAACTGGTTCTCCAATCTTTGAGAACCAAGAAAGAGGAAATTTCTTTACCCAGATCAGAGAAACCATGACCTTTGTATAAAAATAATGCCATTTGATTTAAATCTCCCAAAATAGAGAACTTTTTCTCATAGTGAGTTCTTGCACAGATGTGTGTATGCATAAAATATTAGCGTGGGTTTCTTGTGTGTCCACGTGATCTTCCCTGATCTTCCACATGGCTGACATATATGCTGTGCACACCTGTATGTGGATAGGTATGTAGATCCACGGAGCCCGCTCTTGCCGGCTCTTCTCCATGACAGGTAGGTAATCAATTTCCTCATCGCATCGGTGTCTGTCCCTGCAGGCCCTCTCAGCTTGTTGTGTACACACACACATTATATTTGTACTGATGTATAATCCCTCCACTGGTCTTTCACATGATTAATGGTAAACATTTCCAAAGTAGCTGATGTTGGTTGGCAATAGGGTTCTGAGCAGAATTCAAGTTTTTCTCTGTACAAATGAAGGAGCTCATGTCATGGCATTTATTGTTGGGTTTAGTAACACTCTGCCACCTGTGCAGCTGTGTCATTTGGGCCTCACTCTGCACTGTGCTGAGTGGGACAGTGACCTGTGATCCACTTTGGCCGCCTGAGCTCCAGCCCACCTCCCCTGTGAGGAGAGAGCTCTCTTTCCAATCTGTGTGAAGACATCCTCCGCCATCCATCCAAGCCATGGTGGAGACAGGTTTCCTGACTGACTCCATGGGCTAGCAGGGACCCTGCTGGCACAGTGACCCATGCATTTACCTAACGAATGAGGCACTGGCATCGGTGTACTTACTAAGAAAGACAATCCCTAAGTGATCCCAAATTAGAATATGGGTTATTTTCAAACTGAGAAAAATCTTCAAAAATATGAGATTTTGTGAATTGTAGCTAATCTAATAAATGGAGAATTCAGATATAACAGAGAGAAATTGAGGAAATCACAAGTCCTTTAAATCAGAAATTTAAGATATGATGCAGGCTTTATTAGGATAAAGCCCATGACATAAACACTAAGACATTACAGAAATTTACTTCTTCAGATCTGCTACCCTGGAAGGGCATCTTGAAATACAAACCCTGGGGTCAGGAAGATTAGGATGGAGATCTTTTCCTCCCTATGACGGATAGATAGGGGAAGTCAAGGTTAATAGCATGTTTTTTTTTACATGACTCTATACTAACAATATTTAAATCTCTGACCATTGGTCTTAACACAAAAAATAATGTGGAAGTCGTAAGCAGATCAACCGTTTTGTACTGTGCTTTACACGTGAGTCCTGCGCTAAAACAGGTCCTCGCCAAGAGCAGACAGGTTGTGGGGGTGAGCTAGCCAGCTGGATCTTCCTCCTGAACAGGAGCCTTAGCTCAGGACCCACAGCCTCAGGGCCAGTCCAGTGAAGTCTTTAGAGAAGCCATCAGACAATCTCCCACCACTGAGAGCGGCTCCCTCGGGAAGGGGGCTGCAGAAGAGAAAAGACAGCTCTCTGAATTTAGTTGGCACATGAACAGAATAATTCAGGCTCCAAAAGAGACCACCTGCTACCCTTTATAGGTGCTAAGAAATACCAAAATTAAAAGTACAAGAAATACGATACTCTAAATAGGGAAGGGAAAAGAATGGTAATGAACTTTCAGAATAGACAACTAGATTGCACTGGTTGCTTTTAAAATATGCTTCCACTGCAGAGGAATAGTCCCCCAGATTGGACAGGGATGCTCCAGCCCTCTGGGGTCATGTTTTTAACTTACAATGAAGCAGAACAGGAAATATTCACTATTTTGTACTTGTGTCTATGGATCCGTGGGTTCAGTCTGCAGAAGAGGCACTGCTTTGAGGGGGGGTGTGTATTGGGGAAAATTTATTTCTTTCATAGTGTTTCATTCCCTAAGGGAAGCCCTGCAGGTGAGCCGTTTGATGTATGGAAGAGTGTTTTACGTAGCATTAAATCCAGGGTTTTATTATTTTGGGGCCAGATTCACATTTCAGGCCAAGACCAGTATTCACTGTAGTGTATTCTATCCTTTTCTTGGCAGAAATATCCTGTAGAGATCTCCAAATAGCAATTCCCTCAAGCCACAGAACCAGCAAATATCTTACTCACAGCAGAGAGTCATTCTTTCCCCCAACATGCTCGGAGCTATGAGATTCCACGGTGATGGTAAATCTTAGGTCTCCCAGCGCTCAGGGATAGTGTTGAGAGGTTCCTTGGCGATGAGTCCAAGCACTAATTAAGATGTTTGCATTAAGGTTTTAAGATTCAAATGCAACACCTTAAAAAGGTTGGGTGTGCATAGTTTAAGACACACAGGTATTCATGAATCCAGGCACTTATGTGTGTATAAATCATAATTTCCCTTATTCCAGTGAAATAGTACTAAACACATTTGGGCCAGCAGAACAGAATCAATAAGCCAATTAATAAGCACAGTGGTTGAGTTCAAGACTATTTACAATTCCTTGTGCAAACAGAATGTGGTGTGAACATCAGTCCGAACATTTCATGACTATCAACCTCATCACAAGCTAGGTGACACATGTCAGGACACTTACACATATACATTTATACATTGTATCCTTCACATTTCTGGAATTCTTGGCTTTTTTACTTAATCCAATCTAGAAGATATTGTTATTGATTAGAATATGCAAAAAGCAAGACTTTTACAAGCAATTTAGAGATTTTTTTAATCCAAATGGTCAGTGTTGGGTAAAGTAGAAATAGGATACTTTAAAAACAAATAGCACTTTTCCATTTGGTTAAATATATTCCTTCTGATAGAGACCTGAAAGCTTTTTAGCTGTGATATTATTCATTATAACCTAGACTGTCTCACTTTAGGATGTGACATTCTTAAAATATTAGATGGGCCTCAAATGAAAATTACACTACTTTTCTGCCCTGTAAGAAGCAGATCTGTAGGTAATAAGGCTGAATAATTTTACATGCTATGCACTGACACATGATGTTTCTCATAGTGCGACCCTTGTCTAAAGCTAGCGACCTGCTTTGCATCTGAATATACATAGTCAACTTAAATATGCTGATACTAGAAATAAGAATTAATGGTTTTTATAAGCATGTTGAGAGAACATTCCATTTAAAATGCCGAAAACTCTGGTTTAATAAATGAAATAGAGCAGCCAAAGAAAGAATTTTTATATGATCTAGACTTCATCCTGCAGGCTTTCATAAAAAGGTGAGATGACAGACAGCAGATGAATTTATCTTTTTACTTAACTGCAAAACTACAAATCAGTTTCATATAAACAGATCTCTCAACCAAATATAGCTTGACAGTAATTCTATAAGATTCATCAAGTCAGGGAGGTGATTATGTCTGATGGCATGTAATAATGTAGAAGTGGGATATATCACATGATTCCAATATATTTGGATGGAAATCCATTCAATATAACATTTTTAAAAAAATGAAAGTGTTTTTCTGTGCACCAAACAATTTCTGTACTCATTTTCATTTTAGAATGATAAATAATATTTATACCTTTCACACTTTTACCACCCAGAAAGATCGGAAAGAATTACTAAAATGGGTTTTGGCTTGTAAGTAATACTAAATGTTTTTACACTGAGAGGTCAATGTAAGGCTTTAAAAATATTTTTTTGTTTCACTTAATTAGACTTGTGTATACATTGAAACAGCATATGGGATTTAGGTAATTGAGTTTCTTATAAGAGAAAACTAAAAGGTGATGTGCACCAAGCACTAATCAATTGTAGGTTAAACCTCTTATATTTCCCTCGTTCAGGGCAGACCCCAACCAACTTCAGAGCCGTGATGGAGAGAGATTCTGTACATTAGCAGAGGCTCTCAGGCTGCACTTCATCCTGATAGAGTGACATCTGGCCAACATTCTTTGATGAAATTTTCAATAAATGCTGGCAACTAACACAATTCATTATGCTTTCTCCTGATAAAGGATGTGGGCAAAAATTGCTTTGGCTCTAAAAAAGCTTTCACTTCATTATGGGCCCGGATCAATCACCATCCACAGAAGATACACGCCGGCGACTTCCTCACTCTCGTTATGCACTTTGTCAGCAGGGCCTGGGAAGACACTAAGAAGCTGTTTTTATTAGGCAGGCATTATTGCTAGCCTCCTCTAAGCTAAATGCGCTTTTAAGTGTATTTCTTTGGTAAAGAGAAGAAACCACCATCTGAACTGAGGCTGGTGTGAGGTCACCTGCTTATCCCCATTAAGTGATGCCGTTTAGGTGATGTTTTATTTGTTCTTCTGAACAGAAAGAAATGACAATATGTGTTTTTCCATTAAACTGAGAAAGGAAAGTGAAGTTACTCGATGATCATTATGCATTTGCAGTAAGTGGAGAGGTTAAACCTCCTTTCTGGTGATTCCTTCCTTCTCTCTGAAACTGCCCTCTATGTAAGGAAAATTTAAACACTGCTCTAGGTTAGAGCTGTGGTCTAGAACTAAAGCCGGAAGCCACGTCTAACTGCTCCATTGTTTTTCACATCTTTATGTCTGCATTTTAGGGATGAGACAAGGAAAGAATTAGATAAAATAAAAACCTTCCTGAAAACAGCTTTTCTGACACTCAAATGAGTTTTAATAACTATCTCACCAAAGATGATCTGATGTATAAGCATTATTTTTCATTGTACCCTTGTGGTTTCTGAGTACTCCACAATATATTGTAATGGATTCCTTTGGACAAGCTGTATTTAAATTTTTTACTGCTTGCCTCCTTCCTGGGCCCTCTAGGAAAAAAGAAAAAAAAAAAGCAGATGTTACCCATAGTGTCAATTAATTCCTTCAGTCAGATTTTCTTTACCCTCAAAGAAAAATTCAAAAGGTTGCCTACCATTCTGCAGGTAGTTTATTCTGAATGTGCCTAAAGAAAAGCATATAAATTAAAATATATGAGCATATACAATGGTTCTTACTTGTTAAGAACTATGAATTATTGCAAATGAAATAGGAATTTGAGAACAAATGGGCATGCTGCTATGATGGAGAATGACAAGTAAAAAATTCCAAAATAGAGCTTGCAAACCACCCGAAATAGCCAACATGTGATTTTGTTCTGCTACAACAAACTAAGGGAGGCAATATATGATCCGTTGTCAAGTTGCTTAGTGTTTCACCAATGCTAAGACATAAAAGTATTATTGGATAGGCTTATCATTCTTCAACCGTCTTTAAACTGATTGGGTAGAGTAGTAAATAATTGGCTAGAAAATACAGGCTAGAAAACTTTCTCAAAAAAGAGAATTCTCAACTTTCCCGCACTGTCATATTGTTGCTATATAGAAGTTTTATCAGAAAATGCATTTTGATAAATTTACGAGCTTTTCTATGGCCCCTAAATGGAATAGGATTTTGTCTCCATGTCTGATATAAATAAATGCCAAATTCATTATCATCTCTATCTGTTTCTGTGAAACATCAATTGACACTGCTAATGAAATACATTTGAAGTTTTTGTAAATGGCTAAAGAAAAGAAAAAAGTAGGTCAGGGAGCTGGCACATTTGTATTTAATTAGGTAGCATCAGTTGCTATAACAAGTGAACCCTAATGTGCTTTAATGGCTCAAAAGGGCAGGGGCAGTTCCAGGTTGCCCAGGTGCATAGCCAATCAGGACCAGGCTGGTAGGCTCCGCCATGGACAGCTTGGGGATTCTAAGGTCTTGGGAACCAACAGCAGGTGTAGGGGGAAAGGCTATGGCATGGCCCAGACCTGGAAGTGGTGGGCTTCACTTCCCGTCACATTCTGTTGACTAGAACTTGTTCACGTGGTCACAGCTAATTATAAATGAGGATGAGAGTGATACATTTGGGAAGAAGAAGTAAAGAGTTACCTATCGTCAGCAACAATACTGTATTCATGAGCCCACAGGAAAATGAAATGGAACTTGATTCATCTGGATGCTACATTAATCTCCACAAAACCACTTCATGAGATGGAATCTCGAGGGATAAAACTTCTGAGTTGGGACAAGAAGGTGGAATTTTGCTTAATTAAACACTTATTAAACAGAATTTGAATTTAATGACTGGTACCGACTTCTTCTCCTCCCATTCTTCTTTCATCTCTCCCCCTCCATTCTGCTTCTCTTTGGAAAAAGCATAAATTATATCA
>JAJEJO010003271.1:111801-179457 GCA_020662805.1 Glaucomys volans | reverse complement strand
CTGGGTTCAATCCCCAGCACTGCAAAAAAAAAAAAAAAAAAAGAAACCATTCATATTAGTTGGTACTTGGTAGTCTCTCTGGGGCAAGTTGGTCTAATTTCCACCACTTCTTCAACTTGCTTCATTGACAAAACAACTCCATTTTCCATTCAGGACAAAAGAGAATAGATGGGAAAGGAAAAAGAAAATGAAAACTAGAGGGTAAATTATTAATGAATATGATGAACAAAATAAGTTAGTTTTCATCTTTTTCGGGTTTTTTTTAACGAAACCTTAGAGATCTCTTAAAACCTACTGAACGTCTTCAAATGTGAAGAGTTGCCACTGCTTTGGAGACAATTGGATTTAAGTTCTAGATGAAGAGAAAGGAAACAATACAATGGACTGTAAATTGGTTGTGGTTGGAAGGATGACCACTTGCCTGGGAACACAATAAAGTATTTGAATATTCATATTTTATTTCTACCTGCAAGCATGTAATGAAAACTGAAAAATAGAATTAAGAGCTGAATTCCTCTCACATAGATATCAGTGATAATTTCCTAGTACCGTTTATGCACATCCCTTTTAATTTTTCACTCTATTTCCTTCGGTTGTCTAATAAAGGAACATTCCCCTATTCATATGTCCCCTGCAGTGATCTGTTAATAATCCAGGGAAGAACATGCTTGCCATTGGCTCACGGAGATTGTGTGAAAGAAGCTGGTGACAGCAGAATCAGCTGCTACCAAGAAATGCAGTTGGTTGGCAGTCTGACAGCTGTTGACTGTTTGGGTGTTTAAGCAGCATGGCCCTGAATGCCCTGCAGTAACCCTAGAGAAACGCTGAAACTCTCCCAATTTAAGACACCACGGATGGGACTGTCATGACTGATTGTGCCTTCTTTTATCAAGGGTAGCTTCATCGTATCAAGTTAATGTCATTTCTGAGCAGAAAACAGGAACAAGAAAGAGTGTGCCTTCCAGAAAAGTAAATTCAAAATGGCACCTGACCATTTATTGTCCATAAAATTAGCTTTCAATTAATGACACAAGACCAGGTGCTCGATGGAATTCAATAATCCTGCTTCTATTGTTATTTAAACCAGTTGTAATGTGCTTTCATCTCCATCTTGAAATGGCTCAAGGCATGATTTGAAAAACAAGTAAAATCTACTGTCAAACTTGTTTTTGCCTTAGAGTTGCACAGATCTTCAGTATGGAAGTGTTAGATTTTTAAAGAAGAAATTTTATAATTTTTGAAATTGGAGGAAAATAAGAAAAAATGAGATTCTGCATGTATTAGCTCTTCATCACTATCATGAAGAAGAAGAGGAGGAAGAAGAGGAGGTTGGTTTAGTTCACAGCTTTAGAGGTCTGAAATCCAATGCTGTGATGCAGGCTCAGTAAGGGCCATTCCTTGACTGCCTCACCTCATGGTGCGTGGTGGATGGCCATGGTGGGAGTGTAAGGAGAAAACAATGACTATGTCTCAAACCAGGATCAGAGAGAGAGGAAGAGACTGGGGTCCACAATCCCCTTTGAGTTTATGTTCCCAATGACTGAAAGTACTCCTCCCAGGTCTTACCTCTTAAAGGTCCACAGCACTTCCTAAAACTGCCACCTGGGGGACCAAACCCTTACATGAATACCTTTGGGGGACACTCAGATCATACCCAGACCACAGCACTGCTTTAGTGTTTAAGACAAAATTAAAGAACTGATAGATGATGTCTATAGCTTTGTCTACATTTTCATAGACTAGAAATAACACATCTGCATTTCTGTAACGCATCTGGTTTACCAATCCTGTACATTAGATTATGAGTAAATGCTGCAGCCAGGAGTTGCTCGAGTAATTGTTTTGTCCCCATTCTGCATCGTTCTTCACTTTCTTGCTACATTGAAAGCTGAATCAGTCTTTTTCATGTTATTCTGGTCTCTTTCTTGTACAACAGAACGCTGTGCTAATTAAAAATAATTTTTAGTTTACTTGCATGCGACTGGTTGATGTCCAGTCTCTAGGACACATCAACTTCCACTCTGGCTGTTCCTGTGTCTGTCTGTTGCTACGTATAGCTGCACCATCCTGCAGAGGCACTTCTGTACGTGTGCTTCAGAATGCATGTAAATGCCTCCAGAAGAGAACGTTCTCTGCAGCTGCATTGGGAAGAATTTTCTTTTCTTTTCTTTTCTTTTTTTGCAGCGTCCTTGATGTTAGGAGAAAATAAGAAGAACTTCAGATTAGATTTCTACCTGGAGACTTAGTTCATTACTCAAAAGCCTGGTGCTGCTGATTGTTTCCCATAATCAAACATCACATCACCTTTGAGTGTAAGACTTAGAGTGAAGACAGGTTTGCATCTTCAGGGTTTTGGTGCACAATTTACTTCCTGTTGCATATAGATTACATGGAGTACCATTTTGAGCATTGTTGGGTCGCCCAAGAGCCAGTTCTTGAAGAACTAATAAGTTTTAAAGAGCTTGGAGTGTTAAAAAGAGGAATTATAAGTCCATGAAAGTTTTCCCATAAAAGCTCATAGTAGGTGATTGTGGAAGATGATTGTTAAGTGATGATCAGCCCATCTTGACTGGAGCACATGTATTTGACTGATACATAAAAAGAAAAAATAGGATTCTGGCTTAATTGGTGTCACAAAGGCCCTGATTTGGGACTTCATTTAGTAAGGTGGGGAACCCTGAAGACCTATGTGTAGGAAGGTTCATTTGGTAGTGATATAAACAATGGATTTGAAAAGGAGAGGGACTTGATCTATCCCTGCACCCAGGGAGGTGCCCTCAGTTAGATGGTTCTTTAAATTACCAGAGAGATGGTAGGGACTTAGGATGGTGACACCAGGAATAGAAGAAAATTGGGTATTGGGCTGGGGAGGTAGCTGCGGGTAGAGTCCTTGCCTAGCATGCACTAAGTCCTGGGTTCTAGGAGGAAATAAAAGGCCTCTTTTAAGGATTGATCACTTCCCCATACACAGTTGCCCGCATCAGTGATGGAGAGTTTAAATATAAACCTGAGGTTTCCACCTATGCTCTTGTGATGGTGTTATTTCCAAAAATAAGCAGGAGAAAAATGTGAAGATCTAAGGACAGAGGGAAATAGATTTGCTGTAAAAATCGACTGTACTTGAAGTTCCAAGGGGAACCTCTGGGTGGCAGCACCTCGCAGGCCAGTGGAAGCATCTGTTGCACCGTGGGAGGGAAGATGAGGTTGGAATCCAGCTTCAGGAGTGGAAGGAGTGGTGTTTTCAAAGAGGGAAACAGTATCACTGCCCATATGAGCTATCCACTGGCTTTGATGTTTATTGAAATGGCACTCTGTATAGGATTAGGTCCCCTTGTTGGGTCTGTGTCATATTGGGTAATGGATAAGTCAGCAAAGGAAGAGATTGGGACAGAGGGAGGGAACTCATGGCCACCTGCTGCTGATGGAACCAGAGGCCTGGTGGAAAGGCCTCCCTAGATTAATAAGGAAGAGTGCCCACTGTTCTTGACAATCTATTGTTTTGTTTATTTATTTGCTGATTTTTAAAGTTGTAATTGGTTTTCAAATGAAGAAGGATTCTGCTTGAATTGTTATTTAGACCCCCCCCCAATTTTTTTTTTTCCTACATGATTTTCCTACATGGATTTTCACAAACTTTTTGAAATAGTTCTTTTTCACTATCCTGTAGATCTGGATCATTTTAACTATCATACTTGATAAATTAAAAAACACTTCACTTTTTAATTTTGTCATATGAAGTAAAGCTTGAAAATAAAAAACCAATAGTGAAATATTTGATTACTGCCAAATACTCTATCTGCTCTGTTTGACAATTTAAATCTCCATAATTGTTGAAAATATGATATGTTATAAAAAAGTCTTTCAGGTATTCAATAATCAGTGTTTGCTTCAACAGTGATTCGAATTCTCTTGCCACACTAGGGATTGAACCAGGGCCCAGTGCCTGCGGGCAAGTGTTCTATCACTGAGCTGCACCCCCACCCCTGACTTTTTCATTTTTAATGTTGAGACAGGGTCTTGCTAAGCTGTCAAGGTTGGCCTCAAACTTTTGATCCTCCTGCCTCAGTCTCCCAAGAGCTAGGATTATGGGCATGCACCACCATGCCTGGTTGAGTTGAATTATCCTTAATGGCAAGAACTTGTTGAGGATTGATTTAAGGGATGAATCTAATCATCCTTGTTTTTCCATCTTAAGAGAGTCAGACATGTGCAAGACACAACTTGTATATATATTTTTAATAATAGAGCAACTTGTAAAAGCAAAATTCTTTCTAACTTTTCCAGTTAAATGGCTGGCATTAAATACAACCAGATTTGCGTTCTGTATTTAGCCACGGAACTAAATTGAGATGTGAAGCTTCATGAAATAGTAAAAACAAAACAAAACAAAACAAACAAAAAAAAATGTTCTCATCTTGTAACTTTATTTGTATCATTTTTGACACTTCAAAAACATCTCCAAGCTTTTGGAAATTAATGCTTTGGCTCACTTTGCTCCTTAAGCAAGTGTCTCTGGGAGGAACATTTGTGTTCTGTGCTGAATCAGAACCAAGCACAAAGTTGCCATATAGCACTCTTACGTAAGAGTTATGTTCTACGGGCATATGTGCAGCAATCTGCTTATATTTAGGTGCTGGTTTTAAGTGACATCCTCTAGGAGTTTTGATTGATGCTAAGAGGAAGATATGGTAATTGTGTAAGTGACAATCTCTTCAAAGGCTCAAAATTGAAATTTTATACTCTCAGGTCTGGGGATTGGGCTGTTGATGCTAACCACTGATGTTTGTTATGTCGTGCCCCTGGCTGGGCTGATTTACCTTCTCCTGGGCTCTTTCCGCTCTGGGCTGTGATGTAACTGGAGAGCTGCTTTTAAAAAGATTGACACTGTCTTTCCCCCACATAAATCAACCTGTGATTGTACACAAAGGTCGTCAAGGGGCTTCACAAATAGGCTTTTGCAAGAAAAGCCCTATTTTAAGCAGGGTTACTAGCAGGAAAGCTTACCAAATTCTGGGAATAGATGGATTTTATTTTTCTGCTGTAGTATCTGTAACTAGAAGTTTTCAAACACTATAAAGTAACAATTATTCAGAGATACTATGAAAAGCATCATTAATTCGAATCTTGTTTAAAGTGACAATTTCAGTTTTTTGTTACATTGTAAGCCTGGATTATCATCATGGAGAGGTGAGAACAGGGAAGGCAACCCTCAGCAATGTCATCTCCTGCATTCCCTCATCCTCCTGTGCTAGGGAGGCAACGATGTTTGTATCTTCAGAAATCAATCAGGAGTCAGTGGAATGAAAAGAGTTTTACGTTATTAAAAATGGAAAGTTTCCCATTTTGTGCACTCTTACATAAGAGGGACTACGTATAGCACATTTAGGAACTTTGCTCATAATATATTTACGCATGCCACATTATTGACCCGTAAGTGTTTAAAAGAAGACTATGCTCACTTTTGAATTACTCATGTCTGTAGAGGACATGGCTGTGCTACCTACTGAAGCAGTATTATTAATTTTTCAAATTTCATATTAATGGCAGCAAAGTTAATCCTGAAATAAATTAAATCTTAACCTTCACAATGTAAATTAATTAAGACAATATGTTGGACATATGGCCAAAATTTGTGTTTTTTTTTTTCTCACTTACTGTTTAGATTGAAGTCCCTTTGGCCACTCCTTAGCTTGGCTTCCCTGAAAGAGGAATGTGCACTGGGCCCAGCATGCAGGTCATTTCTTCAGGAAATGAACCCAAGGAGTAAGAGGGAAGTTGTAGCAGAAGAATTCATCATGGACAGGGTCATATTGGAGAACAACATGCCCCAGCCATGGGGCTTTCTGGGGGCCTGGGTTGCGTGTATCTCAATCTCTGCCCAGGAGATCAAGGAGAAGGCCCTGACAGGGTGCATCCTACCTGTTGGTTCCTGTTCCCCATTAGTCAAGGGTGAGTTCTTGGACAGAGGTCAGTTTCATATTTGGAATGGACATATGTTGCATGCCAGTGAGTTCCCGTGGGCCAAGGTACCCAGGGGGAATGAAGGAAGAGGTACATGGTATGAAGGTGGGTAGAGTCAACTGCACTCACAGGAGCCAGTTGAAGCTGCTCAGAACCGGCCTCTGAGGCAGGATCTTGAACAGGGTTAAGCTGGTAGGCTTTAAATGGTGCATAAAAGGGGGTCCCTTATCTAGGACTTTCTAGATTCCTGTAATTGCTATCCACTTCATCACCTGCTTCAGTTGCTTACATAAAAATCTGTAGGAAGTGCACAAGTCAACTGTTTATCAGCCTCTGGCATTTGCTCCATTGCCCTTCCCCAGTGGTGGATAGTTGGTGTTCCTGACCCCCATTTGTTTTTGTCCATGCCAATACCTAGCTAGAAATCTGGGTGTCTTCCTGCTCTCTCTCTGCTTCAGCTTTCATTTTCAATTATTCATCAAATAGTAAAGCCTTAAAGTATACAATATTACCCAAATCTATCTTTTCCAAGCTATTTCTAGTAATATGGTTTTTGTTAGTGTCTTATAATTTGGGACATGTGTTAGCTTTTTGTCAGTGTGACCAAACTACTTGACAAAAACAACTTAGAAGAGAAAAAGTTTATTTTGGCTCATGGTTTCAGCGGTAAGCTGACTCCATTGCTGTGGTCCCAAGATGCATCAGAACATCATGGCGGAAGGGTGTAGGGAAGGAGCCCTGTTCTGCTCCTGGCACCAGAAAGCAGAGTGAGGGCAAGAGGCACAAGGAAGATGCATCCTTTCAGGTCACTCTCCTAGTGACCCGCCTCCTCCAGCCATGCTCCACCTGCCCAGGGTTACCATCTAGCTCAGTAGTACATTCAAACTAGGAGGGACTGCTTAGGTTACAGCCCTCATAATCTAATCACTTCACCTCCAAACCTTCCTGCAGTAGCTTAGGAGCTTTTGGGAGATACCTCACATCCAAACAGGGCACCTTTCTTCTTTGTCTATGATGGTCTTAGGCAGCAAGTCATATAAATCATGACACCCTCTTAGCGAGCCTTAACAACTCACCACGGTCAGGCTGGGAAGTAAAACCTGTTATGGAAATTTAATTGAACAATATGATCATTAGACTGTGAAGCAATCTATTAGGTTACAGGGAACTGACCCAGTTGGAGGAGGAGAGTGGAACACAGGGCAGGGAAGACAGCTCTCATCACTGCATCCCCAACACTTAGAAAGGCACATGCTCCCCGATGACCCCACCCCCAGGGAGAACTGGGACGGTATGTTTCTTATGTGCCAAGTTTTCATCTTAATTAATTGATTACTAAACATTCAAAGAGATGAGAAATGACTTTTGAGGGCTAAGATAGTTGAAGGGTAGGAAGAAACCAGCTTGAAAATTATAGTGTCTTCCGATCACATTTGGTAAATCAGATGGAACTATGTGTAATATTCTCAGGTCTTATTGAGGATAAACATAGTACTCCTTTCATAGACTGATTCTGAGGATTGAAGCATTAAATGAATCAATACATGCAAACTACCTAGAACGGTCCTTGGCACATAGTATAGATTCAATAAATGTTTATTATTGTTGTCATTGTCATTATTGCTGTTATATCGATTTTTCCCACTTCAGCTAAATGTGTAAGATTTCCCCAAGTTTTACTTCATTGGTCCAGATCACAGATATTTGAAATCTAACTGTGAAAATCTTGAAAGAATCTTCCTCTTTTTCCTTCAAATATGTAGCTGTTATCTCTAATAATCCTTTATTTTTTGTATATAGATGCTTAGAAATTATAGAAGAGAACTAATAACAAACTAACAAACTACAAAGTAGTTTCTGTGTTTTAGAACCCAAATTATCTATAGCAAGAGTTCAATCCACTCTGGTCATCCTAATCACCAAATTATGAAGCAAAAATTTTAATTAAGGAACATGGAGAGTTTTTTTTTCTTCCAATAACAATTTTAATTGGAGTATTATGCACCAAAGTTATAAGGAAGTCTCTTTTTATTTTTTAATTTATTGATGTAATTATTTTCTGATTAAACATAATGTTAGTTAAATAGGTTCACTCCCAACCATCAATCTTAACATCTTATAGAAAGAATTTATTGCGAGTTGGAACAGGAAGCTAGATGGGAACCATCTGACATGTCATCTGACATGTCAACTGTTCTCTTGGAGAAGACTGAGAACCTACGTGTATATCAGGAGGTGACTTGAATCATCTGCTTCATCTCAGGTGGATTGCTTTTGGCTTCCTCTGGTGACGAGATGCAGAAGGAGAGGGGTCACTCAGTACCACTTCTGCAGTCTTTTCATTGGCATGAGAACCTAATACAATGGAGATGTCAATCAATGCCTGCCTCTGACCACAAAGCCTCCCTTGAAAATAAGATAACGGCAAATACTTCAGCCCAGCAAGCTTTTTTACTTACCAGCGGACTGCATCGGGTGACCACCAAGGGATTTGTAAATGAAAAGCCTTGCAGATCCAGGCGGGGGATAATTCTGAAGTGGAATTTAGCAGAAACCATATAAAACATCACAAAAGATTGTGAGATGCCACAGAGGTGATTCCATAGAACATAATGTGTCACTGTTATCACCTCCTGCCTGCCCATTGAACACACGAGCCCAAACAAATAAATTCGTACTTCGCTAAGAGAAAGAGATGCCTGCATTTTCTTTTCCATTTTATACAACATCAGCAAGAAATGAGAACTTGCTGGGAGTAAAATATGAAGTGAAATGACTTGTTAGTAGAATGTTTCTGATAATGGCATTGACGGAAGGAATTTCCATGGTAATTTGGAGTGGTCAAGGCAGTGTGGCTTCATTAGTGACTGCAGAGTCCCCACGTTGGCCTCATTACTGTTGGGAGGACATGGGAGTGCTGTCCCAGAGGACGTATTTCCACAAGCTCCTCTTACGGGAGGCCATCCGTAAAACAGAATCTGGAAATGAAAGTTAACGTGCAGAAATTTGTATTTGATAGGGAAGCAACTTGGGAACAAAACAATATTCTGGGTTTTAGAAATGTGATCAAATTGACCCTGGATTGCAATATTATTACTGGACAGTATGGGATGTTGCTTCCTGGAGTGAGGTTTAAAGCCCCATGAAAGGACAGAAGGATACCTAGAATAATGTTCCTGACACTCAGGAGAAAGAAGGAGCTAGAATTTTCTACTTGTAATAAGGTTAAAATGAGTGTTATAGCCCAAATTAATTTTGAATGAAAATCTGTTGAAATCCCATAAAGTTGGAAGAAAAAAAACTCCCTAAATTTTCAGGTTAGTTTGTTTTAAATTTCTCATAAGTTACTTGATCCTTAGTCAAGTCTTAAAAAAAATTCCACCTATATTATTTATTGTACCAATATTTAAGTTTAAGATATTTTTATTAAAAGACTGAACTCTTCCTCCCTGTAAATTATCAGATAATTTCTTGGCCTTCCTAATATATATTTTTTTAAATTAAAGGGCCCACACATCTCCTGAGTTAATGGGTTTATTCTGATAAAAATCACCTTGCTAGTTGGAATAGTCTCCCCAAATTCATGTTCACCTGGAACTCATGAATGTGATCTTGTTAGGAAATTGGGCCTCTGTAGTCATAGTCAAGGTGAGGTCATATTAAATTAAATGGATCCTAGATTCAAGTAACTGATGTCTTCAGAGACAAGAGACACATATACACACAGACACATGAAGACAGACTGATTTCAGAGGTGAAACCTTGATAGGACAGGGAAGCTGAGGATTGCTGTCAACCACTAGGAGCTGAGAGGAGTGTGTGTAATAATCTCTCTCAGTGCCTCCAAAGAGGAACCAACCCTGCTGACACTTGGTTTTGAACTCCCAGAACCATGAGAGAACAAATTTCTTGTTTTAAGTTGTACAATTTGTGGTACTTTTCATGGAAACTCTAGGAAATTAATGCATAATTATAGTTTGCAATTTGTGTGGTCAGCTTTCCAACACTGTCACCAAAAGACCTGGAAAAAAACAGAGGAAAAAGTTTATTTTGGCACATGGCTTCAGATATTCACTCCATGGTTGGCCCAGTGCTCTGGGCCCAAGGTGAGGCAGAACATCATGGTGGACAGGCATGGTAAAGGAAAGCTGCTCAATTCATTACTGCCAGGAAAGAGGGAGAGCTCAAGTGCAAGAAGCTAGGGAGGTTATAATCCCCAAGGGCATGACGCCAGTGACCTACTTCCCACAGCCACACTCTCCCTGCCCACAGTTATCAGCCATTAATCCATTCAGATGTTTAATCCATCAAGTGGATTAACCCACTGGCTGTGTTATAGTTCTCATAATCTAATCATCTCACATCTGAACATTGGTGATTGTATCACACATGAGCTTTTGGGAGACACCCTAATATCCAAACCATAACAACCTAATGGGATGGGGCATTTTCTGTTTTCTATTCTTTTCTTCATACTGAAAATTTCAATAGAAATTTTGTATCTAACGCACTGTGCTTTGTTTCTTTGAATTGGATTTCCAGTATAGTACTTATTGTGAAAGACATCAATGCCACTTCCCTATGGGCCATTATGAAAGGAGAAAGATAAAAATGTACACCTTATGTCAAGCTAGAGGTTGAAAAGCAAAACACAAAGGAAATGTGTAGTATACCCCTTGGAATCCAGCCTGGAATGGAAGGGATGCTTTTGGTAAAACACCACACTCCTGCTCCTGTTGCCAGGACTCCGCTCTGCCCTTGGTCTGCAGAGAAAGTGTAAGTGCAATCACCGTGAATGCTTTTTATGTTTTATATGTTCAACTCATGAATCCAATATGTAAGCAAGGATAGAGGAATAGTGAAAATAACATCAACTTTTAAAATTGATTATTTATTTTGGATATTGGGGGTTGAACCCAGGGGGGTTTTACCACTGAGCTACATCCCCACTCCTTTGCATTTTTTGTTTTGAGACGGGGTCTCCTAACTTATTTAGGACCTCACTAAATTGCTGAGACTGCCCTTGAACCTGACATCCTCCTGCTTCAGCCTCTCAAGTGAACAGGCATGTTCCATGGTGCCCGGCTAAATTTTAGTAACTATTTGAACATAGAACATTTCAATTTTATTCCATAGTTTTTTGCCTTTGAAGATAAATAAACCTGAAATGAATACTGCCCTTGAACAAAACTAATGCTTTTCAATTGTCACACCTGTCCCTGGAACACATCCATTTTAGAAATACTGATTTCAGATTTCAGGTACATCTCAGATCCTAGTTCACCATTATAACTGATTCCCCTTGCACTTGAATCATCAAAGGGAATTAATTGGTGAACTTTTAAAATTTGTGACAGTTCATAATTTTATCAGAAATGGCTACTCTCTGACTAACGTTTTTATTATGACTTACCATTTTCACTTTTAGACTGATAAACAAATTACAATGATCAATCCACATTTTAAAAGTGGCATGTCACTTATTTCTGCCCTGTTATGCCCTGGCCTTCAGCATTTGTCCACTGGTGGATCATCAGTTCATAAAAGATGAAAGGATGTTGTCGGATGTTCCTTTAGCAAAGCAGAGTGGCGTGAGTTCTCGTCCTACAAAATAGCACGATGAAGTCTTTCCCATTAACAACAAAGTGGGAAGAGTGCTGTATTTATTTCCTTTGTCCTTAAAAAAATTACTCACTCACTGATCTTGAATTTAAGGCATTCACGTGGGGACACTGTCTTCTGAGGTCTCAAGGATTCCACTCATGCTGTCAATGTCCCCATCAGCTCTAGTCCAGGGTGCTGCTGTTTGTCACTTGGCGTTTGCCTTCTGATCTCTCTAATAATTGAGTCATTGTCCCCTCTCAATTTTCCATTTTTTTTTTTTTTTTGCAAGTATGGGGAGAAAACAAAATTTCTGCATTCTCGACTGTGTTTAATGAAAGCTCAAAGCAGTCTGGAATGACTATGCCTACAGTCTCTTTTTATTGTCTTTTTATCTCTTTTTACAAGTTAATGATGCAATGCTTTGATCAACTCAGCATGAAAACATGCAATAGTGATTTATTTCACTGTTGCAACATCCTTTCAGATGATTCCATCATTTTTGTTTTCTTGTTATTTAATCTTTCTTAGCATTGTTGGGAGCAATCAGTGATAATTGATGAAACAATTCTTAGAATGATGAAAAGAGCAAATTGCTTCAAGACAAAAAGTAGCTTAGATTTGTGTTGTAATTATATGAGAGAATGGGTTTTATTCCACTTAAAAATATTAATCATTTTATCTTCACTTTTTGTAAGACCTTTAATAAAGAACAAAATGGAATATCATAACATACCAATCTTTACAAGTAGAGAACTTCTCAGCAAAGAAACTTTATCGTGGGTTTATGGTGGTTTCCTCAACCACTCTGGTTGGAACCTGGCTCAGGAATTCCCTGGGAATTGCTACTAAGTAGAGAAAAAATTCTGGGGCCATTTTGTTCACCCGTCTGAGAAGAGCTCAGAGGGTCACCTCATCCTTGGCACCTTCAGCAAAGGAGCTTCATTTTCATGTTGTGTTTTTAAATTTTATTTTAAAATTTATGTTTCCTTATTTATTCATTGCTGATACCAGGGATTGAACCCAGGGTTGCTTATCTATGTCCCCAACCTTTTTTTTTTTAACATAAGTAAACGCTTTTTGTTTCAGAGTGTGGTGAAGTCAGGCAGCACATCTCTGGATTTCTGGACCCTGACAACTGGGTTTAAATCCCGAGCTTGCTCTGCACTACTGTAATTTGGGGCAAGCTATCTACTTTAGCTCTCCATGCCTCAGTCTAAGCAACTTTAAATTGGAGACAACTTAATACCTTCCGAGGATCACCACAAGGATTAAATGGCATGATTTGGTACTCGGTACAGTGTCTGGCACACTGGCCTCATATAAGCTTCAGCTACTATCATTATCACCATCATTGAGATGAATATTACTATACTGGCCCGAAATCTGACCACTCAGTATTGCATTGATCCTCATTTGTTTCTGGTCTCCCCAGACCAATGTCTCCTACCTAACAGCTATCCAAGTACGAGAAGTTGCCTAATTCTTCTCTTCTTGTAAGTTTAGTATTGCTTCAAGTATTTCTCATAATGTTTCTCTTAATCACTTTGGCCACCTGAGTCTGATCCAGCAAAATTAAACCATCAACCCAATGTCTGACATTGAATGCAATATTCAGGGCTGTCCAACCAGCTTCAGAGAAGGCAGTTTCTCCTTTGACCTGAGCAGTCTTTTTTTGGTCCATTACCAAAGGTGAGAATCACTCTGTGTGTGTGTGTGTGTGTGTGTGTGTGTGTGTGTGTGTATTTTTTTTGCAGACACAGCACAATGTTGAATTTACTACAGTTTTATGAAACCCTAACCACTTTTATGCACAGCTTCTAAGACATATATTTCACAATCTAGGCTGCTATTGCTTTCTTTTAAATAGGTTACAGCAATGAAAAAAATGCTCAACGTCACTAACCATTAGAAAATGCAAATCAGAACCACAGTGAGATATCACCTTGCCCCAGTTAGGATGGCTGTGTCACAACGACCAAAGCTAGGAAATGCTGGTGAGGATACAGGGAAAAGAGAACTCTTGGACATTGTTAGTGGGAATGAAAGTTAGTGCAGGCATTTTGGAAAACAGTATGGAGGCTCCTGAAATGATGAAAAAATAGGACTACCATGTGACCTAGCAATCTCCTTACTGAGCATATCATCAAAGGAAATGAAATAAGTATGTCAAAGAGACAACTGTGCTCCTAAGCTTATTGCAGCACTATTCACGACAGCCAAGAGCGGAATTGACCTGAGCACCTATTAGTGGATGAATGGACAAATAAAATGAGCTCCGTTTTATACATATTTATATATATGCATATGTATAAAATGGAGCTCATATATATATGTGTGTGTATATATATATACATCTTATTCAGCCATAAGAAGAAAGAAGAATGAAATCCTGTTATTTGTGGCATTGTGTATGGATCTGGAGGACATTATGTTAAGTGAAATACACCAAGCATAGAAAGACAAATATGTGATTTCATTCATATGTGGCATCTAAACCATTGATCTTGCAGAAGCTGAGAGTTGAGTGGTGGTTACCAGAAGATGGGGAGATGGGTCGGTGGAAGAATAGTGGTTGGTAATTGGCTACAATGCTACAGTTAGATATGGGGAATAAGTTCTGGTGCTCTATGACACAGCAGGGTGAATATAATCAACAGTAACACGTTGTCCATCTTGAAATGGCCAGAAGACAGAAATTGAAAGTTTTCTACTAAAAATGATAAAGGTTTAAGGTGATGGATATGCTACCCTCGTGTGATCACCACACGATATACACACACACCAAAACTCCACATTGCTCCCCATGAATGTGTGCAATTATGTCAGCCATAAAAATTTTTCTGTGAATGAATAAGTGAAATGAGATAACATATGCTTTTTTGAAAGATAATACATATATTTTAAAAGTGTGGTATAAAATAAAAGCAAATATCATGAAGGATTATGATATTTAGTGCTTAAAATTTTGTTTTTTCACATAGATCATCTTTTTGAGTATAAAAACAAATTTGTATGGCAGAAATTACCATAATTTCTATTTTGTAGATGAAGGAATTTGGATAAAGGAAGGGCAGGAACATTTTACAAGACAGCATACCAAGCAGTGGCACAACTGGTTAGAACTATTAATTGAGTGATCTTATTTTTTTTCCTTTGGCAAATACCATAGTTTAATAGTATTAAAATTTTAGTTCAGGGGCTGGGGTTGTGACTCAGTGGTAGAGCATTTGCCTAGCATGTGAGGCACTGGGTTTGATCTCAGCACCACATATAAATAAATAAATAAATAAATAAATAAATAAATAAATATTTTAAAAAATTAGTTCAAAATTTTGTCACCATGTTTCCTCTGGATTGTTCTATCTGACACCATAACTCTATCCCCCTTTTTTTTGTTTTAAGTATTCCTTAATTCTTTTTAAAAAATATTTTTTAACTTGAAAAAATTTGTTTTTGTTTTTGGACATACATGATAGTAGAGTATAATTTGACTTATTTATGTGAACGTGGAGTACATCTATTTCATCTATTCCTTCATTCCTCTTTGTCTAACCTATAGGCCTTGTGCTTTCCCCTCCTCCACCTTGAGTTGTGTGTTAGCATCTACATATGGGATAGAACAACTGACCTTTGGATTTGTGGATTGGCTTATTTTGCTTAACATAGGGGTCTGCAGTTCCATCCATTTTTTGGTAAATGTCATAAAGTCATTCTTTCTTATGACTGAGCAATATTTCATTGTGCACATCTACCATGTTTTCTTTATTCATTCATCTGTTGAAGGACACCTAGGTTAGTTCTATAGCTTAGCTATTGTGAATTGAGCTGCTATAACATTGGTGTGGCTGCATCACTGTAGCATGCTGATTTTAAGTCCTTTGGATCCAGACCAAGGAGTGGGATAGCTGGGTCAAATGGTGGTTCCATTCCAAGTTTTCTAAGGAATCTCCATTCTGCTTTCCACAGTGGTTGCACCTACTCAAAGTCCTACCAGCAATGTGTGCATGTACCTTTTTTCCCCACATCCTCACCAACATTTACTGTTACATGTATTCTTGATAATTGCCATTCTGACTGGAGTGAGATAAAACTCAGTGTAGTTTTAATTTGAATTTCTCTAATTGCTAGAGATGTTGAACTTTTTAATATATTTATTGACCATTAGTATTTCTTCTTCTGTGAAGTGTCTGTTCAGTTCCTTAGCCCATTTATTAATTACATTATTTGTTTTTTTGGGGGGTTAATTTTTTGGCATTCTTTGTATATCCTGGAGATTAATGCTCTATCTGAGGTGCAGTGGCAAAGATTTTTTTCCCATTCTATAGGCTCTTTCTTCATGTTCTTGTGTCCTTTGCTGTGAAGATGCTTTTTAGTTTGATACCATCCCATTTATTGACTCGTGGTTTTACTTCTTGTGCATTAGAAGTATTGTTGAGGATGTCTGTTCCTAAGCCAATGTGATGGAGTGTTGGGTCTACATTTTCTTCTAGTAGATGTAGGGTTTCTGGTTTAATGTCTAGGTCTTTGATCTACTTTGCGTTGAATTTTGTGCAGGGTGAGAGATAGGGACTAAATTTTATTCTGCTACATATGAATTTCAAGTTTTCCCAGCACCATTGGTTAAAGAGGTTATCTTTTCTCTAGTGTATGTTCATGGCTCCTTTGTCCAGTACAAGACAACTGTATTTATGTGGGTCTGTCTCTGACTTCTATTCTGTGTCATTGGTCTGCATGTCTCTTTTGGTAACAATGCTGTGCAGTTTTTGTCACTATAGCTCTATAGTATAGTTTAAGGTCTGGTATTGTGATGCCTCCTGCTTCACTTTTCTCACTAAGGAAGGATTGCTTTGACTATTCTGGGCCTCTTATTTTTCCAAATGAATTTCATGATTGCTTTTTCTATTTCTATGGAGAACATCAAGGTGGAATGTTTTCCCTGATAAGTGGATGATATATAATTGGGTTGAGGGAGGTGGGGTGAGAGAAGAATGGAGGAACTTTAGATTATGTAGAGGGAAATGAGAGGGGGAGGGGGGGGTTTGAAAAATGGTGGAATAAGACAGACATCGTTACCCTATGAACATGTATGATTACACGAATTGTATTAATCTACATCATGTACAACCATAGAAATGAAAGTTGTACCCCATTTGTGTACAATGAATCAAAATGAAGTCTGTCTGTAAAAACTTAAAAAAAAATAAAGAATTTAAATAGGAATTGCATTAAATCTGTATAGTGCTTTTGGTAGCACAGCCATTTTGATAAGATTAATTCTGCCTATCCAAGAACATGGGAGACCTTTCCATCTTCTAAATTCTTTCTTTTAGTGTTTTGTTCTGTATTTTCACTATAAAGGTCTTTCACCTCTTTTATGATATTGATTCCCAATTTTTTTTTTTTTTTTTTTGAGGATATTGTGAATGGGATACTTTTCTTAATTTCTCTTTTGGTTGATTCATCATTGGTGTATAGGAACACAATTGATTTGTGGGTGTTACTTTTATATCCTGCTATTTTGATGAATATGTTTATGAGTTCTAGTAGTTTTCTGGTGGCATTTTTGAGTCTTCTAAATATGGAATCATGTAGTCAGCAAACAGGGATAGTTTTAGCTCTTTTTCCCCTATTCACATTCCTTTAATTTCTTTCTTTTGCCTAATTGTTCTGGCTAGAGATTCAAGGACTATGTTGAATGGAATGGGTGAAAGAGGGCATCCCTGTCTTGTACCTGTTTTTAGAGGAAATATTTTCAGTTTTTCTCCATTTAGAATGATGTTGGCCTTGGGTTTAGCATATATAGCTTTTATAATGTTGGAGTATGTTCCTACTATCCCTAGTTTTTCTAGTGTTTTGAACACGAATGGATGCTGCTTTTGTCAAATGCTTTTTCGGCGTCTATTGAGATAACCATGTGATTCTAGTCTTTAAGTCTATTGATGAGATGAATTACATTTATTGATTTCCTTGTGTTCAACCCAGTTTGCATCCTTGGAATGAAACCCACTTGATCATGGTGCACTATTGTTTTAATGTGTTTTTTTTGCAAGTGATTTGCCAGTATTTTTGCATCAATGTTCATCAGGGTATTGGCCTAATGTTTTCTTTCTTTGATGTGTCTTTGTCTGTTTTTTTTTTTTTTTTTTTTTTTTTTAAATCAGGGTGACACTAGCTTCATAGAATGCATTTGGAAGGGTTCCCTCCTTTACTGTTTCATGGAA
The DNA here is from genome assembly GCA_020662805.1 of Glaucomys volans. Taxonomy (NCBI): domain Eukaryota; kingdom Metazoa; phylum Chordata; class Mammalia; order Rodentia; family Sciuridae; genus Glaucomys; species Glaucomys volans. Next base: position 161,671 of record JAJEJO010003271.1, on the reverse strand, counting down.
TATTTTAAGGAGGATTGGTGTTAGTTCTTCTTTGAAGGTCTGGTTCTGGTAGAACTCTGATAAGAATTCATCTGGTTCTGGGCTTTTCTTTGTTGGTAGGCTTTTGATGGAATCTTCAGATTCATTGCTTGGAATTGATGTGTTTAAATTTTCTGTCTTCCTTGTTCAAGTTGAGTAGGTCATATGTCTCTAGAATTTGTCAAAGTCCTCAAGAATTTCTATTTTATTGGAGTATAAGTTTTCAAAAGTTTCTGATTATCCTCTGTATTTCAGTGGTGTTCATGGTGACATTTGTTTTTATCATAAATTTTAGAAATGTGAGTTTTTTCCTTTTTCTCTTGGTTAGTATGGCTAAGGGATGATTAATTTTATCGATTTTTTTCAAAGAAACAACTTTTTGTCTCATTGATTTTATTCATCTTTTTCAGTTTTGTTGATTTCAGCTCTGATTTTAATCACTTCCTGTCTTTTACTTTCTTTAGTGTTGATTTGTTCTTCTTTTTCCAGGATATGTAATGATATGTAATGTTAGGTTATTTATTTGGTATCTTTCTATAATTAATTAATAGGCTCAGTGCTCTGAACTTTCCTGTTACAACCACCTTCATAGTGTCTGAGAGATTGTGATATATCGTGTTGCTAGTCCTGTTTACCTCCAAATATTTTTAAGTTTCATGCCTGATTTATTATGCTATTAATTGGTCATTCAGTAATGTATTAGTCTCCACATATTAGAGTAGCATCTATTTTTTATTATAGCATTGATTTCTAATTTCATTTCATTATGATCTGATAGAATGCAAGGTATTATCTATTTTTTTGTGTGTATTTCCTGAGCATTGTTTTGTGGCCTAAGATGTGATCTATTTTAGAAAATGATCCATATGCTGCTGAGAGAAAGTGTATACAGTCATTTATGATGGATGAAATTTTCCATATATGTCTGTTAAGTCTAAATTATTATGTTTCTTAGTTCTATGGCTTGTTTAATTTTTCTTTGGATGATATACCCAGTGATAAGAGAGGTGTGTTAAAGTCCCCAAGTCTTACTGTGTTGTGGTCTATTTGATTCCTGAAATTGAGAAGGGTTTGGGTGGATGGGTGCTCCATTGTTTGGGGTACAAATATTTATAATAGTTTTATCTTATTGATGTCTAATTCCCTTAAGCAGTATGAAGCAGCATACTTTGGTTTCATTGCCTGTAACTTATTTGTCCCTTCTGATGAATTTGGTCTGAAGTTCATTTATCTATCAGATAGAAACCCCTGCTTGTTTGTGAGATCCATGTGAATGATAAGATTTTTCCGATCCTTTTACCTTCAGTCTGTGAATGTCTTTGCCCATTTGATGTGCTTCTTGGATAAAACATATTTTGGGGTTTTATTTTTTAATCCATTCTGCCAGTCTGTATTGTTTATGAATTGAGGCCATTTACATTCAGTGTTATTATTGAGAAACAATTTTTATTCCCTGTCATTTTGATTTATTTCTGGTTTTTAATTTGAATTGGTTTCTGTTTTGATTAAGTATTCTTCAAGTGTCATTCCTCCCTTTGCTGGTTTTCAATTTTATTTTTCATTTCTTCTTCATGAAATATTTTATTGGTTATGTTCTGTAGTGCAGTCTTTCTAGTGTGAATTCTTTTAACTTTTGTTTATTGTGGAAGGTTTTAATTTCATCATCCAATTTGAAGCTTAATTTTGGCAGATATAGTATTCTTGGTTGGCATTCATTTTCTTTGAGAGATTGGTATATATTATTCAAACACCTCTTAGCTTTTCAGGTCTGGGTCAAGAAATCAGCTGAGATCCAGATTTGTTTCCCTCTAAATGTGACCTGTTGTTTTTCTCTAACAGTCTTTAAAATTTTATTTTTATTCTGTATGTTGGGAATTTTCATGATGATGTGTCTTTGTGTAGGTCTATTATAACTTTGTACATTTAAACACTTGTAAGCCTCCTGTATCTGATTTTGCATTTCATTCTTAAGGTTTGGAAAATTTTCTGTAATTATTTCATAGAAAAGATTGTTCATTCCTTTGGTTTGTATCTCCAAGCCTTCATTTATCCTGATAAATCTTCAATTTGGTCTTTTCATGTTATCCCATATTTCTTGAAAGTTGTATTCATGTTCTCTTAACATCTTTTCTCCATGATCAACTTTATTTTCCAGATTATATATTTTGTCTTCCTTGCCTGAAACTATCTTCCAAGTGGTTTAGTCTTCTGGTGATGCTTTCCATGGAGTTTTTAATTTGGTTTATTGATTCTTTCATTTTGATAATTTCTGATTGATTCTTATTCAGGTTTTCTATCTCCTTATTGAAGTGATCTTTCATTTTTTGGATTTTCTCTCTGATTTCACTCCTTACATCATCTTTTATGTCACAGATCAGTTTAAGTATGAACTTTCTAAATTCCTTCTCTGACATTTCCTCCACTGTAATATCATTGAATTTATTAACAAGGACTTTTGATTTCTTTGGGATGATTTTTACTTTGCTTTTTCATGCTGTTTGCATGTCTCCCCATTTATCAGTAAGAATTTGAGGTGGCAGAGATTCTACCCTATGAATTTATAGTGTTCCTGAAGATTTTTAGTACCTTACATTTTAGGGGAAGATGTATAATAACAACAACCAAAGCAATCAATATTCAGCATGAATCTAAACACTTAGTTCCTATTTTGGCAACTACAATGTTGACTGACACTATAAACTGAAATGGTATGGTAGGCAGTTGGCCACAATAGAGATATTATGTGTATACAAGTTTTTGTTATTTCAAAAAGGTGAAGAGGGAGACTGCAGGGGAGATGTAGGATGTTCTAACTGAGAGGGAGGATGAGAGAGAATATTAGTAGAGTTAAAGGAAGAGTGAGATAGAGAAAAATAGAATTTGGCTGTTAGTGAAAGATAAGAGAGGAAGAGGATCAAGGGAGATAGGAGAAAAGCAATATAATTCAAGAAACAATATAAAACAACAGAACCAAGGTATAGTAACCAAATCCCTAGTCCTTGAAAGAGAGTCTAGAAATAACTACCTTCAAAAAACGCTTGAAGTATGAGTGAGACAAACTTGCATGTGTTCAAATGTCCATGGACCATTCAGCACACAAAAGTTTAAAGAAAACAAAAAAGGTTCTTGATGGAAGATTAAGGGATTGTTTCCACTGTGATCATCCAAAAATTGTCTATAATATCTGTTGGTATTCAGTCCCAGTCACCTTTCTACTGTTTTTTTCTTGAGGTATATATTTCAGGCAAGAGTATTAGTGGGGTCTGTCCATTCCTTCTTCTTGTGGAGCTCTTCAAGGTTGCAAGTTCTCAGCAGTATGGGGTGGGGCGGGTGCAGGGTGTTGCCTACTCCCGTCACCGTGAAGGGTCGCTGTGGAGTTCTGTGAAAGGGGTTCCCAGAGGTAGAGCTCCTATGGAGACCCGTAGTGCTTTGTGGAATGATGTTTGGTGAAGCTGTGAAATCAACACAGGCCAGAGCCCAGCTGCTTCCAGTCGGCCCTGGGCATCTGTGTTGCTGTAATCTCCCCTGGGTTCTGCTCCAGAGGTGGAGACCGTCCTTCACCCCCTCCGCCTCCCATGGCTCCTGTATCTTCTGGGCTCAGTCCCAAAGTGCACATTCCCTTCCCTAACCCCTGCCCAATCAGGAACCTGGTCTTCCCCAGCTGGTTCTGCCAATATGGAAAGCCAAAGAGTGAGAGGCACCCAGGATCTCCCGGGTCTGAGTGTCCTGAATTCCTCTGGGTGCCACACTTTCCACGCCTGAATTTCACCTGGTTTCCTAGCCAGACTCAGGGTGGTGTGGCAGGCCCCTGCCAGGTCAGGTTTTCAGACCCAGCTGGAATGGCACAGGTCTGGGTGACTGGGTTTGGGCCCACACTTGCCGGCCACCGCAGCTCAGAGGGAAAAGACCGCGGCCACCCTGCTCTGTGCAGGGGACTGGGAGGTGCCAGGGTCCTTCCCACACGAACGCAATGTGCAGCTCACGCACTGGGTCAGCTCGCCAGTGTCCCAGATCACATCCTCTGGGCTTCGAGACACTCCTCGGTGCCTCCCGAAATGCAGGCTCTCTTAGTCTCCCTCTCCGACTGCCCACAGGGGATCCACTGTGGCAGCGGCCGGTGCCTGCGGTGGGTTTTTTCTTTTTTTAGTTTATTCTATCTCCTGTGTCCCTCGGCTGCTCTGAGAGTCCAGTATTAAATTCCAGTAGGATTTCTTTCTTTTTTTCTTCTTATTTTATTTTATCGGCCCCAAGAGAAGATGTTTCCCCTCTTTCCTCGTCCTGCACCATGGAGTAGTTAGGAAAGGAGCCTTCTCTCCTCTGTCATCTTGACTACTCCTGAGTAGTTTTATTTCTTTACCCATGATGTGACATCTTTCTATAAAGGTATTATTATACATCATAGGTTGGATTTGGCCTTTGGCTAGATTTAGCCTTTGACTAGATTTAATGTCCCTTCCAGCTTTATCTCATCCAAATATTTGATTGACTTGCCGTCCATGTCCTTTGGAATGTTGACTGGTAAGGACAGGGTTAACAAGATGCATCTAACAGGTTTCCTCTTACACATATCCTTTCAAAGGTGCATGTGTCCCTAACCCCTGGTCTTAGCTATAGCCACTGAACAAATTTACTAATTAGTTCTGTTTCTTCGTCTTGCCTACAGGGATATTTTGTAAACCATAGTTAAATATCTGTAGAAAAACTAGAATCACAGTGTCTTAAGAGCTTCTTTAGCTTTTATGAGTAACAACTTTGTCAATAATATAAAACAAAAAATATATCTAATAAGTCTTTCCAATGTTTCATAATTAAATACTATATTTGTTAGCTCTCAAAAATATTTTAATGGTCATCAGAAGACTCATCCCTAGCATTCACCTGATAAATTTATAATGTGCAAATCAATTTCCTTCCTTTTTATGTTTTTAACCTAAAATAATTTTGGGTGCAGTTCTGGTGGCTAGCTCCTTTGTCAATCTCTGACTCTCCAGTTCTGGGTTTTGTGTAACTAACCTTTAAATATTAAGAAATCAGGGAGGCTCGAAGCTATCAACTCATTTAGATCTGTGACTGAAAGTCTTTTTGATGATGATTTTAGAAAATGATTTTCCACCCCACAATTTTTCTGCCTCATAGAGGAATCAGAGGTATGACACAAAAATTAACGTTTCTCTAATGAAAACTAGAAAGTTTGTTTTGTGCCAAAGATCATCTTGATTTAGACAAATAAGAGTTGGTTTCTGATTTCCAGGAGTTGCCAGTCTATGGAAGAACAGCTTTCCCATCTTTTTCTGCTTTTGCACACAGAGTAGCACATACTTTCTCAACTAATTGTACTTCTGTCATTTGGGGGTCATTTTCTCATTTTGATATTCCTTTTTCCTTTCATTTTTTCTCTCAATCAGATGGTAGCTTAAAGTTTTCGTTGTTTTTAGAATTTCCTTTAAGCCCCAGGTCCTGCAGTTATAATCCACATTCAGTTGAATGAGCTGAAATGAGTCACCGCACACTTGGTGGCGAGGAGCACCTGAGTCCTCCAACCCGGCTTCTGATGTTCAGAAGTGAATCGGGGCCTCCCTGGCACAGACCCAGTGCAGGCAGGCCAGCTGCCCCTTGGAGGACCCAAGGAAGGGCCTTGTCTTTTCCAGCTTCTCCAGGCTGCCTGCGTTCTTGGCTTTCTCTCTCCACCTTGGGCCCCAGGGCCGGCAGGTTGAGCACTGTTCACGGCATGTCTTTTTGACTTCTCTTCTGCCATCACTTTCCCTGGGACCACAGCTCCAGAGGTAGTGATAGCAATTTCTTTTATGCAGCCTGTTCGCAAATATTTATAAAACTAGTTTTTGTGGAGAACTCTGGAGATGAGACTGAGTGCATGTGACACGGTAGGTACCACCTCACCTTGCTCACTTCTGCAAGGTGCCTTTTGTTGATGCTGTCCCAGGTTCTAGGGGTCAGGATGTACCCATCTTGGAAGCTGCCATTTTGCCTAGTGTAAAGCTGAAGTCAGGCCTGCGAGTCTGTCTTGGTCATGCCCGATTTCATTTAAGCGTCTAATCACACTGAAGAGCACCTTTCCAAGGTTTGGTGGTTTATTAAGTCTCCATCAACTTTTCATCTTCAGTGAGTTAAAATGCTCTCAGTAACTGAAATCTTGTTTTTACGGTCCCTCCAACATTTCTGAAACACCTTTCATTCAGACTCTCAGACCACGGTCCAGATATAAAATTTTAAATAAATTGGACTTGTCTGACTGCACATAAAATCTCTCTTCTGAACAGATGTGTGGTGCAGTAATGGATGCAGCGATAAGAAATGTGTGCATACAAAGATATTGTTTGGCCTTTTCTCTTTGCATGTGATGAAAGCCTGTGAATAGACATTGGCCACGTGGCCAGTCTTCCAGCAGTTCTCCATTGGCCTCAACTGGTGGCCTACCTATTAGAAGAAGTTATAGTGCAGTCTCCTTGTTAACTCAAAATTACCTTCCCCCTTTTCCTGCATAGACCGTTAAATTCAATATCTACACACACACACACACACACACACACACACAATCCCAGTTCTCAAAGATATTTTCCTCTGGAGTCCATTGATCTCACGCATCCCTCTATTCTCTTTTTCTCTCCTACCTTGTCATATACCTTAAATTAGCTAGTATCTTTTTATATATTCACATCACATTTTTGCAAGGTAGATAAAAGAAATTGCTCTCAAGTGATGGGATTTTTACTTGCTGTGTTTCAGCTTAAAACATACTTTTCCCCCACAAAAACTAGTTTTATAAACATTTGCGAACAGGCTGCATAAAGGAAAGTGCTGACACGACTTAACTGCATCTATAATTGTGCAAACGACATGACTGCGTGGGGAGAGGAAAGAAGACAGAAGTGAAAATATGGCTCTTTCTAAGTTACGTCCCAGTATGATGGAGAGACCAGTGCCGTTTAGATAACTAAATAATGGGAAGTGTTTGGAATATTTGTGTTTCATTGATACTTGGTCAGAGTGCTCCAAATTGAGATGTGTGTCTTGCAGTCCAAATGGAACTGTGCATTATGTGCCTGTGGATTAAGGGTCTCTAATGATAGGGGAAGAGGCAGAACACTCTGGGTGTTGGGAAAGTCCATCCAACCTCCGGGATCTGAGCTTACCTATTCCTCCAGGAAGAGTCCAGTGTCAGTGTTTTTCTATGTAGTGCCAGGGCTCATTAGGCTGTCTGTCAATCATGAAACTATGTGTCTCCAGTCTTACTCTAGTCTTGTATGTTTCTATCCGTGCGACTCTGAGTAAGCCATTTACCAATCGTGAGCCTTAGTTTCTAGATTCCCACAGGAATGAGATGTAACTACATGTTTAACCTGACCTCCACTATCAATATGCTGAGTTTTAAGATTAAGATTCTGGTAATACTAGTGTGACTAATATTTACTGAGTGGTGAATTGGGTACCAAGCACTCTTCTCTGTACTTTCCGTGTAAAAACCTCTTTAACCCTCACAAAAGCTATAAGATGAATTTTTTAATGTCCATTTTCAAAGACAAGGAAATGAGGCACAGAAAAATGAAGACCCTTGCTAAGGCAAGTATCTTCTTGTAGGTGGCAGAACTGGTATTTGAACTCAGGAATCTATCTTCAGTGATTGCATGTCACAATTTTTTTCCCTGTACATAAGCACTCTTCCTGATGGAGGTAGCCTTAGGTAAATCTTAAAATAGACCATGTTACTTCTACTCCAAAGGGCATTTTTTTTCCTGTGTTAAGTTTTTCAAGTACTTCATGCTTGGTCACTCTCAGAGGCTCTGTCCTCTGCAACTTCTCCATGCACATAGGATCTGTCTACTTCCTGTGTTCCCAGCTGTGGGTATCCTGCTTCCTTGCGATTTTGCTCTGTTAAAAAAAATGATAAGCAGATTCAAAGTAAGGGCAGCAAAACATGTTTAATAACATGTTGAATAGGAAGAGATTTGGGGGAAGGAAAAGATTTTTTTCCTTGAGACTAAAATCTGAATATGTAATTATTGGAGATATCACACCATGGCTACGTATGTGATTAAACACAAGATGGACCCACATCTGGGTACTCCTGACACACACTAGTTCCCAATCTGCCTCTTACAGGAGGCCAAGAGGTACACCAGATATCTGCCTCCTTGAATGCAGACCGAGTCTTCCAGAAGGTCATCTGGATCTTTGGTGCTGCACTGGTGACCTTTGTACTGTGTCCCCTGAAAACAGAGCAGTGTGGTTTCAAAGTCATTTCTTGGAGTCATAATTAGAAATTAATCTGAAAAAAATTAAAAATGTTTCAATATGAAGTGACAATAAGAAAACGCCAAGGACACATTTGTTATTTTGCTGAACTAAGAGGGGCTATCACTTCCTTTAAACAATTTGACATTCTTTTGGTCCATGAAGCTTGTTAATTGCAAGCTCATTGAAACCCAATTCTAAAAATCTCACAAAAGTGTTTGACTTACACCATTCTTGCTTTGCGAAGTTTGTGGTTAGATAATCCCTGAGAGACAGTTTTGCACTGTTTGAGCAAGCCTACCTGGAGCTCATGTAGAAACAGTTATTTAGGTGCAATTACACGACCTGTACTCTTTCCTATTCCTGGGCTCTTTATTTTTCCAGAGGATTATAGCAGATGCTTCAGGCTTTGTGAGAAAGGTCAGGTTGTTCTCTTCTTCTGTTGCCATTAGGAAGAATACTCATGAAGACTATTTGTTAATACTATATTTAGACAGATGCACTTATATACTCAAAAACCAAATTTACTTTAGGACTGTTATGGATGAAGTAATGGAGGCATTACATTAATGGTGAGGAGTAAAAGCTCTTGACCCAGACTGGAAATAAAAGTTAAGTACTGCTCTAGTGCTGTTTGCTCAGCTTCTCTCCCAGCACTGCTCGCTACCCACCTGCTCTCTGCCCGCAGCTTCCCTGGGGTCTCCTCAGGCAGTTGTTATGCATGGATTTGGGGCTACCTATCAGCACAAGTACAGAATTGGGGTACCATAGGGACTCATTCACTGCTTTTCAAAAGAATGCATGAGTTGGATGTGGTGGTGCAGGTCAGTAATCCCAGTAGCTCTGGAGGCTGAAGCAGGAGGATCTCTAGTGCAAAGCCAGCCTCAGCAACTTAGTGAGGCTCTGATCAAATAAATAAATAACTAAATAACTAACTAAATAAAAAGGGGTAGGGATATGGCTTAGTGGTTAAATGTCCCTGGGTTCAGTCACCAGTAAAATCCTTCCCCCACCAAAGAATGAATTTTCAGTCTTTCTATCATTCTAGTAAGCAACTCACATTAGTGTCTTGGGGAACTGCAGATCCCACACTGGAACTGAGCAGAAATAGTGCAAGACAGGTTGACAGTCTGCATGTGTTTGTGTGTGTGTGTGTGTGTGTGTGTGTGTGTGTGGAGAAATAAAGCATAAACACTGAGAAGGATGGGTGTGCTGTAAAAGAGAGAATACATAATATAAATAATTAAGGTGGTTTCATAATGAAAGTATATTCTAGATTTGAGTGAAGAGAATACCTACTTGGGTTGTAATTTTCTAAGAAATTAAAAGATGAAGACTTGATTTAATATATGCCAACAAGGGCTTGGTTTTCTTAAAATGACTTCTGAGGATTTTGAGCAATTAGAGAAAAACAAATTCTGAGGTCCTGTTGAGTCCTTGGGAGGTCCAGCTAAGGACTCAGTGCCAATTCAGTCCAGAGTTACGGTGCCAGTGCTTCCGTGTGGGAAAGGTGCTCAGGAGAGGAGGCACCCTCAGTTGGTGGAAGGGCTGATCTCCCCTTAACACCACTATCCCCTGGAATTTCCGGGGTGTAGTCTAACGCAGTCTCTCTGGCTAAGTCTAAGTGGGTTGACTTGGACGCTCTTCATACTCCTCACACTGAGTCAATGCTACTCAAGGAAGGTGCATTTTCATTTTATCTTATGTATTTTAATTTAATTTTTTTTAAATTAGAGAGTCCTTGCTAATACTAAAAATTCAGAAGGACTGACTGCTGCTCATAACCGTTGAGTGCTGACGTTCATCTCCACTACTAAAGAACGGACTTTTGAAGGCAGGATCCTCATCTCAGCATCACCAGTGCAGGGTGAGAATCCCTGATCCAAATATCTAAAATCTTAAATGCTCTGAAATTTGAAACTCTTTGAACTTCAACATGAGGCTTGGAAGGCTTTGGATTTTGAACTTATGGATTGGATGTGCTTGCTGGTAAAGTCTATGCACATTTCAAAACTCTGACATCGTGAGCACTCCTGGTCCTGGCATTTTGAATAAGAGATGCTCACCTTGTACTTAGCACAATCCCAACATGTGTGATTGATGAAAAAGCTGCCCATAAAAGAGGTCAAGGATAGGGCTCCTGTTGACCAATTTTTTAAGATTAAACTCAATTTTGCCTGACAGGATCACCTTGGATCATCTCGTTATTGATGCTAATTGGTACGCAGAGCTGACAATGATCAGCGCTGCACTCTGTGATATAATTTAGATCCCTTCAGGTCATTTTGAGGTGAAGTCCACCAAAACTAAGGAGTTCTTAACCTGGAAAGTTCAGACAAACCATTGATCATTGGCCAATGATTCTTGCTTACCTCCAGGGGAAAGTAATTAAATTGGAGGGATGATTTTTGCCAAGTAACCTAGCAAGTGCTACTATTCTTTCATCTTAATCAGTATCGGAGTAAATTCCATTTCCTAGAATATACTTGCTTTCATGCAGGTAAATTCTCTAAGTCCTGTGGTTGGCCATTGTTTGTAAAATGGTGGCTGACAGCCAGTGAAATGGCAGTGCATAAGTCTCAGCCATTTATGACTTGAGTTTTCAGTGCCTACCTTAACCTTGCTTCTTTTGTGGTAGAGGACTGCCTTGACTCAATGCACTGCTTTGCAAGATCAAATAACTTGTGAAGAAGTAGGTCAAGGAGGACTCCCAGCAATAAAACATTAGGAGAAATGACCCCAAATCACAACACTGGGATGTGATGCGGCACCATGGTCCTTCACCTGTGGCCTCTCAGCTCCAGTGTGCCATCCTTCATGTCCTCTCTGGCATGACTCAAATGTCAAATCTACCTTTTCCAGGCACCTTTGCTGGCTGACTTGGTGCTGTGCTCCACCAATGGGATAATTTGTTAGGAAATCAGGAGGCTAGAAGCTGAGAAGACTTCTAATGATGTGACAGTTGGTAGCAGTTGCTGGAATTTTCTGGGAGTCTTTGTACTAGCAGAGGAGGTGGAAAGATTCTGGACACCAGTGGTCTAGACAGAGAGAACACCTCACAGTACTTCCTACCCAGGTCCGAGCAGTGCATGTTTGATGGATCTGGAACTGGCTGCACTGCCTCTCCTCAGTGGGGTCACAGGTGCAGACTTGTGGGTTCTGGCCCAGAAGTGTTGTGATCTCCAGTTTGATCCCTCCTTCTCTGCTTTTTCCTTCCAAAGCAATGGATTCCCTAGATTAACTTCCTCATTTTTGTTGAACCTAATGTGAATCACTGAGCAGGCACTGACCTTTCGGTTTTATACTAAAGACAAAAAGATTGCCAAATATCGACAAACGTGGACAAAGACAGATGTATGAACAACACTAAATTTTTAAGTTCATTTCTGAGAATGGATACCTAAATATGCTGTTGAATCACACATGGTGCAAAAGTAAAACCCAGGTACAATTGGAGTACTTATCAGTTCTTTCAGTGATCATGTCTAACTTTCCCCACAGGCTACGAGCTTTGGGGAATGGAAGCATACCATATTTATTTTTATATTCCCAGAAACTTAGTGATTCTTTCTTCTCTTTCACCACAGTGAGTTCTGTTTGTAAAGAGTAAATCTGCTGATGTCACTACAACTTCAGTTCACTCAGCGTCTTCTTGTTGTTCTTGGGATAAATTCACTGGTGTGACTTGCTGGGAACTGTAGGTTTGGAGCACAATTATAGCTTTATCTCTTGCCTCTTAATCACACTCCTCAGCTTTTTGTGTCACTTGGGCTCAATAACTTGCGATTCTGCCCACCCCCTGTGCTGTGTCTCACTTTTGATTAGTATCACATAGATGGCCATTTTGTTTTGCATTGTCATTTTTAAAATTATTTTTTTATTTTATTCTTAACAGGTACATAAAAATATAAAATTGTGTGGGAACACATTCTCCTGGTGTGACTTGAGAGCTACATGTGTACAACTAAACATGTCTGGTCACACCGGGTAGATGACAGTGGTGTCACATATAAAACTTTATTATTTTTCTCTTACTACTCTCACAACTGAGGCAGCCAGGATCCAGCATGAAGAGAAGGGGGAAGAAAATTCCCTCCACCACCATGGTAGGACCCTCAGCCAGGTTGGGCCCATCACAGTTGTAGATGGGAGGATACTTGCTTTTGCACTGAAGATTAGGAGGTTCACAAACTATGGAGTCAGGGGGCACATCCCACAGATGACTGCTGTCACTTGGGACAGCTCACTAGTCTCTGATGCAGCCTTTGTGTCTTGCTTTTATTTAAAATAACTTGCGACCAGAGTCAAACAGCTAATGACATGAGGTTAATGTTCTAGAAGCTTCACAAAATGGTTGGTGAGGCTCTGGAAGGATTCCTTCAGGAAAACCATAATCCACCCTATGTGTTGGGTGTGATGTGACAAATACATTTCAAAAGTTTATGAAGAGCTCATCAGTAGGTTTCATGGTGACATATTTGATAAAATTTGTGCAGAGAAGATGTGATTATGGTTCATGAATAATGCCTTTTCTTTTAAATAAACTTTTGATTTTAGGATGTGGTAGTTTTAGATTTACAGAAAAGTTATGAAGATTATATAGAGTTCTTACATCTGCCACACCCAATTTTCCTTATCATTAATATCTTAGATTAGTATGGTAAATGTGTCACAATTAATGAATCCATATTGACACCTTAGTATTAATTAAAGTCCATGCATTATTCATTTTTCTTAGTTTTTACCTAATATTCTTTTTCAGTTCCAGGATCCCATCCAAAATATCACATTATATTTAATCATCTTGCCTCTTGGGGCTCCTCTTAGCAGGGATAGTTTCTTTTTCTTTAAAAAATAATTAATGGCCTTCTTAAAAAGAATTAATTAAAGAATTAATACCCGGAGTATGATCCGGGTGTTTTGTGGAGTGTCCTTTGGGATGTATCTGATGTTTTCTCATGATTAAACTTGGGACAGGTATGCATCTTTGCAATGAGGCCCACAGAGGTAAAGGGCCATTTTTATCACCTTCCATCAAGGCTCCATGCTATCAGTGATGACGCGACTGCCAATGTTGACCCTGGACGACTGCTTAGCAGGTGCTTGTCAGATTTCTCCAATATGAAGCTCTTCTTCTCCAGCCCCTTCCCACGCTGTGGTCTTGGAGGCATTGGGGCAGAGCACATCTAAGGGGTGGAGTACCACACAGGTTATTTCAGATTCTTCTGGATGAGAGGTTTATTTCCTGTTTATTTGCATCGAATTATTATTTAACAGTTTATGAATATCAGTAAAGACCCATGCAGATTTATATTTCAGTTTACATGATGGTCCTGTATGACTTCATTCCCATGGTTCCATTGAGAGCTTGCTCAATGCTGTGACAAGCTATCTATTTCTCTTGCCCCTAGAATACTGTGATATATTAACTGCTACAATAGTTGACCTGGATTGAGATAATCTGATTGTCACTCTGGCCTTAATGCAATTAGGTAACTAGGTCCAAATTGCCTCCAATGACCCTACTTCCATTTAGGAATCTTGTCATTCCCACTAATTCTAGGGAGCTATTCCATGTCGAGTTTCCCCATCACACCAGCCTGCAGAGGACAGCTGCCCACCGAGAGACCAGGGCTTCCCACACTGTGAATTCTCTGCTGTCTCCATAGCAGGGGTGTCTGGGTGTCCCTGGAGAGGTTTTCAGATCCTGCATAACAGTCCATTCTAACAATCCCCTCTGCTTGTGCTTCTGAACATTTCCTCACAAGCATATTCAGGATTTCTAGAACCTTCAACTTGATATAGTAGAATATTCTATTTTAATTTAAAATCTTCTTAAATGCACAAAATATTTTCATGTTCCATTACAAGGGAGCCATTTCAACAAACTTTTAGGATTACCTCCAAGGACCCAGGGAAGGAAAGGGCCTTTCCTCTACTACAGGAAACACAGTTTTTGTAGGCTGGGAGCTTGGAGATTAGGGGTTCAAAGGTCTGAGAATCTCCCAGGTCATAAATTTGCATGCTTTTCCTTCAGAACCTCTAATTTGACACAAGAACTTTGAAAATATACTGTCATCTCTTTCGCCTGTTCGGCCACTGTTACAATTTGCCCTCCAGCCTGATTCCCTGCACAGTGGATTTTGAAGCTGTAGGAAAGAATTATTCTGAAGTTTCATAGAGGCCCATCAACTTTTCTGGTATCCCTTTAATCAGCAGTTAGCTGTCTGGAACCTGTCAATTTGTTTTAGCTAGCTCTCCAGTTCCATGGAGAACAGACTCCCCACACCCCAGTTCTGCTAATTACTGTTGCTCCCATTTCCATCATGAGCAGCTTTGCTGATTATGATATTACTCAGTCGAGTGGAATTAATCCGGTACCACCTGCAACAGGGTCTCTAAGACTGCCTTAAGGACAGGGTGGGTATGTGATCTCCAAATCACACCTTGAAGGTAACTTTTCTAGGGCCACTCATGATGCTAATTTTCTTAGCCTGCTTTCTTCAGTGAAATTACCCGAGGCACAGCATTCGTAGTTAAATTTGGTCAGTTCTGGCTGCTATAATCAATTGCCATAGACCAGGTGGCTCATACACCACAGAAATTTATTTCTCATGGTTCCAGAGGCTAGAAGCACAAGGTCAGGGTGCAGCATACTCGGGATCTGGTGATGGCCCTCTTCCTGGCTGCAGATCAATGACCACTCCTATCCTCACAAGGTCGAAAGAGCCCTACCTAGTCTCAGGACTCCCTTTTGTAAGGACACTACCCCACTCATGAGGTCCCCACCCTCATGACTTAATTACTTCCAATCATACTGGCACTCAGGATTTTAGCATATGGTTTGGGGTGGGAAGGTCATAAGCATTCAGTATATAACATACCTCTTTTTTTATCTTCTTAGATTTTTAAAAAGGATCTCAGGGCAGTATGAATAAGGGAAAAGAATGAAGCAAGGCAAACAAACAAACAAACAAACAGGAGAAAGAAGGAAGAAAGAAAAGGAAAAAAGAGAAAAAAGAAAAGGAAAGGAAAAAATCAAATACAAACTACCGTGTTACTGCGTTGACTACATTGTTGTACAAGAAAAGTACCCAGGCAGGTGCTTGGTCACACACTGTACCCCTAGACAGGTGACATAGTTGTAATGCAATTGCAGAATTACGATTGTAATTACTGTGCGTAGGAGGGCTGAAACTTGAGCTGTTGTTTTTGTCTCGAATAGTCAAAGTTTTCCTTAAGCGTTTTCAATTCCCATGCACTTCCAAATTGTCTTTGCCATCCCCTTTGGGAAGGCAGAGAAATTTAATGCATTTCTGCTGAGCGCAGAAGTGGTGGGAGTTCATAAATGCTCGTTGGAGCCATTCAGACTGGACGCTGGCTGTATCTGATCTGCTTCCTGCCAACTGGGGAGCCATACATGGGGGGATGCATGCAGGGCAGACCAGCGCTCAGCTCTAGTTGACCAAATCTAATTCCCTAAAGTGGAAGTAGCTAGTACTTCCCATTGAACAGGTTTCAGGGGGTATAGATTACAGGCTGGGCTGCAGAAGTCTTTGGAAGTGCATAACTTAGATCTCATATGAGACAGATAACTATTGAAAAAATGAATCATTGTATAAACTACAGTAGCAAGAAATTTCATTGCCTTTCCATCTTATAATACTGAGACTTTCCAAAATGATAACGCTGACCACTGATTGCTGTGTGCCAGCTATTAGGCTAAACCCTTTACACATGTTATCTCATTTCACTTTTACTGCATGTAAGAGAGCAGCTACTATTACCCGCTTTGTTCAAGGAACAAATTAAGACTTTGGCCAATGAAGGAGCTGATGGAGGTTTACACAGCTAGAAGCAGCAGAGCTCAGGGAAAGTGCAACCTGGCCAGTGCACACCCAGGTAGTCTTTACGAAGGGAGTGGTGCTCAAGGGTTCTTATCCATCTTGTCTACTCTGTGTAGCTTTTGTCTTTGTCCTGATATAAGAAACTACTTAGAAAGCCTTAAGATAGTTTATAGCAAGTTAAGTTAAAATAATAATATTACGTATGCTATAGGATGGTGATAAATGTGTTAATTCAAGAGAAGAGACTATTTCTGGTACATACTAAGTACCCTAAAGAAGAGTTTACTTCTGGTATATAGTAAGTGCTCAATACTAGTTAGCTATCACTACTAGAATTACTGTCATTATTATCACTGTTAAAGTCGACTATATATTTTGCAAACGTTCTAATATTTGTATGGAAAATCAGGAGAGGCCATTCAGAAAGACTGATGCTCCTGCATTAGGTGATGGGTAAGAAAAAATTCCATACATTCCAGTTCTAAAAGGGACACCATCTTGACTTGCCAGTTCCTTCCCCATCACTCCTGACTTGCCCCTGTTTCTTCCTAAATCCTGGAGCTTCTTGACTCTGTCTTACAGTGTCCTGCCTTTTGGCCTGAGCTGTGTCCCTGTTCCCATTTTAGGACCTGTTCCTCTTGGCTCATACTGCTTGACTGAACTTGGGGGCTCCACCTGGACCCATGTGGCCCATTGGAACATCATCATCACTTGCAGCAGTTTTGACCTTGCCCACCGTCTCTTCAGGCTTTCTCTCACACTTCCACCTGCCTACAGTTATTTCCTTTCGCTCTGCTCCTATGTTGGCTAAGAAATAATCATTTAGTCCCTCCCAAGTCCTTTATATTTTGCAGTAGTTTCTAGACTCTGAGCCCTGCTCTCTATACTTCAGACAATCCTCCTTATTTTACTAAATCACTTAATCAATATTAGGGAAAAAATGTAATTCTTGCAAGGAATCTTGAATTTAGAACTACACAGGCCCTGCTTAGTGAGTTCTGCTGGTTCCACAGGAATTTACCTAGAAATGGAGACTGTGGACCCCTAGTAGGTTGTCAATTTAGCAAATAAAATACAGGACTCCCATCTAACTTTGAATTTCAGATAAATGACAATGCTTAAAAGTATACTCTATGAGACATCATTACCCTATGTACATGTATGAATAACAAGAACTATATGAACGTACATCATGTACAACCATAGAAATGAAAATTTGTACCCCATATGTGTACAGTGAACCAAAAAGAAATCTGTAAAAATAAAAAAGGAAAAAAATATAAAAAAAAGAAAAAAAGTATACCCTATGTCCAAATATTGCTTGAGAGGTACTTTCAACCAGGCAACTATTTATTGTTCATATAAAATTCAGATTTAATTGGAGTCCTGTGTCTTAACTGGCAACCTCAGAATGGCACCTCCTGTGACATTTGTCACCTGAGACAACCACTTAGATCTCTGTTACCTGGTGACATTGGAGAAATAGCCCTTCCTTCTGTGACTTATTCTTACCCTGATCTTGACTCTCTCTCTTGGGGTGAAGTGATCCTGGGGGGCCTTCACATCTTGTTTTGTGTGGGGCAGTCTCATTTTATTTCTGTTGTCTTGACATAATTGTTAGCACTCCTCTTTCACAAGTGTCTTGGTTTAGATGATACATTACGTGGTCACCAGTGCCTCATTCCATCCTTGATTTCCCCCTGACCTTGTAAGTAAGTAAATTTTCAGTCTTTTTCTCTAAAGCCACACTCTTCTATCCGGAAGGTGCCGCCATTCTGATGGATCCTTATTTCACTTCCTGTAAGCAAGGAGTCACAGACGCTCTCACACACAAATGCTCCCCAGAGGCCACTGTTCTGCTCTTGTTGCCAGATGCCAAGGGGAAGGGAAAAGTGCACAGATATTTGATGAATTCAGTAAATACGTCATGGACACATGTTTGTGCAAATGCCATTTGTTTGAAAATATTTTGGTAACTTTCACTTTAGAGAAGCATGGTGAGGATGGTGTCCATGTGCACCACTTGGGAATCGTTGATGAATCAGTGTCCTCACGAGGGCAGAAGTACAAGAACTATCTGTGATCTCCTCAGCTCAGCTTCTGCTCAATGTCTACCAAGTACAATTCTTGTATCAAACAATAAAATGCTCAAAGAATAAGGTTGCAGCCTTTTCCCTGTGAAACGTCCAGTAACTTTGACATTGATCCCCCCATGTTGATTTATCCATTTATGTTTCGTGTTGCAGGTGCACGTGTGTTTAGTGGGGTATTCTGGGCACGGACAGGTTTTATCTGTACATCCATAACATTATAGGGACAGTGGTCTGAGTCAAAACCACCTTTGTCCTTTCCTTCCTAAGCATCACACAGTGTTATGGTTTGGATATGAGCTGTCCCCCAGAAGCTCACGTGTGAGACAATGCAGGAATGTTCAGAAGAGAGTTGTGAGAGTTGGGTTGTGAGAGTCTTAACCCAATCAGTGATTTAACCCCCTGATAGGGATTAACTGAGTGGTAACTGAAGTGGTGGGTGTGGCTGGAGGAGGTGGGAATTGGGGCGTGGCCTTGGGTATACATTTTTTATCTGGAGAGTGGAGATCCTCTCTCTCTCTGCTTCCTGATGATGTGAGCCGCTTCTCTCTGCTGCACTCTTCTGCCATGATGTTCAGCCTCACCTGGAGCCCCAAGGAATGGAGCCTGCCCTCCATGGACTCAGACCTCTGAAACCGTGAGCCCTCAAATAAACCTTCCCTCCTCTGTAATTGTGCTGGTCAGATCATTTAGTCAACAGTAAAAAAGTTTACTAAAACACATAGATACAGTCAGAGCCCTTTAAAAATCAAACTAGATAAATAAACCAATCCAACTGATATATCAAGCAAAAGTAACCAAAATGTAGCCTCTATAAAATAAAGAGGGATGAAAGCTATTATTAGTAACCTTGATTTGTTTTTGTGTATATTGATTTCATATAAGCCAAAATACAAAGAGGGTTCAAAACACTCAATAGAATTAATACAGTAAAAATATTTCTAAATGTCTTTAACTTAAATATTAAAAAGTTATTTAGACCTTACTAGAGGAAAACAAATATGCCATTTTATGTTAACTCATCCAAGATAAATATATGTAATACATTATTATATCTTTGTAATCATGATTGGATTTTATTTTTAGATTGTAAAATAATAGTTGTCTTATTAAATCTAAATCAAAGGCTGTTTTGGAAAGCTTCATTTGAAATATTGGTACTATTTTCATCAGCATTTTAATTGCATCCAAGAAAAATTGTGAATGTTTTATGAGTATTTAGAAATAATGGGTATTCTAAGGAGAAAAATGGAAATAAAAAAGTGTAGTTTTATAATTACCTCATTAGTACAGAGAAGGCATTAGCAAGAAAGTTCCAGGAGAACATAAAATGGTCTTATGAAGAGCAGGCATTTTAATGACCAGCACAGGAGAGTCATTCTGTCCTAAACCAAACCCTGTGTTCAATTCTATAAATGGAATTTGAAAGCAAGTAGATGCAAAATGAACCTTTCAGTTTGACATAAAATAAGGATGTGTGAAAATGTTTCTTTGCAAGTTTTCTTTTGATAAGTGGAATATTGCAAGTATATTTTACTAAACAATATACATATACATATATATGTATATGTATCCAAGTAACATAAAAAGAAATACAATTCTAGTAGTTGCTTTTCTTACAGGAAGTAAGATATTTATTTCAACCCCCCAATCGGGGGTTGGCAAGTGAGGCCTACAGCCTGAAGTTGACAGCCACCTATTTTTGCAAATAAAGTTAAATTGAAAAATAACCTTGCTCATTTGTTTAGGCATCGCCTACAGTTGTGTGTGGAATGGTGGCAGCTGAGTTCCAGTGACAGAAACGATGTGATCCAGAAAGCCTCAAATCTTTACAATACGATTCTTTCAGAAGAACTTGCCAGTCTGGTTGATACTACTGGGCTTCATTCTTCCATTCTCAAGATATTGTCCTTTCTACCAACTGTCAATGTAGCCGAGTCATTAAAATGAGAATTACCATCCAATTTTATTAAGTATAAAATTTTATTTATCTAGCTATATCTATGTATTAACTTGTAAAATGCTTATAAGGACTGGCAGAGATCACTTAATAAGATTCAGCAAATTCAAAGATTTAAAGTCTGGTCCTTGACTTTAATATTTCTTCAGAAACCAGGGAGAATCTCATGCAAAGAAATATACATGTTTATCCATTTATGTAATGTTTCAGAGCAAGTGCAAATTGTCAGGTACTGATGCATATACTTGTTTATAAGGGGAGAAAATAGGTATACTACTTGTCCTCATGAAATTTATGAAACAGGTAATAAATGGAAAATGGAGGACTACATAGTTACAAATTGTGACCAAGGCCATGAAAGATGTGAGCAGATTTTAACTGATGGCAGTTCATGTGAGAGAGCAGTTCCTCACACTATCAGATGAAGCTTCATTGAGAAGGCCCTGTGGTTATCTACGGTGGCACATAAGCCATCTCATGAGTTGGCACCTGAACGTCACCACAACTATTTATTTTTTTTCACAACTCTGTACTTTTGGCAGGACTTGGCAAGGACTTGGCACTGTCTTCTCCATTGGCATCCCCCAGAACGGATGTAAGGGTTGGAGAATCCTGTTACATGTTGGCTCACTCACACGACTGGGCAGGTCAGCTGGGAGCTTGGCCACAGTTGGAGCCTGGGCATTGGTTCCTCTCCAGGTGGTTTCACCCTGGACACTTGGGCTCCCTCAAGCATGGCGGCTGGTTCCAAGAGAACAAGGCAGAAGCAGTACTGGTTTTAATGATGCAGCCGCGGAAGTGCAGAGGTTGGACGGCATCCTCATTTACCCTGGAGCCCATCTATACTCAAGGGGAAAGAATCTGAACCCTGCATTTTGATGGGAGGAACCTCAAACTCTCATTGCAAGAAGGTGGTGTGATTGGGTAGGTACTGTGGACATCTTTGGGAAGAACAGTTTGCTACAGAATATAACAACTTGTACAATTACTAAGACCTGAAGGATGGGAAGAAGTCAGTTTGTCAGTCATAGAAAGAAGATTATTCTGGACAGAACAGCAGCAAATATGAAAGCACTGCAGTGAGAGAGGCTGACTTGTTGGAGGAACCCAGAGGAGATGGATGTATTCCACAAGGTGAAGGTGAACCTAGGTTAAGTTTGCAGAGTTGAGAGAGATTTGATCACATCAGGTCCTCTAGGATGAGGGAGGGTTTTCAAATTTTGATATTCTAAGTGGCAAAGGAAGCCTGACTGTAATGTGGAGGATGGGTTGAAGGGGTTCAAATGCAGAAAGGAGAAATCAAGTAGGACATTGTTGAGGGATTCCAGGGTGATTGTGGGAATGAAAATAGAGAAAATGGTTGGATTAGAGAAGTATTGTGGAGAGAGGATCTATGTGCTGTTCAGCATCTGTGCTCCAGGGGATGCAGATGACTGCTGGAGATCTCAGAGGTGGAGAGCATTTCTGGGGGTGAAATGGGATTTGTTTCGTGGGAGGTGAATGTGAATGGTCTGACACAGGTGCAGAGTTGGTGGTCTGGGCTGAGGATGTGCCCTAGAAGTGGTCGGCCATGCACAGGCCTCTGCACCTTGTGGACTGATGGGTGCATGGAAGGAGAGAGAACAGAGCACAGCACCAGAGTCGGGTTCTGGGGAGGGCAGTGTGTGGATGTTGTTCAGAAAGGAGGAGAAGATGGAGGAGAAAGTGGTCAGAGGTGTGGGGATGCCTGAGTTGTGCTGAGGAGTGGAGCCAGGAGGAGGGTTTCAAAGTCCAGGAGCCTTGCAGGAAGTTGGAAGTAAGGCTTGGTGTGTGAACCCTTGGGTGAGTCATTTGGAGGCACTGGTGTCCTGGATCAGTACCCAAGTCTCCCTCTCTCTCTCTCCCAGTCCTGGGATTGAACCCAGGACTTCACACCATTGAGTCTTATTCTAAATGGTTTAGGTTTCACCGAGGGCACAGAGCCATGTCCATGTGTGACTGACAGACATAGATGTGAGCTGTGTGTCTGTCTGCAAAAGCTGTGCTGTGTCCATCTACCAGGAAATTAGAGGCATTCACTCAGTGAATATTTTCGATTATTTCTAGAAAGACAAAATGACACGAACCCCAGACTATTAAAATGCTTCCTTATGTGGGTGGGTCAAGTTTTAAGAACGTTACATATGTTATCTCACTTAGTACCCATAACAGTCTTCCATGATCTCATTTTACAGCAGAGGCGACTGGGGCCTGGGATGTGTTATGAATGTTTAAAAGATCCACATTGTGGGGTTGTGGATCAGGTTTCTAATCTGGCAGTCTGGTTGCAGGAATCCTAACTTTACTTTAGGATACTACCAAAAAAAAAAAAAAAAAAAAGGAAAGAAAAATAAATAGAAAATTTGTAGGGCCCAAGCATGCACAGGGAAAGGAAACCAAGAAGGTCTTCACTCCTGCACTTCCTGAGCTGGGAGCAGCTGGAGAGGTGAGCAAGGAGGCTGGAGAGGGAGGCCCTTGGTGATTCCAGCACTGAGCTTTGCTCTAATCTACACTGCTTCTAGCACAGAATGGGATAAGGATGGGAGCTTCACAGTGATGACTGTCGCAGAGGCCTCTCTCACCCTCGTCTTGGTTCCCAGCCTCTCTCTTTGCAGTGTCTTGGCTAAAATGATAGTTATGCTTCCATTAATACCAACTAATGCTACTAGCTCAAAAGCAGTTAATGATAATCAGAGACTTCAAGGCAGAACAATAAAATAACTCCCTACACAGAGTCAGCTGAAGTCATATTTTAGAGTTCCTCCAACCCCTTAAATTCCTATTAGGTACTAAATAAGTGTTTTATGAGTGTGCCCAGATGCAACTTCCTTGCTCAGACCTTCCTAAATCCCTTCAGAGCTAGTTGCTACACCCTCTGTTTGCCCATAACAACCTATTTGACCTCTGTTCAAGCAATTACTATTCTGTATTGTCATTTATCTGTTTACATGTATGTCACAGTTTGTTTCAATTTGCTTCAGCAAAAATTTATGTAGCATTTTCAGTGAAGCGGTAGCATCCTCACATCATACGCTAAGTGACTTCAATGCCTATAATAAACATTGAATTATTGGAAAGGAGATTCTCAAATCTTTCTAATTTGTTATCTGGCAAGAACCATCTAGGATATATAGGCTGAAACTGAACTCTATTTCCTCATTCAATGCAAACTTTTTTTTGAATTTAATGTGGTTTTCTAACTTTCTCTTACTTAATGGTCAAATCTTGAATAATTCCAGGACCAAGATTTATAAAGAAAATATAATTAGAAATAAATGCATATTTTAAAAGGGCAATCAGCAAGTCCCTGGATTTTGAAATAGTATTTCATCAGATAGATTTATCCATCACTAAACTGATTGTCAAATAAGATCTTCCTTCTACCATTACAAAATTGGCAAAGAGCCAAAGTGTGCTGTAGAGTTGTCTTCCAACATAGGGTGACTATGTCTCTGGCTGTAGACGAGGTGGAAGTTGGGACTGACTACTACACTCACTCAGTGAAGAAGGGGCTTCTCTGCTCACATAGGTGAAATGAAGGGTATTTGAGTCTTTCATTACAAGCTTTGACATTTGTTTTCAAATCAGGCTTAGACCATGTTTATGGCTTAAATAATCTGAATGTGAAACTATGCCTATCACGTATAATAATTACACAGTAAGTGGAGAGTAGAATGGGTCACTGATGAATCCATAAAAGAATCTCAAGCAATCAATCTGATGTTAAAAAAATAATTCCTGAACAATCGGAATCAAGTCAAGATGTTGTAGAGCAATTTTACCATTGTCATATTTATTCAGAGAAAATTCTACAGAGACAGAGGAAACTGAGTGGTCAGAATTCTGATTTTTGATTTCAAGTGCATTCAGGTGTCTCAGGAAGGAGTCATGTGTGCATAAAGCACGTGAGAACCACTTCTGTGAAGTGGAACTTACTTAGGATCTGGGCGTGGAGTGTTGTTTTAGGCAGAATTCTTGAGACTGGAATCATGAACTCTAGTTCAGTCCACATGATTTTAAGTCATGGATGTTAGCGATATGGCATTATGTTTTAATGCAACTATAATATAAAAGTGACTTTCTAAACTACAATACTTCATTAGAGTCATCTTCTCACAACAGTAAGCAAACTTTATTGGCAACTGAAACTTAATCTTTATGTTCCCCAAGTTTATAAATTTTTTAAAAATTTTGATAGAAACGGTTTGCTTTTTTAAACTTTAAATTGGGACCACTGAATATGACAAGTTTTAGAAATGATTCTGGAAGAATGTTATTTTCCTCTTGTAATATGATGGTTATAATATGCTATACTTCTGCAGTAGGTTATAAAATTATGACATTTATCCTACTATAATATTTGGATTTTTTTTCCTCCTTATTTGTACCATGAGTTAGCTATATTCCCTTCTATCATTGTATCTTTCTCTAGGTGAATCTTAATAATTTTCTAACCTCCTAAATCCCTTGAAGTCTAGATATCAGAGGACCAGCAGAGTGAGAACTCTATGAGAGAGCTCCCTGAGTCTGGGGCTCTGAGGATCCTACTATTGGATACCTCGTGCCTAAGGGATGCGTTTGCAATGCTGCAATTTGTGAAAATTTCTTACTATTTCTCGATTATTTTCTTCCCTGTATTTCTGAGCTTGACATTTCTGGAAGCCAGTTTTCTGAACAATCAAGTTATTATGCAAGAGTCAATGTGGTAGTCAAAACTACTGTGAAGAGTGTCCTACACATCTCCTAATGTAAATGCCAGGTTACACTTGTGAATTTGAGGAACTTCAAAGTTTCTACTCCAACATTTCTAGGACATTGATTAGATGCTTGAAAAAGGCTAGAAAAAATAATCCAGGTTTGGCAAATTGCTATGTTCAGTTTCATAAGGAATGAACAAAAAACAGAGGCATTTTCACCCATCTTTGGGCAGATGGTGAATGGCAACAGCAGAGATTTCAAATATAGATGTAGCACATATATATATTGCAAACAGCTGTAATAGCTAAAATACATGCCAGAAGACTTAATCATTTTGGATTTTTTTCCAATACATGCTAGCATTCAAAAATAGACTTCTCCTTTCTACAATGCTATAGAATTATTTGAAATAGGCAAGTGCATCTTGGAGATAAGAAATTTGTTGTGTGCTGATTGGGCTCTATTTTCAAGCCTCCTTGACAACTGGTTGATTAGCAAATTCTCCTTATTTATGATTTGGTGTGCATAACTCCTGACCCATGGTGACTTCTTGTTTTTGCTACTGAGTTGGATGAATCAACTGGGTAAACCTTCCCAGTATCAAGGATCTGGATGGGAAATGAAAAGTTGAACAACCTAAGCATTTTACATTTGTCCATCTGACTTCGGCAGGAAGATTAGTAAGATTTTTAGGTCATGGCTTTCCACCTTCCCCCTGGTGGAGCTCTTCAATTATTATCGGACATTTAAAAAAATTTCTGAGTATGTGTCTTCTAATTGAGAAGATCCCTAATTTGTTTGCCAAAAAGGAACAGCAAGGAGCTTTTCAGCAGAGATAGGGAAAGTAGTGACGTTAGAAATTCGCAAAAAAAAAAAAAGTTAGTGTGGAAGTTCATAGACTCTGGATACTGGCTTTTGTAGAGTCAAATCTGTAGCTTAGTTACAACAGAGGGCATTCCCAATAGGTCCACTGATACCTATCTGGCAGCAGATGTGGCCCTCGAGAGGATCATGGTCTGGGGTCTGGCCTTATCTTGACTGACTTGTGTGAACTTGTGTGGATTTCCCCATATCCTCCTCAGTGAATTGGGGATGATGCTTATAGTGTCTCAGAAAGATTTAAAGAAGATGAGAGGATTAAATAAACTGTAAACTCGAATGTGACACCTGAATGCTAGTTTATCTGGGACATGAAGGATGAGGGCTGCCTTCATTTCTCATTGACATTTCAAGCAGATTAAGACCAAGTTGAAATTGGTGACACCTCTTTCCTGCTGTTGCAAATACCTTCTTTATTCACTCTGTGGCTAGTGCTGTTCTCTCCACATTCTCCCTTCCCATTTTATACCCCTTCCCTTGCCTGGGCACTGCATAATCTGTAGTCTTCATCTTCTCCCAACCCTTAAAGGTTTAGAAAAACCCAATGCAACTCTTTCCTTTTTTTGATTTTAAAATTTTTTTGTACACAAATGGGGTACAACTTTTCATTTCTATTGTTGTACACAATGTGGATTCACACCATTCACGTAATCATACATATACATAGGGTAATGCTGTCTCAGTCCACTATCTTATTGCTGGTGGAGTTGCAGTCACTCTGGAAAGCAGTATGGAGATTCCTCAAAAAACTTGGAATGGACCCACCATTTGACCCAGCTAGCCCACTCCTCGGTTTATACCCAAAGGACTTAAAATCAGCATTCTACAGTGATGCAGCCACATCGATGTTCATAGCTGCTCAATTCACAATAGCTGGATTGCAGAACCAACCTAGACGCCCTTCAATTGATGAATGGATAAAGAAATTGTGGTATATATACACAATGGAATATTAGTCATAAAGAAGAATAAAATTATGGTATTTGCAGGTAAATGGATGGAGTTGGAGAATATCATGCTAAGTGAAATAAGCTAAGCCCAAAAAACCAAAGGCCGAATGTGTTCTCTGAAAGTGGATGATGATACATAATGGGGGGGAGGGGTGGCAGAGGGGACAAGAGAAGAATCGAGGAACTTTGGATGGTGTAGAGGAAAATGGGGTGGGGGAAGGAAAGATAGTAGACTAATGCAACTCTTTATCAAGAGGTTAGCAAAGGATGAATTTCTAAGTAGGCATAAAAATAAAGGGTCAAATGATAATAGGAATAGGTGCTGGGTGTTCTAACCAGACATCTTGAGTCCCATAGTCCATATATCCTAATAGAAATCAGTCTTTATGAATTATTATGTACACAACACAGCTTTGTTGTGCAGTAGTATCATCTTAGAATTAAAGATGACTTGAGAATCCATCAGGTCAGATCTAAAGGATAATAGTACTTTAAAAAATGGAAAGCATCAAATATACCACAATTTTAAATGTAGAGTTATTTCTCATAAAACATAGTGTGCATGCTCTTAAAAAGTTACTATAGTAGGGAATTTTATGCAGAAAGAGTGCATGGGAATATAACACAAATTCAATACAGTTTTGTAAGTGGTAGAGTTAATCAAAACATAAAATTCTGTCACAGTTTTAAGTAGTTCAGATTCCAAATAAATGCAATATTACAGTAAATAGGCAAGTATTACAGTTTATTCTCAAAACGAATGTTTAGTCTGCTTGGTGTAAGTGAATGTGGAGCCACGTGGCATTTGATATATCTTAGGGCAGTGGAGAGAAGGATGCCATTACTGTTATGGCAAAAATTGTGTCAAAAGTGATGATTCAGATGGTTGTTTTGTGCACCTGCAAACAGGACCAATGCCGGCAGGGCCTTTCAGTGACAGCATTATGGCCATTGTCCCAATCCTCCTCAAGCACGCTGAGCTCTTCCTAAAACAGAAGACAGTGGTACTGTGTCCCCCTCTGGCTTCAGTTGTCTTGGGTTTGGCCTATGACGCTGTGCATTGTGGTCCCTCAGCTCTGCTCCTTTGGAGCTGACATGCATCTTCCCCTTTCTCTGAAGAGGTTTTATTATATAACTTCTCTCCAATATCTAAGATGAGTTTTTGTTGCATGTCATATTTGCATCACTTTCTTAAACATTACAAATTTTTTGAATTAAGTTCATTTTAACTAATATATAAAAACCTAAAATTTCCGTATGAATGGAGTAGTATGATATTTTGATACATGTATACATTGTGTGATGTTTAAATCAGATTAACCATATCTATTTCCTCAAATATTTATCATCTCTTGTGGCTAAAACATTCAAAATCTGTGCTTCTAGCATTTTGCAATATAAAGCACACCCTTGGTATCTATGGTTGTCCTATTGTGCAATAGCAGATGGAATACTTTTAATAGGAAGAGCGCACAGCCTTCCTGTATGCATGCAGGTGACCAGGTTAGGAGCAAAGGTCAGGCCTGTGAGTGTTCTGTCATTCTCCTGCAGTTAGTTCTTCTCTTCAGTGGGGTGGTGTGTTCTCTTCACCCAATGTCACCTGGAGCAGAAATTCTCACCTACTTGTGAAAGAGTGAGTATGAACTACATTAGTTTTCTGTTTTACTGTTTTCCCTCTGTTTATCTCCAGTGTATTAACAAAGTCAACCATTACAAATAGGCATTGAATAGAAAGAAAAACAATATCATTTTCTAATGCATGAGATTCCCTTAGGTCAAATGAAATAATTTGTGTGGGAAGTCCATGCATCATTTAAGAAACTGGACAAAAATATTTCATTTGATCATGCATTTATCAACAATATTTTTCCTCAAAAAATAAGATACAAACTCTCTCTAGGGAAAATAAGAAAATGAGATACAGTTGAGCGTTCTGAAAGAAGATCTATGCCCCAATAGTCCCTTCTCCCTGCTAAACCCTTAAGAAGAATGAAAGAGATGATTTCAGCAGTATCTTCAGATCCACATGTAGTAATGAACCAATGGTCCAAACAGCATTCAGAAAGCCAGAGGTACCATGGAAAAGAAGGCCTTTGGGCAGCCCCACCAAGTCCTGTGACACCCAAGTCACGGTGAAAGAGCCCCTGGATACACACATGATCCCTGATGTCATCATTCAAAGCAGGTCACTCTCAGGCTCCTTGGAAAGTGTGACAGTGTGAGGGCGCCTGGGTGGTGGACTGCAGCACCCACAGGCCAGGGAGCAGGCAGAGATGCAGACACCCCAGTGGGTGCCAAGAGCTGTGCTTCAGTGGGGGGACATCTGGGCTTCAGTGGATGTCACCAACGATGGAGGTAATGCAATGCCTTACCTATTGCATTCATTCAGAACACATGTATTGAGCACTGTTCTAGACACTTTCTGAAAGTTAAAGTGAAAGAAAATCCTAGAGAAACAGAATAAATTTCTGTCCTGTAGCATATAATATATTATATATATATTTCTGTCAAGTTACCTGTGTCCCTTACTCTAGAATATGTGCTCCAAGACAGTGGGAATTTTCAGTTCTTCCTATTTCTCATAATAAAATTTAGCACAGGGCAGATGCCCCTAAACACTTGCTGGAACCAATGACTTAGGAGTAATGAGACTACAGAAATAGATAGGAATTCTAGAAAAATGAAATTATTTTTGTACATCTGCATTGATGTTTGGAAGATATGTGGAGTCAAACCATACCCATCAAGTTATAAGACCATCTCTAAGTATCTAAAGTAAGGCTGCACCAGGAAATGAAGGCAAATTTTTTCTTTATTTTTGTCACCTGTTATTAAGAAAAAATGTGCCCCAGGCACTTCATGAAGAAATATTAAGAGAGTCTTCACTGTCTCTCCAAATCCACAAAGTATCTATCTTAAACATATAGGAACTTGGTAATACTGAGTTTGGTAGTAGAGGTTAGTATCTGTGTGTGTGTGGTGTATCTGTGTGTGTGTGTGTGTGTGTGTGTGTGTGTGTGTCTAGTGGAGGAAGAACACAATTGCATGTGGCCTGAACTTTGTTATCTAGACCTCTGCTCCAGTTTGGACTGTTACTAGACCCATGTGGTTACTGAATAAATTACCAGTGCCTAGTTCAAATGGAAATATGCTAAAAATGAAGATACACACTAGATTTCAAGGTCATAATACAAAAATGTACAATATCCCCATCTTCTTAAAATACTGAATATATGTTGAAATGGTATGTTGGATCTGTCAGTTTAAATAAGATGTATTGTTTCTGTGTTTGACCACTAGAAAATTGAAAGTTTTCCATGTGGTTTGCATTCTGTTCTTGGACACTGGGCAGGGCTGTTCTGTTTGCTGAGCACACTCCCTAGTCCCATCCCTTGCTCCATGGACAAGAATATTTTTGAGTCACAGTGTTGACACCGTTGCTCCAGGGAGCTCCTGCCTCAGTCTGACTTCCTCTTGTGTGGGAGAATAACAGGCCTATATGGGCATCTTCTTTAGTTATTCCAGATGAGCTTTAATTACTTCAGGAGGCCACCATTTCTACATCACAGGTCCAAGGAAAGAAGAACTGAATGACCAACTCTACTTCAAGGTCAGGAATCACACATTTTTCCTCATTCTCATTTATTTTCACTCTGGCAGACATGCATTTTTTTGCCAGTACGTTGAACATAAACTAAACACCAGAACAAAGGTGCTTGTTTGTTTCTTGGGCATTATTTATAAATGGAACTTCTGTTTCTGAGGGAACCATGCGTGGCTTGGGTATATTATGATTAATGTAGAAAGAAATTCAGTTCCACAAGGTTTTCAAAGTAAAAGTAAGGAAAAGTGTGTGTGTGTGTGTGTGTGAGAGAGAGAGAGATAAAGATGAGACTTGAAACCATGCTGAGTGCTACCAGATCTTTAAAAAGGAAAAATATTCCTGTCTATTCCAGGTGGAACAGGGGCTTATCCTCCTGAAGGGAGTACTGTTCTCTATACAGAATGCCGTCCATACAGAATTGGTTGAAAAGATAGCTTTAAGAAATTACATGTCTAAAATGGACATTTAAGCATTTTATTTAGAAGAAAAGATTTGTATTCACTTAGGTGACCTAGACAGGTAGACTGGTCTAATCCAATCAGTTGGATGATTGCTGTAATTTCTACATCTTTGAATTTATGTAGGGAAAGTCACATAAAATAGAACGTGTGTTTGGCACAGATCACCTGGCCTAACACCTTCATTTTAACAAAGATGAGGTTCAACATGCCCAGGATTTAATGGCATCCTGGGTTAATGCCAGGTTTTCTGGAACTTTGGTTCTCCTTGCATAGAATCTGAGAGCAGAAAGCAGTTCTAAATGTCTTCTAATAGTTGCCTCTGCGACGATGACCAAGCATGTTAGAAAGATGCATTTCATGTTCATTCCTATTTGCTGTTGGCATGGTATAACTGATATCCACAGTTAGAATATTCCTGAACATTTCAAAAACTGCATTTTGCAAGCAGTAGCATCTTTATTCATTGTGCCTCCTACCCAGCTCATGTCTCTTGTAAAAAGTTTGGGCACCAAGTTGGTGTCACATAAATGTGAATGTTTGCTTTGTAATGTCCCTGATACAACTGCAGAACTAAATGGGTATTGAGTTTGGGATTTCCTTAGCAATATTCACTTGGTGGAAGGTTTGGTTTTTTTCTTTTTAAGAAATACACACTTCCTTTATAATAAAAATTGTCTTCAAAATTGCTTAATGAATAATTTTTAGTTTTCCTTCAGCACACACATTAAACTTAGGATTTTTCCAAGGCATTGAATTGACTGTTACTGGTTTTTCTAGTTATCTGTGTTAAGGTTGAGATATGAGATGTCCCCCAAAAGCTCACGTGTGAGGCAATGACAGAACCATAAGAGGTGAAATGATTCAGTAATAAGAGCCTCAACTCAATCAGTGTGTTAATCCCCTGGTAGGGATTCACTGGGTGGTAACTGTAGGCAGGTAGGCTGTGGCTGGAGGACTTAGTTCAGTGGGGATGTGTCTTTGGGCTAAGTTTTATCCCTGCTGAACTGAGCTTAATGTCTCTCTGCTACCTGATTGTCACGTCCTAGCTGTTTCCTCTGCCATGCCCATCTGCCCTGATGTTCTGCCTGACTCATGCACAGAGCAATGGATCCGCCATCTGTGGACTGAACCTCTGAAACCATGAGCCAAAAAAAACCTTTCCTCCTTTATGTTGTTCTTGTCAGGACTCTTGGTCTCAGTGGTGGGAAGGCTGACCCAGTCACCGTGTTTGGCCTCTGTCAGTGCAATCCGACTCTTCCTGACTGCTCTGACTACTCAGGTATCCTCCTGAGACCTCCCTTCTGGTTCACAGTGGCAATTTATATTTGTCATCTCCTCTTTCCTCCTCTTCCTTCCTGGCTGTTGGTAGTCAGGGAATTTGTTGTCATTGTCCCTGTAGTTTCTCTTGAATTTGCCCTGATTATTGCTCCTAGAATAAAATGATTTACATTTAATTCTATTTACCAAACACACTGTCTGCATTGTGGTTGTGTAAAGGTGTGAATGCGAATGATGCTTTCAAGGTTTCTGTTGGAAATTTCATAAAACATATTTCCTTGTTGAAAAATTGTTATTATTATGTTTTTGCATTCCTTTTCCAGGTATTCAAGCAGGTCTCTTAAAGTCCAAAGTATTTTGACCTTAAGAGGTCTTATTTTATAAACACCCAACCCACTTTTAACTTTAAGTTGATATAAAATGCTGATTATTTTAATAACTTGCACTCAGATAAACCGTTGCTGCTGTGTATCATATACTTTGTAAAACAAGCAAAAATGAATGAAAGAAAGCATGGAAATTTAAACTCTCACCTTAAAATGTGTGATTCGTATTAAGAAGTCACTGCGGAGAATGAGCATGCTCTTTAGGAATTAGCCAATGCTTTCATCCCAGAAGTAATTTACTCTATATAAACATGAGAGGATATTTTAATTTGCAACCAGGCCTGTATATATTTTCTTTTTAATTCACCACCTTTCCCTATAGCTAAAAGATGGAAGTTAGGAAGAACAACTTTTAAGATGCCTTTTCTGAAGGGAAGGGTTGCATGGAGGCAGCTCAACAATTCTGCCCAATACGGAGGTTTCCATCTCCGTGCTGAATTTCTATTCTACTCCTGTTTAGTAAAACCACAGTGGTACAGAGTTGATGATCAATAATGGAAATGTTTCCTAGTTTTGCTCCCTAAATATTTTGTTGTCTTATGTATATGCATATATGTGGTATTTATTTAATATATATTTACCAAAATGCTGATTTTGATGACATATTTGATGACATAACTAAAGTAAATTCTTGGCTGGGGTTGTATCTCTATATAGGATAGAATGGACAACTAAAAACTTTAAACAGGTATTTTAATAAAAAATTTCAAAAAATAGTAGATAATCATAAATAGCTACATAGTAAGATCCATAGCACCTGTTTATAGAGTGGAGCTTATGCTGAGCATTCGGGAAGTCTAGGGCAGCCCGCCATGCACACTGTGGGGAGAATGTTTTAGATCAGACTTTTATTGGGTGGTTTTTGCTCTGGACCCAGAATGTAATGTTTTCTTTATTCACTTGCAGGGAAATTAGTGTCATGCACTTCCTCCAGGAAAGGGGCTGAAAATGCAGAATGTTCAGACTGGATTTGAGGGCATAAGACCACAGTGGAGGACAAACCGCTCACAGTTGCAGGTGGTAGATGTTTTTGAGGAAAAAGAGAAGAAAGCTAAAGTCTTCTTACAGGTATAATTGATAAAGACACAGAATCTAAAGTGACATACAAGCCATTATATTTTGAAAAAGGACTTTTTAGATGACATTAGTATATTTAAAGTTGGACCAAAAATATTTGAAGCACAGCGTTCAAGTCTAAGTAGAAGAATCAAGACCAAAACCAAACAAGGACCATTCTCGAGCTGAACTACAGTTTGCACTGGGTCTTGGTGAATAAAGATAGGGAATTTATAGCTTCATATTCCTTAATATTTTGTTTTATATAATTATGCAGAAATCAAGCATGTAGTCAATTATACACAGTTTTTATTTTATAAAGGAGCATCATTTCCTCCCAGAGCTCCACGAAATCCTGCCTCCCATAGTCCTACTTGACGTGGGATGGGCCCACGATTATAGTAATTTCCTGCTGATGGCCAGTTAAGTCTTAGTTACTGGAATAACTATGGCTTTTAACACTGAATCCCATTTATTATTTCCTATATCCTTTATGGAGTCTGTTGATTTACATATTTGACACAGAAGCTCTTAAAGCGAACCCATTTATGGAATGACAGTAATCAGAATGGGAAAGGACAGATAATCCCTTTGGGACTTAGAGCAGGGGAATGCCTCTAGGTTTGATACAAGAAAACGTGGAGTGAACATGTCTCTGACCAGTTGTCACTGAGATCATGTGATCAGCAAGAGTTTGCATCATAATTTCCCAGGAGAAAATATGCAAAAGTAGGAAAGCATCTCCTGTTAGCATCAGGGAGACTCCCCAACTTTTTGATTCTTCTGTGGTTGGCCTCAATTTGCTCAGCGCCTCACCTAGGCCTAGTGTGGGGTATGGAGCAAAGTGTTCCTGGCTGGGTCATTGATTTAACCTATGCAAGTCTCTTTAGCTTGGAGTTTGGTTTTACTTCACATTTGATGAGTTGACTTGACCCTTCTCAAGTTAGCCTAATGTGGGTCCCTGCATTTCCCCCTCCTCTTTCTTTCTTGCACATCATTTTACCCAAACAGAACTCCTGGCTCTTCCTATATCTAGGAACATTGTTTTACTTCCTTCTAGACCATTTATCTAACATGAGGCAGGCCAAAATGTGAAATGATTGCCTCGCGTTTGACTGACAAATTTATATATTTCTTTCCTTCTGATTAGATATCTCATGTACAATGTAAATGCAAAATGTGCAGAGCTTAGACTGAAAAACACACGTCTCTCTCCTTTCCATACCTAGTTCCTCATGTTTTCTCTACAAGGGCCATTTCAGTTATAGAATGATACCAGTCATTGACATTAGCTTCATATGTAATTTTCTAAAATCTCTGTCTATCATCTCTCTCTCCATATATATATATTTCTATCTCTATATCTGTCTCTCTCTCTATCATCTGTCATCTATTACCTATCTTTCTATCTATGGTAGCAATCCCTACATATTGGTCTCCAACTTGATTTTGTTTAATTTTACATTGCCTTGGAAGTTGTTTCTGCTTAGCTTTTAAAGTGTCCTCCTTCTTTTAATGGACTCAGTGTTCTCCTATATAGGTAATGTTGTAAATTATTTATTCAATTTCCTACTGATGCTTGCTTATGTTGCTGGTAATATTTTGC
Organism: Glaucomys volans; assembly: GCA_020662805.1. Taxonomy (NCBI): domain Eukaryota; kingdom Metazoa; phylum Chordata; class Mammalia; order Rodentia; family Sciuridae; genus Glaucomys; species Glaucomys volans. The sequence goes on along the minus strand of JAJEJO010003271.1, from coordinate 126,570 downwards.
ATTACAAATAATGCATCCCTGAATATAGGTGTCCACGTGTCATGGAGGTTTTGTATTTCAAGCTGCAAAATGAGGAAGCCAGTGCTTTTATATTACCTACTATCTCTTTTTCTCTTCTTTTATCTTTTGTAATTCGATATTTTCCAGTACTGAATTCATAGCATTTAGTTCCTTTTCTGTAATGATAACCCCTATGTTTTTCTAGCCTGAGATTTACCCTTAAATGGATTCAGGGCCAACCACAGTGTTCCTGCCTTCATTTTCCCCCTCACTTCTGGTGGGCTGAAATAGCTCTTTAACGGTCTCCTCAAGAGCGTGGAGACACGGCTCAGGTCATGTGTTCTGTGCCTTCACACTTGAATAGCAGTGGTGGTAGTCAGTTCTTGGGTCACACGGTGTCATCTCTATGAAGATCTAATTGCTCCACCGGATTTTATCATGAAATACTGGGATACAGAAGGAAGTCTTATAGAAGGCTTACATTTTCTTGACTTAAGTGAATTGATCTTTTATGCTGGATACCCAAAGAATTCTTTATTGTCTCTGATGTGCAGCAAATCTCTGAGCTTCTGCATCTTCCCTGATCACTTATGTGCTGGTTTGTGTTGGAAGGACAGGGTGTATTCTTAGAGCCTGTAAGTTTAAATCCTCTTTCAGGAAAACTTCTGGAAGGTGCTTCTGTGTATTTGTTGTATGCTGAATTTTTTCTTTGGTGACCCCATCTACCCACATGTTTTATGTCTTTTTCTCTGTTTTCTACCTGTGCATTTTGGTTACCTTTTTATTTACTTCATTCATCCTTCACTTTCACATCTTTCATTCACTGGTTTCCACAGCTGTGTGATGCCCTTTCTGCTGTCCCTAAAGTGGCTTCCATTTCTGTAGTAAGCTTAGTTTTCCTTCTGTTTTCTAAACTGAGTGGATTTTTATTTTTTTTCTTTAGATTATTTGTCATTCATTTTTTCTATTAAAATATATGTGAAACACTGGATCCATTCCAGGCACATTCAAGGAGCTGGCAAGGGAGGAGTGAGGAAGGAAACTAGCATTTCTTTTCTGGTAGAATGTACATTTGAATTCTGTATCTTGGCTGTAATCTTGGGTTAAAGCAAGTGCTTCTTTGAATTTCTATAAAATTCTTCCAGTATTTTTATCTGAATAAAATAATATGTTAGTAACATTTTAACTTTGTCAGAATTAAGAAAATAATAATGAAAAAATTATTCTTTATCTTTAAAAGTCTTTTGGTGGTGCAATTCTATACAGATGTCTATTATAGGTCCTTTTCTGGCTCATGTTTCAATGCAACTATTTCTTTCTCAATCAACTATTTAAAAGCATTTTTTTTTTGTTGGCTTTGGTGAAGAAAATATCAAATCAATGTTCTAGTTCTGCATCAACAAATTATAACCAGTAGTTCTATTATAGCCCATAGATCCTTTTATTACAACTTGGGAATTTTATGTTGTAAAAGTTTATGAAGGAGGAGAAAGAGGAGGAAGAGGAGGAGGAGGAGGAGAAAAAGAAGAGGGGGGAGGAGGAGGAGGAAAGCCAGGGAGACAGTGATGATGGTACTAACTATGGAGACTCTCTATGGACCACAAAGCCTAAAATATTCACTATCCATTTCTTTACAGAAAAAACAATAGGCCAATTCTTGTCATATGCCAACAGCAATTCTCCTTGTGTAACAAAATAATGTGCTATTGAATCCCTTAGCCTTTATTTATCAGAGGATAGAGATCAGCCCTGCAAAGAACCTCCCACCTAACTCTGTCCTTTAACTTGCTCAGAAACTGTCTGCTCTCTTTAAGCATGGTGGTGGTGGTGGTGGTGGTGGTGGTGGTGCTGGTGGTGGTGGTGGTGGTGGTGGTGGTGGTGGTGGTGGTGTGTGTGTGTCAGAAAGAGAGAGAGAAGCAGGGGAGGGAGGAGAGAGAAGGAAGGGACTTTCCCTTTGGTTCTCTATCCCTGCTTCTAGAGACAATATTGAAATCTGTCAAAAAAATACGTTGTCACCAGGACCTGCATCATTTCTGCAAATGAAAGATTATTGATTTTAGTCACAAGTAGCTGCCACTTGCTTTGGAGAACAGCGCTGTGATGCCTTTCTCTGAAGCCATGGGTACAGCTTCAAATATTCTTTTTAAAATATTTTTAGTTCTATATGGATATGATATCTTTATTTTTTGTGTGGTGCTAAGAATCGAACCCAGCGTCTCACATGTGCTAGGCAAGCGCTCTACCACAGGGCCACCAGCCCAGCCCCTCATGCATTCTTACTTACAACACTCATCTTTAATTTTTACTAGTACATTGTGCAGATTTTATTTAGATATTCGATTTGACATACAGATGTCATTTAGTTCTTTCAAAGATAGATACTGGGCTTCTGTTTCTTGTTCTCTTTATTGTATTTATATGATTGCTCAAAAGAGAAGAAGAAAATGCCCATATTAGTCCTATATTTGAAAACAAAGTATATATTTTTTATAAACATAATTATATATTTATCTTGGAATATGTTGCCAGGAAACATTCAGAAATAAACACGGTGAAGTAAAACAGTGACGATGATAGAAATATAATTTGCTATGACTGCGAATGAACAGTAAGTTCTTTTCAGACGGCCTTGTAAATCTCCAACACACGCAGCACTCTTGTGATCACGCACATGGGAAATCCATCAGGGCTCTCTGTGGTTGACTAATTAAATTCCACATCATGATTTAAGCAATTAGCAGGATAATTTAAGGAATATGCAAAGGACTTGAATCTTCTAACGATGAAGGATAAAGAGATTTACTGGGTGAGTCAGACTTGCTGGGTGAGACTTCCTGGGTGAGTCTGTTTCTGGGCCTGGCATGGTGCAGGCCATTTGCATGACCACGGGCAGAAGGAAACGGCTTCCACTATGGACATGATTGACAGAGAACCGATCAAAGTGAAAAGTAAAAAGAAACGTCCATAGAGAGCAAACTGGCTTTTTGAAGCAATGAGGACCATGGGAATGAAGATGTGAGACTCTCTTGACCATTAACTCTCTTCTGAGACTCCTGACATGTAGAGAGAGAAAATTAAGAGAGCCAGATGAGTCCCTTTGAAAGTGTAAATGAAAAAAGAATGAGATTAAGTTCATGTTGGAAGTTTGTTTTAGTTGTTCTTTACACACATTAACCTCCACAGTGAAGTTAAAATCCTTTGAATTTCAGATTGTGGATCTTATTGGAACTCATCTGGGCTTAGCTGAATTTTCAACATTTTGCGGTAGCAACGTGTTTCCAATATAATTTAAAAGTAAGTTTGTTCTGTGTTCTCCCTCCTCCTCTCATTTTCACAAAGGACATGAATTGTTTTAAAAAAAATTTGCATAGTAACATTTACCTTCTTTTCTGCTCCATGAAGGAATATAATTAAAAAGGTGAAGGGTGTCGAGCTGAGGTTCATAATGCACTCATTTGTCATAGGATATTAGCATTCTGATTAAAATAAAAACTCCAATGAAGTGGGAGGAAGAGTTCTCTCGCCCTTCCCAGTAGATGTGTGGCGGTTCCGAGTCTCGGGCGACGCTGCGGCAGGAGGCTATCATAAGTGGCGGCGGCTTAGGAAGCTATTCAATGCAGTTTTTAAACAGCTGTTCCCCAGCTTCATTAAGACTCATTATGAGTTGTCATGTAATGGAGAACTTATATTTTTTGATGATCTCTGCATACCAGTAAAGATAAAAGTATGTCTTAAGGCAGAACTAAAAAGAACAGAAGTTGGTACATATTAAAAATAGATTACTAAAATGCCCTAGTTAGCTGGCACAGACCTTGAAAGCTCAGTACAATCATTCAGATTTAAAGGGAAAGATAAAAAGTGACTAAACTCACTGAGCTTTTAATACATCAACGGTTATATTTTAGGAAAAAAAAATTTCCATTCTTTCATGTGAAAGGCACCTGGGGGCCCCAGAGATTGATCTACTCCTCTCATGATGGGAATTCAGAGGGCCGCATGGCCGCGCCCAGAGGGACGTCCTGATGGCTTTTCTGATTGTTCCTTTCCTTGGAGTGCAGGTGGAGTTCCGACCTCCCTCCATGCCGCTCGCCCCGGACACCTTTCCCATGCCACACAAAGCGAAAGGCTATCTCCACACTTGGTCAAAGCCTGGGGGTCATTGACACATCTAGTTCCCTATCAACGGGGGTCCCCAGAATTCATCCAGAGGGTGAACTTGGGAGGATGTGAACAGAGAAGGGCTCAGAACGGGTTTGAAGTTTTAGAGCTGTTTTTATGGAGTGAGCACACTATTTTTTTAATTTTAATTTTTTAACAGACTCAAGAAAAGTAGAAAAGATTTGTAAGGCATGACTTCATTTGTACTTCACGAAGGGCAAGAAAACACCAAGAATCCACATGAAATATTACTACTGCTCTGAATTCCAGTGACACTGTGGGGCAGATGGAAACGAATGGTGGTGACTGATCACCACGCACCCCTGGTCAGAGCTGCCCCTCGTGGTCAGATCCAGCTCTTCCTGACAAGCACAGTCACCAGGAGCAACCTGGTGGCTGCCTTTGTGTCTGGGTCTCCCCACCTCAGGTCATGCAGTGCCCTCACCCTCATACCCAGTCACACTCTATCCCTTTGGAAATGTGGGCAGATGCCAGGCACGTGGTTTTCCTCCACCCCTTGCTTTCTTCTGTGAGGATGAGACACAGTGCGGCCAGTACATTGCAGGTTTGCCAGCAGAAGCAGCAGCAGAGCTGATCCCTGTGAAGTTCAAGACTGCACAGAGGAAACCTGCCTTCCTGACAAAGATCCAGGTGTGAGGGTGGTAAGGAAGAGGGTTAGGGAACTAACCAACGAGGCTCCATGAACCTACCATCCGACAGAGTGCAGAGCACGAGGAGCATCATCCAACAAATCCCTCAGGGGCAGAGTGAGGAGGAAAAGCATCTATGTGCACAATTAGCATAAAAGGGAAAGAGCTGGCTTTAGGTGGAGAGCAGGGTGTTTGTAGGAAAGAGCAAGGTGAACCAAACAGCAGTGGATCCTGAGAAGCATATTTGAACCCACACTAGGCAGGTTTCTTCAGACATAACAAGTATGATCTGTCTGCACAGATCTAGAAGCAGACACAGATATATAGACAGATATATAGACTTCCAGGGAAGACTGACTATGATGCATTGGATCACATGTTATGGAGGCTGAGTCCTTTGCAAGCTGGAGACCCAGGAAAGCCATGGGTGTCATTGCCATCCAAGACTGAAGGCCAGAGAAGCAGGGATGCATTGGCACAAACCCAACCTGAGTCTGAAGACCCGGGAACCAGGGCACTGGCGTTGGTGTCCAAGGACAGCAGAAGATGCGGTTCCAGCTCAAGATGAACGAGTGAAGTCATTCTTCCTTTACCTTTTATTTATTTATTTTTTCAATTTTTTCTGTGTGGTCTGGATGATGCCCACTTACATACATGAGGGCAATATTCTTTCCTCCACCTGCAGATTGAAATATTGGTATCTTCTGGAGATACCTTCACGGACACATTCAGAAGTAATGTTTTACCAGCAATCTGGGCATCCCTTAACTCAGTCAAATTGACACACAGAATCAACCTTCACTCCTCAATTTTTAAAATAGGCTTGGGTTGCAACACTTGGTTCTCAAAACTTTTATTTCAAGATAGCTCTTTAGTTTTATTAGTCAAATGCTGCAAACCAGATTACCGAATGGTGTCATACTTGATTAAGGCTTTAAACAAACATCTTGGTATCATGAATAACAGTTGTTAGCAACTTGGAGACATAAGGAGAATTAGTTAGCATTTGCTGCCTATTCAATGTACTGAGGAGTTACTCCAGGTAGGATATGAGCTTTCTATTCTAATTTTTCTTAAAATTTCTCACAGACTGATTGGAATGGCAAATAGCAATATCCTTATTTAGGATGACCTAATCCCATGCAGCAAATCCAATGTTCTTTTTCACAACAGGATTTCTCTTCTATCTATCCTCTCATTACCAGAACACTTTGGAGATTATCTGTGGTTTCAAAGGATGCTTTCAAATCTGTTATTTCATGCCTGTGAGGAAGATCGGACCAGAATTATGATCCACATTTTAGGTCAAAGATGCTATGTGAATTGGGCGGGTCAAGTACTAGTTAGTGGCTGACTGGGACTTCTACCCAGATGTCCTGAAATCTAACATGGAGAGACTATCTTCTCTCACTGAGAACACACTGTCCCATACCTAGTTAGAGGAAATGATAGCCTGAGGGCAGAGTTAGACTGTTGTGGTCAACCTGTTTTCTATGATTTCTGGGAAGATTTTGAAGTCAAACCGAGACTGATGATGATTAATTCCTGCCAATAAAGCAGATATAGGGCTGGGGATGTAGCTCAGTGGGTAGAGTGCCTGCCTTGCAAGCACAAGGCCCTGGGTTCTAAATCCCCAGCCCCGCAAAAAAATAAAATAAATAAATAAATAAATAAATAAATAAATAAAGCAGATATATTCCAGAAGTTTCTGTGGTTGTTTCTTCTTCTTCTTCTTCTTCTTCTTCTTCTTCTTCTTCTTCTTCTTCTTCTTCTTCTTCTGGAGTTATGCTTTTTTTAAAAGATGTCTTTTTTAAAGAAACTGTTAAATAGAGAGTGCTTTTAATAGTAATGCAATGTCTATGACTATCTCAATATGTGAAAAGATGACAGGCAATTTAACTTTGCTGTGCAGACTCTGGTTCTGTCTCGTAATGGATAGTACCACCTTGTTTTATGCTGAATTTCTCGACGTTCCTAAAGATTTAACAAAGTGTGCATGGCCATGCGAACGACCTGTTCTCCCCATGAAAGATGGCAAGCGTGCTGTGATGACAATACCATGCAATCCGTTTTCAGGAAGGATTCTGTCTATTCCCCATGCAGCTACTAAAATAAGAATGGAATGAAACAGAAAAGACTTTGCTAAAGGAAAATGAGACTGGGATGTTAGGAGGTCATGGTCTTCCATTATACATTTTTGCAAGCTTCATCCCTAAAGACTGTCACATGGGATTTTTGCTGCTTTAAATAAGTGGCAGTTGAAATGATTTGTCTTTCTTATGCATCATGCCCATGTTTTCTCAGATGAAAGAGAGCAATTATTTCACCATGCTGTTCCATTCAACTTTATTTCTCCACACGAACAGCTGCTTCTTTTATTTTCTATGTCATTCATACTTCCATTTTGATAATCCTTGAGGTCAGAAGAAGCAGGGTTCAGGTACATATCATTTAAATGCAGTCTGTCAAAGTCCATTCAGTGGAATAGATTTTATTTCCTCTTTGTGTATTGATTCAGTATTAAAGGTGCAATTTATTCTCTGTGTTTTCTCTTCAATTTAGTGTACTGTAAGTATTGCCTAGTGTATTAATTTTAAATATGACCAAATGTTATGGCAGGAACCACAGAATTCAATTGGAATGGATGGAGAGTGTTAGGTCCATGAATCAGATCAGCTTTTGTCAAGACGTGTTCAGCAGAACATTAATCCTATGGAATGAAGAGGGTGGGCAGGAAGGGTATCTGGGAAATGTTCTATACCTTCCTTGGGAATTCATGAGGCATATTAGCATATTAATGGTCCTGAGAATTCTTGGAGTAGTTTTTTTTTTTTAAATTTTGTTTTACCCATGTTTCCAATTTCATTTTTTCAATTGCAAATATTTCAATGAGCTTCCTATATTAAGTCAAGCATTCTGGGAACCTTGGAAGAAAAAAAAGGTGTGAAACTTCTTGCCCTCATGGTGCTTCCATTCCTTGGTAGAACACAGACAATAAACAAATAAATAAATAAAATAAATTGTATGTCAGATTGTGCCAAGTGTTGTGGAGCTAATTAAAGGGTAAAGAAGCAGAAGTGGGGATGGAAAAGCTGAATATTTATTTGACCATGGATCTGCACTGCACACACTTATCAAGGCTATGGGGGACAGGAAACACTGCAGGCTCCACAGAAGTGGGCCCTCAGACAAGAGCCTTGGACAGTTCATATTCTAGATTCACACTTTGTGTTTCCTTACAGAATTAATTTCAAAAGTTTCCTCCACTTAACGGTATTTTTTTGAATTTTGCTAACAATTCCTGAGATATGAGCTAGTATTTATACAGCACTTCAAACATTTTAAAGTAGCTTTGTCCTTCGTGGGCATGAAATAGCCAAAATTCAGAATAATAACCACTAGATGTCGGTGTTATCATTGGGTAAGAGGGATGATCTTAAATCTCCTTAGCAGACTTGGTTGACCTAGATAATGAACAGCATAAGTAGATATTAAAAAATGTCATCCTAATCTATTAAAATCTAACTGTATAACTTTCCCAAGCAGTTCTTACATGGTAAAGACAAATAAAAATATAAACTGGAATAAGATTTAAAGAAACATGAGGATGTAGGCTTGTTTCCCTCTTCACCACGCAGTTTATCCAGACACATTCTCTGTGATATTTCCTCTGTTTTTCAGGAAACTTCAACTGAGCAACTAATACGCCTGAGGTGCTTGACTAGGCACCAAAGCGGGTGACATGAATAAGGTAATGTCCCTTAAAACGAGGGTGGCTGGTGATACAGCATGGGAAAGGCAGCCGTTTTTACTGATGTAGATGTCAGCACTGCAGAGGGAGGAGCCTGGAGGGGCAGGGGAAACACCAGACAACAGAAAGGCAGCAGGGAAACCTGGTTTGCAGGGGGCAGGTCTGAGCAGGAAGGACCTAGGGGACTTTTGCGACAGTCCAGAAATAGGTAAAAAACATTGGGAAATATTCATGCCAACTTACTTCACAGAGAAATTAGAAGACCTCTAGCAGAAAGTCATTCAATTCTGCCATCAAATCTTCAGAACTTACTTGCACATAGATCCCTTCTGTCTTTCTCTCTGGGGACTGTGGCATAGGAGCCTCCTTCCTGTGCAAGGCCGAAGCGTCTTTTCCCCCACATCCCCATATCAAGGGCCAGTGGAGTGGAGAGTTCTGCACTCTTTCTTCCTGTCTTCCTCTTTCATAGGCTCCCTCTGTTCAGAATTTATAATGATTGATTATCTCCAGTCATAAAACAGAACCAACCAACCCTCCAATCCATTAGCAAGTGAACTTCCACAGTCCCCACAGGACTCTGCCAGTTGCCTCCTACAAGGAATCGGTGGCCCTTGTCAATCACTCACTCCTCCACGGGCTGCATTCTGCCTCCATCCGCACCAGCTGCTCCCACCAAGATTACCAAAGGCCTTCGCATCCCCGAATCAAAGGGCACTTTCACCCTTGCTTTGCATGATGGTCTCACAACATCTGGTTGAACATCACTTGCCTCTGGAAACGCCGCCTTCCCACAGCACTGAATTTTTCCACTTTGTAACCATCCCATTGCTAACCAGATGTTCAGTCACCTTCCCAGATGCAGTTTGACCTAGGTCCTCCCCCGTTCTCACTCTGTGTTTTCCAGGGCTAATGCTTATCCACTCTCAGGGCTCTTTATATGTCAAGACTAAAGCCTTTGCCTCCAGGTCTTCATTTTTCTCCATGCAACTTTCAATCCAGAATATTGAATACATCAATTTCCTTTTAAAACTCACCTCATTCCATCTTTCCTGGTGTTCAAATCAGAAAGTTTGGCAACATCTTTGATCTTTCCTTCTTTTGTGACTGCATTCAATACATTCACTTATATCTGTTTTGCAGGCTCTATTTGCCTAGTGCTGGAGAAATGGTAGAGAACAAAACAGGCAGATTCCTGACTCTCTGGATTTTAAACCTGAGCTGGAGGAGCCAGCAGAGACAATGACTCATGCACTGCAGTTGTGATCGAGATTTTGAGGTATGTTCTGAGAAGGATACTGAGGACCTAACATTAGGTAAGGTGTCCAGGGAAGTGATGCCAAGACCGAGACCTCAAGGACAGTAATAAATCAGTTACTTGAAAAGTGAGGAAAGGGTGTTTCGTGCAGAAGGAGAAATATATGCAAATGCTTTGAAGAGGGAGAGAGTTTGCCAGAAGACCGACTTAAAAACAAATCTGTCTGTGTCTCTCTGCTGAAAACCCAGAACACTTAATGGAGCCACTAAGGCTTGTCAGGACCTGATCCCTGACTCTCCCAGGCTCCTCCTCTTTTCCTGGTCCGTTGGTCATTTTGCTTTTGTGGCGCTGGGTTCCCTAAAGCTCCCCCATGCTGGAAGTGCTGTAACTGCAAGCTCTTCCCTGTGCTGTTTTCTGCAGCTACTGGGAAAGACCTCACTGCTCTCTCTGCCCCGGCCAGTGCAGACTCATTCCTCACACCTTGATGTGGAGGCTTCTATGACAGGTGGGTCCATCCTGAGTTACAGTAGGACAGTGCCATGTGACTCTGTGTGTTTCCCTTTCATAACTAATTGGCTTTCTTCTTATTTTAGTGTCACTCTTCCAGGACAGAACATAGGCTTGGTGAGGACAGGGACCTACCTTGTCTACAGGGTTTTGGATTCTTTAACCTTAGTCTGGGATCAATGCTTCCTGTCATTTTGTAAACACTCAATGAGAAGTGGGGTGAAGGAATGCATGCATGAATGAATTCCCGGATGTTGAAGGAGAGGCAAGCATCAAGGATTTTGACTGGCTTATCTCCATGGGATCACGTGTCCATATTCATGAACAGGTGCATGTGGGAAAGGTGTTGAAGTAAATTGGGATAATTTTGGATTAAATTTAGGAGTCACAATTTTCATCTGATTAAGCACACACAAAAGGCTTCCTTGACTCCATCTCCCTCAATCCCAATCTCATTTCTCCTGCTCCCTTGAACAGAAAATCTCCTTGAAATAGCTTGCTAATTTCTTCACTTCTGCTTGTTTTGTGAATCTCTTCCAAGGGAGGGCTTTTGCCCCTACCCCTCAACAGCAGCTACTCACCAAACCCTCATCATTCACCTGTTGCCAACCCATTGCTCCGTACATCCCATTCAGGAGAATTGACATTGCTCATCATTCCTTCTTTCTGGAAACACTTTCTTTGCCTTTATTAATAACTCTTCTCACAATTTTCTGCTCTTCAGTTTTCTACAGGATTAATCCCAACTTCCCAAACATCAAATATTGGGGAGTCCTAGAGCTCAGACCTCGACTCTTCCTTATCTCTGTGTTTTCCAAGTTTAGGGTTTTGCACAGCATCTATTCCCTGGAGTGTTCCAATTTTCTACATCTACCCTTGATCTCAGGCCTCAAACCCAGGCCTTCTGATTCAATTTTCAGCTTGACATCTGCACCTAGATGCTAATTAGACAACTCAAATCTCACACGTCAGAAACTGAACTTTCAAATTTCCTCACAAAATCTGCTTCTCCAGAAGTCTTTCTCGTCTCAGCAAATGCAATTTATTCTGCCAGTTGCTTAATCCAAACAAGTCATTCTTTACTTCTCTTTTGCTTTCACATTGCACATCTCATCTATCTGATCTTAAATTCTCTGAAAGACACCTAGAACACAGGTACTCCTTACTACCCTTGTCCTGGCAAAGTAATCTCACTGGCCTCCATGATTCCCCCCTGTCCCACAAAGCACCACAGTAGTCAAAGTAATCTTTTACAAAGTGCTCAGGTCATGTTATCTCTGTTTTCAAAATTCTCCAATGGCTCCCCTCACTTCTTCCTTACCGTGGTCCCTCCATGATGGTTCCGCAGTCTTCCCTTCTGACTCTCATTCTGCTTTCTCTAGTGGCACATTGTGCTCCAGGCACCCTGACTTCTTTGCCACTCTTTAAATCACTGTGATCAAAATACCTGATAAGAACGTCTTAGAGGAAGAAAAGTTTATTTTGGCTCACATTTCCCAGGTTTAGTCCGTGGTTGGCTGACTCCATTGCTCTAGGTCTGAGATGGGCCGGAACATCATGATGGAAGGATGTGGAGGAGGAAAGTTGCTCAGGTCATTGCAGTTGGGAAGCAGAGAAAGAACTCGCCGTTAGGGACTAGATATGCTTTCCCAAGTGCACACCCCAGTGATTTACTTCCTCAATCATGCCCCACCTGCCTACGTTAGGACCCACTTAGTGCATTTGAATTATTAATCCATCAAATGGATTAATCCACTGAGTATGTTGTAGCTGTGATGATCTAATTATTTTACCATCCCTGCATCAACACAGAAGCTTTTGGGGGACCCCTCAGTTCCAGAGCATAGTACTATTTTCCAATACCACAAAACAACTCCCACTTCAAACCCTCTGCACTGGTCAGTCTACTTTTTGGCTGGGACACCCATCTAGACGTTAGTATTGCTCACTCCTTCCAGTAAGTCTCCACTGGAATGTCACTTCCAAGAGTCCTTTCACTCACACCTCATCAAAAGAAGAGCCTTCCATCACTCTGTGACACCCACCTCAGCCCCGTAGCACTTAGAGTCACATGACATATTCGTATTTCTTTCCTACTTTAGACAGTCAGAAGGAGGGTTAGAATTCAAATGACAAAGTCCAAATTTTTAAAAGACTTCTATGTCGCACCACTTGATTCAACTAAGGCAAAACAACTGGAAGCTTCTTCCTAATGTGTGTACCGTTTTTCAGATGGCACGTCACCTGCTAAGGAAGTGATTGTGTAATAGAATCCCGTGGATCCTCTTTTTGTTGAAACGTTGGGCTCTTTCCATGTCTATCTACTTCATGCCCCAGGTGACTGTCATAGTTCGTACTTATTTAACCGAATGGCTTGTTCCTCCATTCTTTCAGCTCAGGGCTTTTGGAGGGCTTACTTTGCATAAGAAGGAACAGCAGTATGTCAGTAACTTCGTTTTCGAAGCCAGTTTGATTCTTATAGAAAATGCTAAAAGAATTTACCTTGCTCTTTTAACATCATAACACTTTCAAAACAACACTACATAGCAAAAATTATTTGCAAAGAGTTCCACAGTCATTTCCCAACACCCCTCAACTCCATGTGCCAGCTGGTGCTCTCGGGGTGAATGGCTGGGTAATGGCTCAGTTCCCAGGGAGAAGGAAATGAATATCTAAGCCAGCGTTTTGTTTTGTTTGTTTTGTTTTGTTTAAGTGCAATGAAATTCCCTTTGGGCTCACACTTGGTTTTATTCGGAACTGTTTTCCTGGGCCCAGGACTGTGCCTTACATTTTGTGTGTATGTGAACAATAAATACTGCTGAATTAAATGAGTGAATAAAGGTTAAGTGTTTCATGGTTTCCTGGGATGGCCTTAGACACGGTGTGAGGAGACCTGGGTTTCAAGCATCGGTCAGGATGCACAGGCCTGCCTTGGTTAGTCAAATGGGGACCCTGCCACCTCACAGGACGACTGGGAGGACTAAGTGGCGGCATGAACTGTGTAGCAGGAATAGATCCTGCGTCAGAGTTAAGTTTTCATTAGCCCTCACTCCACCCCCTTCCCCCTTTGGTCATTCTGCTAACCTGGCTCTTTCTAGATCAGCGTCTTGAGCACATTTTACCTTTTGGTTGCTAAGTTTCTGTGCTTCAAGGATCATAATACCCACATTTCTTTCGGAGGATCTAATGAGACTCTGCATGGTTGAAAACCAATCTGAAGTCTAATAAATATTGTGGAGGTCATATGTTATTATTATTTGATTAAATTGCTAAATTCCCACTATCTAAAAATAACAGGATGTACAGTATGTGACAAATATACTGTATTGAGGTTCCTCAAGGAAACTGAGTTTTTGGGGGGGCATATTTCCAATGTTTTCCTACTTTTGAAAACCTCTCTTTCCTTCCTGCTCCCTCATGATCCATGTCTAAGAAGGAGCGACTGATCTGGTCAAGGGTACAAAAGAATCTTGAAGAACACACGATTGTGTAACACTCTAAAATAGCAGACTATTTAATGGGAGGGATAATTGGATTAAAAATGGAGAGTGTTTGCTTGGCTCACTTCTTTGGTGGTGAGTGATTTCTTGTCCCCAACTGTTCAGGCTGGATGATTCCTGTCGGATGGGGTGGTGTTCTTCACTGTGGCCTGTCTGGATCTTGCCTGTATGCCAGCCCATCCGGTGCCAATATTGTCAGTTATCCCTAGGCAGGCTGGGGACGAGAGTAGGTCGCTCCTGACTGAGAACACAGAGTTGCTGTAAGTGAAGGGGGACTGCAGGGAGCTTCTCTGCTAAAAGGTTTCATCCATCCCTTAGAAGAACAGGTTGACATAGGCCAGATCCCTGGGTGACCTAAGCAAGGAGAGGCCCCCTCTGAAATTGTCATCTTCTCTCACTTTCTCGTGGTGATAAACTAAATGTGGGCTTAGGACAGGGTGACATTGGTTTCCATTTCCTAAACCAGCACTGTTTATAGTTTATATTCTGGTTCATTCACCAGCAATACTCCCTTTTATTGTCAAAAGTGTCCATGTTTGAGCAATAAGTTATACACACGATCACTGTAGACTATGTGGGCATCACTGTCCTAGATGCTGGAATTGAGATGAAAAGACCTGAGACCCACCCTCCCCATTGGAGCACTCATTACAGGAGGAGCAGGAAAGAAGTGAGTGTGCTGTGTGGCACTAGGTAGTTACAAGTGGCACCAAAGGATGCAGACCAAGGAGCAGGGAGTGACAGGAGTGGGTCAGGCGTGTCGGGAAGACCTGGCCAGATGGCACTCTTGGAAGAGAGGTCAAAGTCTGTGTGGCTATGGATGCTCTTGCTCCTGGCTCTCTCTATTCTGGAGAAGTCACAGGAGCACGCCTTCCGTCTGGTTTTGCTTTCATATTGTACGTGTGAATCTGCAAGCCGAGCTCAGTGCTGCATGGCCTGGGGGGGGGG
>JAJEJO010003271.1:56429-111401 GCA_020662805.1 Glaucomys volans | reverse complement strand
GGGATTCTGCAACTGAGCCTCAGGGGCCCCTACTTCTGGGGTTGGAGGTCAACAAGGGTTTGGGAGCACAAGTCCTGGTTGCAGACAGAGTGCCAGCTTGTGAGAGGGGCTGGTGTCTCCAGCAACCAGCAAGGGTGGCAGGGCTGGAGAGAGTGGGGTACCCTGAGACGTCACTCACAACGCTGGCCACACGTCTGTGCATAAAATGGACTATTTCCAGTGTGTGGTGGTTCAGTTGTCATGTGCCTACTCCTCAGCAGTCACCATTGCGGCTTGCTGTGGACCTGCAAGTGGATGTCATTTTGCCAGAATCCACAAAGGAGGCTTTGAGGAATGGGTGGTTTTAAAAGTGCCATTAATATTTCTAATGAGAGCCGACAGGTAATTAGCCTGAAAAATATTCTAACCAAGTGACTTGAGCAATTAGGACAGTCCTGCAGAAGGAAAGGATGTCTGGCTGGATAAGAACAGTGCAGGTTCCACACGGTTTATTCCGCCAAACCAGCTGCTCCCTTGTAAGCAGATCCAGAAGCGCTTTGTTCTTCCCTCAAACCCCATAGCTTCAAACCAGGGTCCTATTTGAAATCTGTCAGCTGAGGTTTTAACCATAACACCAGTCTTATCTTTTCAAAAGGATTGGATCAAAGTGGCTTAGTTTTCATCTGACTTTAACAGGGAAAATGGCCTGTGGTTGTCATTCTGTAATGAGAACGTTCCCAAGTGGACAGCACGAAAGAAATACAGTGATGCTCTGACATCGTGTTTGTTATCCCCAGACCTTCCAATCTCTGAAGACAGGCATATGTATATTTCCATAAAATCCCAGGCCTTTGGAGAAGCGCTGTAGGAGTCTCTAATGCAACCCCCTTCTCACCTGAGAAGTGAGCTTAAGAAGAGCTAAATGGTTCTTCAAACTGGGTCAAAATCAAGGAGAGTGACTCATGTTATATAACCTTGAACTTGAACCCTGCTGCAAAGAAGTCACGTGCCATGGGAATGGGTCACGGCGTTCACAACAGGCTGAAACGTTGCATATTAAAATGGGAAAGGACAAATCCCATTCAGGGGTTTGTAGAGATTGAAGAATGAGAGTTTCCTATTGGCTGCACATTGATATTTCAGCTACAAAACCAAAACTTTCATATTAATCTTAAAAATTATTCTTAAAATATTATCAGCCAGGATTGACAATAGTAGTGGTTTTTGAAGTTTTTCCTTATGGAAGTATGTCATTTAATATGCCAGGGATGAGAGGATGACGGCACTTCTTTGTTTTTCTAAAAACTTAGAGAAGCTGGGACTTTGTTCTTACTGTGGATGTTGTTTTGCTCTGATATCTCAGCTTGAATTAGGTTTTTTCTCCATCTTCAAGCATGTTAACATGGAGACTTTTGAAAGCATCTTGTGCTGGTGTGAGGACTGGCTTCATCATTATTCTGTGCGTATACATCCGAGTGAGAAATGAATCGGAAAGTTGAACGCAGTTACAATACTTTACTAAAAATATGCTGCATTTCCAGAAGTCCCTTGAGGCTGGCTACGAATGAGTTCTAGCCCATGTTGCAAACACAGTGTTATATGGTGCTTTTGAAAGTTTTCTCTTAAAGGAGAGGCCATATTTCACTTCCACCCTTTGACTAACTCATTCTCTGGCATACAGATGTGATGGCTGGAGCTCTGGGAGCCTTCGTGGTTGATGAGGCAGAAAGCCAGGTCACAGAAATGCAAAGAAGTTAGAGTAAAGGGGATGGAGAGTCTGTTAACTTAGCGGTACTGCTGTACTCCACACTGTCAGTTCTGGAGAGAGGGAGAAAAATAAACTTCCATTTGTTTGAACCACTGTTTTGTATTATTCTTTTACCTATGCAGCCTGACCCTAGCTCAACTGATACACAATACAATCGTTTTAAATTATATATTAAAATAATGTTTAATGACAGGAGAAAATTGAGTTGATATTGTAAGTACAATAATTATTAATAAATAAAAAAATAACCAAACTGATGATAGTTCTTACCATTTTTACTTTCTTCTTTATACTGTTCTGTATTTTTAAAAATTTCTAAAAGGAGAATCAGGCTCATCTTTGTGACTATGATTTATGTACATTCTTGCTTACTTATTAAAAATTAGTCAACTTGGAAATACAGAAATTGACTTTAAAGGTTCTTTGTTTTAACATATTGGCAATGGCTGTTTTAATCTAATTTGACCTGAAGTCAGCAACAGAGAGTCCTCATTTCTTTACTTCAAACTTGGCTATAGATAGGCACACGGTTTCTCACTTTTTTTTTGATTGAAATTTATTTTTCTCCTATAACTTTATTGGTGAGAAATTAAAAATATAAACCAGATGTGTGAATGAAGAAGAGAAACTAGGATGATTCTAAGACTTTTGTCCTGAGTATCTAGAAATATAGACCTTGCTCTGTGTGGAGACTAAAGGTAGAGAGGATCCTATATTAAAATTTGGAGACATATCCAAAATGTAATGTTGGCCTATGAATGTGGGATAACTGCTCGAAATCTTAGTGGGAAATCAATGGGAATGAGAAAGAGCAATCTGGGATTCAGGGGGACTTTGAGCCAAAGATAGAAAGATGGGAATCATTTGTTCATGCATAATATTCAAAATCATGAGTTGTAAGAGGTCATTGATCTCAGTGAACCTCTCAAGAGAGCAGATGAGAACAAGGGAGGGGAGAGAAACATCAAGAGCCTGAGCTGCGCTGGAGTTAGTGGAGGATTTGCATTGGGAAAGGAAGCTTGCAGGCATGTCCATATCAGTGACAGAGTGGAAAGAGTGAGGACAGGACCTGGCAGGTATGGTCAGACGTGGACTAAAATGTGGTTTGGTAAAGGGTAGGGACTCAGGTTGAGAGAAGTGAGTTTAAAAGACAGTTAGAGGAAAGGAACTTGGGGAGAATGAATATAGACTACTTTTTCATGGAGTTTTGCTGTAAAAGAAAGGAAAGAAGTGAAGGAACGGTTGGCAGAGAAAGTCAGGTCAAGAGAAATTTTTGCTCTGTTTTGTTCTAATATGGGAAATACAACGGTATATTTTTCTGCTGGTGGTGATGATCCAGGAAATGCAGAAAAATTAATGATGCAAGAGGTGGAGGAAAGGGCCGGGAGCCTGCCTTTGAAAGGGATGTGATCAAGCAGATGGGGGAGAGACTGGCCGTGGAAAGCAGAACAGAGAGCTCACTGACAGTAACAAGCAGAATGGAGGTTAGACACTGGGTGCAGATACTGGTAGGTGGGGGTCTGGGGCGCATGTGAATGGGAGCTCCTCATTGGTCGTTCCAGTTTGGCCAGTGAATTGGGAAGCAAGGTCATTAGCTGAGGTCTGTGATCATGAATTTAAGCTGGAGTCCTTGGGCTTGCTGTGTGTTTCTGTCCAGACACTTGCAGCTGCTGCAGGGAGGGGACATTAGGTAGGATGAAAATTGGATTCAACCTGGATTGCGCTTCAGCCAGTGGAGTATGAGCAAGAAACCACCAAGACAATCTTACAAAACTGCAAGACAATGGTTAAAGTAGAGGGAATGTCCATGGAATTTAAACAGAGTCAGGAGAGAAGGGGACCTACTCAGTGGGTGAGAGTAAGATAATCAATAGATTGGACTGATGGAATTATAGGAAACAGAATAATAAGGGCAAGGACTGAAAATAGGAGGTGCCCTCAGGTGTGACCACAGGGAGCACCTAAGGTAGGGTGGAATGAGAAAAAATGAACCCAGATGCTCTATTTTAGTACATAATTTTATAAACTTTTTAATTTTAAAAGATAAATTCAGAAGCTTTCTTAATATCATTTCATATGACTTACCAAGGTAAAGCTGGAATATTTAGTGAGCATGTGTTGAGAGAAAGAAATTAGTTCCCTGAATTTTTCTTTTCTAGAAGTGGAGAGATGGAAGGGAATATTACTGCAATTAATTTTGGTATTACTATGATATTTTAGAAGTTGGAAACTGAAATATTCAATTATCGTCTATCTCACCCCACAAAAATGGCTATTTCATATGGTTGAACTGAAAACAGTTATGCACAAAATTGCTCAAACAAGAATACAGTAAGTATGAAAGATGGTGGAATGAGAGAGACATCATTACCATGTGTGCATGTATGACTACGTATATGGTGTGGATGTACATCAGGCACAACCATAGAAAGGGAAAATCATGCCCCATTTGTGTGTGATGAATCAAAATGCAGTCTACAAAAATAAAAAAAAAGAGAATAAAATGAATAGGTCTGAGATTGTAAATAAGCTTTCTGAAAAGACTATGAGTTTCCCTTTAAGGAAGAAAAAAATCAGGCAGAGCTCGTTGACCAGTAATGGCTTGGGTTTGATACCTTCCCAGTCTTCTCTCTGGGCTGATTCTCAACAGACTCATTATCAGAAGCTACATGCCACTGATATTTTTAATGTTCAGGTTATAAAAATAATACATGAACACACTTATTTATAAAAATGCAGACAATATAAAATGTGCACAGTAGAACATGGAGTTACCTTTTCCTTTCTTTCCCAAACTTTAACTGCATCTCCCAGAGGGAACCCATGCAAAACACTCTTTCTTTTCTATGCCTGGGCCTACATCCACCTGCACATCCAAGCACATCTCTCCCTCTTCCACTCCTTTTCCTCCTCTTTTCAAATCAGTGGGGAAATAATAAGGCACATTTTTCTGGTGAATTTTCATTTAGTGACATATCTTGCGGATCTTTCTACATCAACACGTGTAGATCAACTTCATTTTAAATGCTGCGTTGTGCTTAATAGTCTTAATGCACCATAATTTATTCAACCACCTCTCTACTTTTGAATTTTAGATTATTAGAAGGAAATGATAATAATAATCCTACTTTCAACGGATGTTTTGAGAGTCTAATGAATTTATCATGTGTAAAACACGTATGCGCGTACTTGGCACGTAGTAACCTCTCAATCTAACATCTGACAGTGCCAATCTTTTTCTGCACCAAATCTGGTGGATGAAAATGATGGGAAATTACTGTTTTACATACTTTTCCTGATTTATAATGATTTTTAATATCTCTCTGTATGTGTAATTTCCATTCTATTTTCTCTAGTTTCCAGTTTACATCATTTATAATTAGTCCCTATTGGTTTGGAGATTCATATTCTGGATATGATTTTTTAAGTATTGAAATATTTTATCCCAACTTAGTATTCAGCTTTGCCATTTTTAACAGAATCCATTGTAAATACTTTTGTCATCCCATCTGACATTCTGTTGGCCCAGCTCTGACCTGAGTTTCAGTCATGGTGGACAGAGCTCCCCTCCCCCACTGCCCACCAAACACATGCCACATATCTCTCAGGGCCTTGTCTGAGGGTGTAGAGCTTCCTCAGTCAGGAGGCTAACTAAGTGGTGGTGTTGCCAAGGGCTACTGTCAATCAATGAGCAACATGTGCAAGTTTCTGGTTCTGCTTCGAAGGGAGTTCAAATTAAGAACTGATGATAAAGTGACCTGGAAACCACAGTGAGGATGGGATACCAGCATTGATCACTTCTACTCAGGTAGCAGCCATCACCACATTGTAACTGATAAGTGAGGTAGGAAGACTACAGGATGGCATTGGTGGGGTGATGCTTTTGATAAGTGGGAGGTGATGGGTGCTATTTCAAAAGCCCTGACCTGTGATATGTGAGGGTCATTTACAATTGGCAGTTGAAAGATCAGGTTATGGATCACCACGAGCAGTTGAATGAAATAGAGTTATGAAGACTGTGAATTTTCATGGTTTTGTTAATGGCTTTGAATTTGTGGAGGAAATGAAGAGAATAACAGACTCCTTTCTCTAAGCAGACAGTGATCTTTTGCAACCAAGGAAAGACTGTTTGGGGCTTAATTCTCTAAAATGGCAGCACTACAAAGGACACAGTGTGCCAGTCCCAGTGGCCCAATTATGTTAAAGTCAGAAAACAAATAGGCAAGTATTTGGATGCTGATTTTGGGATGGATACAGATGGATGGATTTGCCTGAGGACTCTCAGCTCCCAGACGTGCCCCAATTCCACATTGGTCCTTTATTCTGCTCCTCCTTCTTGGAAGAGCGGTGGTATGCCCTTTCCTTTTCCATGCAGAAGCCCAGAGCTGAGGCTTGAGGTTCTCCAGAGTCCATGCTCATGCTCTCTCATCGTGTTCAGCCAATAGCCAGAGTCATGGCAGAACTTAGCCCAAATGAGAAACTATTCTGGCTGTTTCCAACTCTAGGATGAAATAGATTTTTTAAACTGATAGACTTGTAGAAGTGATTAGCATTCACAGGCAGCAGAACGTGAACAGGAGATGATCGTGAAAGTGTTGAACAAAGAGGGGCCAGAAGCAGAAGGAAAGGCTGGACAAGGAGAGTTTGTTGACATAGAGACACTTTCCTCCATCAGGACAATGGAAGCCCATCTTACATGCTTCTAGCATGACTCCATGAGGCCTGGGCTTGATGATGGGCTTCAGTAAAAGAATCAAAGCTGCAGTGACTGTCTAGATGGCATGTGGGGTGGGGTCAGTGGAGAAGGACACAATGTTAGAATGGATTTATTATGTGAGATCAGAAAATCCACTTCTTTTCTAAGGAAGTCCAGAGGGCACTTCCTTCAACGAAGCAATGAAGAATGAACTCAAGTGGGACACACTATTATTGTGATACCAGTGTTGACAGTCAAATAGACTGCCATGGGTTGGCAATGACAGGTGAGTGCAAAATCATGGCCCAAGAGGAGACTCTTATGCATGAGAGATGAATCAGATGTATACAATCACCAAATGAGCTGCTGGGTGAGAATGGCAATCAGGTGGCCTTAACCTACAGGGATCTCTGGCTATGACAGACTCTGGTATCCCTAGGATGAAAGAGGAGAGAAGTTAAGTAGGATATTTCTTAACTTGTAGATCCAAGAATATAATAGTGAAATAAAATAAAATAAAATCAATAACTAGCAGGAGGAAATCTCTTTGTTAGTGGCATCAAGAGAAATTTTAGTCTCTCATCTTGTTTCAAAATTAGAACCAGATCTCAAACCAACTGACAATCAATTGAAGACCTTGAGGAGGACATTGTAAAATCATTGTAAGCAAATATATTAAATATACACTTTTTTCTCCAATGAGACTTGAACTAGTTAATCAGGTTAACTATATACTGGGGATCTGCCTGGACTTTTGAGGGATGTGGGATACAGAGCTCTGAATGACACTGATACTAAGAAATCCAGAATGCCATCTTGACCCTCGAGTGTAGGAAATAAAGGAACTCACTGATAGCACATGCAAATGAGTCCACAAGCCATCCTGTCCACAGTCTCCTAATGGGATTTCAGGGATTAGCACTTCCTTCAAATTTAAGAGACCCAGTGGCTTTAACCTATCCCCATTCAGCTCACTTACAGGGTTTACAGAAAACAGGTGAATCATAGCATCTGTGGGTAAACCACTGTAATCTTAACCACATCCTATCAGCAATGGCTGCTGCTGTGCCAGATGTGGTATTTTTATTGGAGCAGGAAATGTAGGCTGTGGTACCGATACATGACTCTTGATCTGGTAAACCTGTTTCTTTTCATCCGTAATAGTAAGCAGAATCCAAAGCAGGTGTTCTATGAGGAAAAGAGCACACGTTCACCTTTTCTCATGGCTCTACCTGTGGCTCCTTGTCACAATGCCCTCTGCAGTGCCTTTGATAATTTTGACATTCCACAAAATTACCATGGCCACATATTGATTATATCATGCTAATCAAATATGGTGGAAAGACGGCTGGGGATGTGGTGCAGTGGAAGGACACTTGCCCAGCATCCTCAAAGCCCAAAACCAAACAAAACCAGATACAATGAAAAGGATGTGGTCAGCATCCTAGATGCCCTTCTGAAATACAAGTGTGAGTGGATGGGAGATGAGGCCTATAAAAATCAGGGGGCTTACCAAGTTAATGAAATTAGGGGGAGGCCTTGGGGGCTTACTGAAATATTCCCTCAAGGTAAAGGACAAATCATGACTTGCACTAGTTAACTTTTAGAAAAACAAACAATGCTTGGCTTGGTGCAATTGAGCATATTTGGATCTTGAAGGCAGTGTGTCCACACAGGGAATATTCCTTAATGATTGTTTGATTACTTGGAAGTTTTCCAGCTTTGAGGGAGGTTCCATGTAAGACACCAGGTCTTAGCTATTGTATAAACTGTCCTGCTACTCAAAGTACATGACCCCAGATCCAGCAGTGCCACGTGGAGAAAGGGCCAGAGGGAGAGTCGCTGCGGTTCCCTGGCCATCTCCAGGAAGCTGATTACCAACTACTGGGGTGCAGTCGAGCCTTTGTAGTGACTGTGCATCTTCCAATGATGCATCAAGCCACAGCGAGGTCGGAGCTGCTCACTAGGAGACAGGTTTGTTACATATACCAAGTCACAGGTCTGCCAGGTAGAGGAACAATTCATGGCAGGCTGGAAATTACTTATTAGGGTTTGCGTCCAAACAGGATGAAAGGACAAGGGTGTCACTATTGTACCATGGCCCCTTCATCAGTTTCCACCTCATGGAGATTTCCCTTCAGCTAGTTGCTGAAGTGGGGTTGAAATTGGGCCAATGTGTTAGTGCCAGCCAAATATGGGAGCCTGATACACTACAGCCCCACATAGAAGGAGCTCTAAAAGACACCGATGAGAGGAAATCATTCCACTAGCAAAACTGTGAACATCACACCTGCTTTTCTCTTCTGTATGAAGGGAAAAGTAGAAGTAAGACTGTGTACAATTTGCTGTGCAAAAGTTCCATGCTTGAACTCATTTGTCAAGAACAAATAAGCAAGCTATGTCCTGCAAGCTGAATGTGGCCTGCTGCCAATTTTTGTATGGCTTTTGAGTTTAAAATGGTTTTTATGTTTTAAAATGTGGGGAAATTTTTTTAAAAGAATATTTTAAGTGGTGTGGAAATCATGTGAATTTAAAATTTTAGTGTTTGTAAAGATTTACTAAAGCCTTACTATGCTTATTTATTTAGGTAATTTGCACAGCTCTTTTTGTGCTACAAAGACAGAGTTGAACAATTGCAAAAGAGATCAGAAAACCTCAAATATTAACTTGGTGGCTTTTACAGTAAAATTTTATGGATTCCATACACAAGGACTTAGGAGAAGAATTAATGGAATATTAGAGGCAGGGACATCTTTAAAAGGACCATCTGCATTGACTTTTGGGAATAGATGAAGACCTTTTGTGTCTCATGTGAATGCCTGACAAAAAGCACCCACTTCAGAGGAAGTACTGAGCAGCCAGTGTAGGGGGTAATTCATCTGTTCTGTGTTATCCAGACTCGGTACCCAGCATACTGCTTGCCCTAAGGGTCCAACATTGAACAGCCCTGTGTGTTACTCATTGCTATAACAAAGTACCTGAGGTAATCAACTTAAAGGAAGAAAGATTTATTTTGGCTCACAGTTTTGGAAGTTTCAGTCCATGGTTGGTTGACCCATTGCTTTTGGACATTTGGTGAGGCAGCACAATAATGGCAGGGAGTGTATGGTGAAGCAAAGCAGCTCCCTCATGGCAGTCAGGAAGTAAAGAAAGACAGAAGAAGGGGTGGGACTCCCCCTTTCCTCTTCAAGGGCATCCCCCCAGTGACCTTACTTCCTGCCACTAAGAGGTAAGTTTCCACCACTGGGGGACTTTCAAGATCCAAGCCATAGCACCATGGTAGCACGTGGGTCCAGGAGCATGGACTCTCTTCTACCAAGGGTGTGGTCTTTGCTGCCTGGCTTATCAGCCGCACAGCCCAATTCTGTATTTTTGGTATTGACGTTGTTAAGCAGACCAGCACGCTGGGGCAGTGATCTACTCTTACTGAAGTTAATAACCACTCCAGATTTACCTGCTCCACCTGCAGTGTGGAACACTGTTTTCAGGTAACACTACCAGAGAGTTTAGAGAATGTCAGATTTACTGATGTGGGACCCATTGAAGCAAATCCTTAGACACGACAGTAGATCTATCATCCATAGCCAACCTGTTAGAACTTTGGAATGGCCTCTTGAAATCACAGCTAGTCTCTCTGGGATGATGTCATACAAGGCTTAACTGTTGTCCTTCAGGATGCATGTCACTTGGTCAGACTTCACCACGTGTGTCGATATCTCCAATAGTCAGAATGTAAGGGTTCAGGGACTGAGGGGGATTGACCTTTCACAGTACAATTGTAGTGACTCACTCTAGAATTTGTGCTTTTTGTGCCCACAGCTCTAGGCTCTGTGGATTAGAGCTTCTGATTCCCAAGTTTATTATCAGAGATATAGTAAGGTTTCTACCTCTACCGAGGTGATGACTATCAATGGAAAATGATAATTCCCTTTCAGACACTGACAAAAACCCTGTGTTATGAACCTAAGTATTCTAGAACTGGCAGCGAAGGAGGAGGAACAATGGCTTTGCACCCAGTGCTGGCTTTGGGTGCTGTACATACATTATTTCATGAAACCTCTGTGTCAGGACCTCTTTGAGGCTGGCCACTAGTTTGAGAAGTTCTTGCCAGAGTGGTTCTGGAGTGTGTTAGTAATGGAAAAGAGTGGCTGAAAGGTGAGCAACATTGATGTGTGGAGTCAGATCCAGGGGCCCACATCTGACTTTGGCCACCATCTGCTGA
This sequence comes from Glaucomys volans, assembly GCA_020662805.1. Lineage (NCBI taxonomy): Eukaryota > Metazoa > Chordata > Mammalia > Rodentia > Sciuridae > Glaucomys > Glaucomys volans. Next base: position 100,736 of record JAJEJO010003271.1, on the reverse strand, counting down.
GAGCCCCGTGCAGGCTCAGACTCACATTGGCACTCACGCACCGACTGCATTGGGAGCTGTGCTTTTCTCTACATTTTTTTCTTTGGCCATTAGAACTCAGTCATTCATTTCATCCAAGTGAAACCTAAAGGTGGGGGAAGTCGGTGCTCTGAAGTTGACCTCCCATCACAGTGGGGCAGGGACAGAACCCAAATGCCCCCTCTCCCATGCTTCCAGGAGAAATCCAGGGAGGCAGCACGGGACACCGAGTCCATCCGAGTCCATCGCCACCACACAGGGCCCAGACACTCCAGTACCCTGTGTCATTGCCCTCAGTTCCTGCCTCCCTCTTCCTCGTTCACATCCTCTGAAGTCGCTTCCAAAACAAGTACCTACACTGTAATTCAATACAAGGCATGGGCACCCAGCCTTGTCCCGAATTTCCTTTCAGGTAATTCAAACCAGGATAGTATCACTTAAAGTAGGGAGGGTTTGCGAAGTTTGGTGTGCTCAGAACTATTAATCTTTTCCTTTGTGATTTGTGATGTGTTGGAATGTGAAGTCCGAACTCACTTTAAGATTATGAGGATATTTGCCCTTATTTCCTTTTAATACTTTTATAGTTTATTCTCTGGCCACTACTTACTTATTTTTTGTGAATTTTATTATATGAATTGAGCATTATTTTTTAATACATTCATAGCCAGCTATCTGTTTGCATAGTTCCTTTTCTTTACAAATTGGATTTGAATGTTGCTTGGGAAGGATATGGAAAATAGCCCCCAGGGAACTTCCCTTATCCAGAACTGTTACCCTACCCGCCTCCTGCCACGTGTGTGGGGGGTTGTCTGTGGCAAATTGGAGCTTTTGTCATTGTTGGGGGATAAAATAGAAGCTCAGGCCTCAGCTGGAGGGAAGGAGGAGGGGAAATGGAACCATACAGAATGAACTGGCACCTGGGCCCACCCAACGCTGCACTGGCTGTCCAGTACTGGGCCCCCATTATCCCTACCCACACCCTTTGAAGGACATGGAAAAGAACAACCCCCAAGGAGAAAGGGAGAGTAGTGGGCTCTGAAGCTGCTGCACTCATCCTTATTTACAACTGTCCCCTGACTGCCAAGGTCTCCCTCCAGCTGTAACCAACACACTTCTGCCAGGACTCTGACCCTCTAAACCTATAGAATTCAGACCCTTATTGTAGCCAGTTGCCATTTTCCCTCTTGAAGAACATCAAAAAATTGTAATAAAACTTATGTAAGAATTGTGTATACAAGCTGAAAGCACGTGAAAGAGAATGCAAAAAGAAAAAGCAGATGGAGGCAGACTTCATGGATCAGCAGTGCTTTACTGACTAGAATCATGTCCTAAGACACACAGTTGGAATCAGCAAGGTTCAAGGTCAAGAAGTTGAAAATCCTAGTCAAGATTCAGGAATCCTGAGAAGATTCTCTTTCTGTGACAGAGTGTTCGGATTGGAAGGCAGAGTTGAGATGATCAAAGGCTGGGAAGGCCTGCTGGGGAAGGAGGTATGCTAGCATCGTGGCCGTGGAACCTTACAAGAGGGAGAAGGGCAGACGTTCAATTGACGCTTCCAGAATGCTCCCTCCCTTGGCAGAATTCTGTGGGCACCTTTTTCCCAGTCACTCCAGGGTCTATGAGTAAACTCTGCATGAAAGCATTCTGCTTTGCCTGTCAACAGCTCTGAGGAGTTTGCACAGAAAGGCAATACTGAGTATTGTTGTTAAGTGTTGAATATAATTGGCTGTTAATAATAAGTAAAGTGGAAGCTCTCAAATTAACTTCTCATCACTGTTAATTTCCACTTTGGGTAATAAGGTGAGATGATTCTGACTCTCCCACAAATATATAGATTTTTTGAGAAGTGGAATAACATAATTACAAATCAACTACGCTATTTCTCCAATATTAGGTGATGTCTATCAACCCTTAGTCCTGCATATAACTCAGGAGCCTGTGGTAACAGGTACTAGCTAAAGAGATTATTTGTACTAGTCTTCTTACTATATACTAATAATATCATTTGGAAGACTTTTTGTATCATCAATCGCCATATTTATGCTTATTTATTGCAAGCATAGAGATAGGCAGGGCTAGCTCATTGGTCAGAAGAAATTCCTGCATACAGATCAAAAAAGCTGGGAGTAAAGTAGCATCAGACATACTAATTGAACTAACTAAATGAGTATGAAGAAATGTATGAAATAATGAGTTTATTTTCTGACAAAGCAGTATAGTCAAAGAGACTCTGGCAAAAGGGCCATGAGCCCCATGAAGCATGAAACCAGAGAAGAGTTTAGTCGCCCTTGACAGAATAAGAAATGTATCGGGTAGAGCCAGCTGCAGAGAAGGCTCAACAACAGAAATTGATGCATAGAGAGGATAATCAATGAAAAACTATTGTGTTGAGCAGGTGGCTCACTAGTCTGTAATAACTAATGTGAGAATAATTAAAGATGTTTGTATTCAGTACTAACAAGAATATCACCATAATGGAAAGAAAATAGTAAAGAGAATAATGAGCACGCAGAGATAAAGCTTCCCATTTTATTTTATTAGAGAGATGAGCTGTAAATAAAATATTAATAAAACAAAGGGAGAATGAATAAAAGGTATTGATATTATGGAATAGCACAATTGCAAGTACAATTTAATGAGAATGAAATTCTAGGGAAAAATTATGACATTCACACATTAACACTGGTTCATCAGCATTAACTCTGGAATTCTAAACCCACCATGAATGTGAACAATTACGGCTTCTTGGTTACTTTAAAGCATTTGGAAAGAGGTCTATTTTAGTCAGCTTTTTCTCTCTTGCTGCTGCAACCAAAAGACCTGAAAAGACCGATTTTAAGGAGGAATAGTTCATTTGGGGGCTCACAGTTTCAAAGATGTCAATCCATAGATGGTCGCCGCCATTGGGGCCCAAGGTGAAGCAGAAGATCATGGCAGAAGTGTGTGGCTGGGGAAGGCAGCAGGGGGACATGGTACCAGGAAGTAGGGAGAGAGAGAGAGAGAGAGGGAGAGAGAGAGAGAGAGAGAGAGAGACTTCTCTCACCAAGGATAAACATATAACTCAAAGGCATACCCTCAATGACCCAATGACCCACCTCGGCCAACCACATCCTGCGGGCCTATGTGATAACCCAGTTAATCCATATAAGGGCTTAGGGTCAGAGTCTCAAGTCAATCATTTTCTCCTAAACTTTTTTTTGCATTGCCTTACACATGATTTTGGGGGGGACACTTCATTCTAAACCATAACAAGTTCTTATTTATATATCAAGTATGTTATGCAAATCAGAATGTAATTGTTATCAGTAAAAGAAAACCTAGGGTTGATTTTAATGATAAATTGGATTCTAACTTTGACCATTAAGTTATTGCTTTCTTTGGTCTACTCAAGAAAATCTTTAGGCCATACATTTGAGGGTGGAGACTTCATTCTTTTATCAGGAAATAATAAAATATTTTTGTGAACTGAGGTTAGAGCCTGCACCATAATTAATGAACAATTTTCAAGTTAAACCAATTGTTGCAGAGATTCACATTTCTTTTAAAAAGACAAAATTGAAGTGATCAGCACCTATGAATAATTAGCTTTTATACATCATAGTAATGGGAGAACTCTCAAGTGTGAGAAAGAACTTTCTATTCTGACAAAGTGACATACACATCATTGGTCACACACTACAATTCAGTTCTACCAGAATTTGTCTACAGGGAAGATGGCAAAGCTTCTTTCTTTTCTAACAAATGCATGATGGTTATGGTACCTTGGTTGCAATCAGAGCAGAAATGACAAGTCCTTTTCATTGTTCTGTTTCTAGATTTTATGTTTATTGAAGTTCCATCAGCACTGGGAAGGACATTCTTTTACAGAAGATTTTACAGGTTGAAATCAAAACCATGAGGCCAAAGATTTCCAACTTTATGAAGCAAAAGCATTGCATGTTTTCCGTCGGATACTTAGCAGCTACCACTGAAGGAATGCAAAAGGGTACTCTGTCCTTGAGAACTGGGCCCCACCTGCTGTGTGGCACTTCAGCAGGTCATCTGCATTCTCAACTGTCCCACCATCTCTCAGCTAATTTTCTTACCATTAGTATATATCTTATTAGACAAACGCTTAGCTTCTACCAACAGTTGCATCTCCAGTACTCAGAAATCTGTGAGTGATCTCATTCTGCAACACAAGTGGTAGCCAGAGGATGGACAGGTAATTGAAGAAGGCAAAACATTACAACACAATATGACCAACCCTGTCTGAAAAATTTAACAGCATTTTACCAAACCATCTGTGACAGCAGAAATGCAAAGCTTTCTACCCCAAAAGAATGAGAATTGCTAACATGGAAGTCATGGAAAATTAACAGCAGTGCCAACATCAGAAACAAGGTATTCATTAATATGCTCAGGATACCAGCAGCAAAGGCTAATGAATCATAATCTATGCATCCATAACTCTATAGTTATATTCCTGAAAGACCTGTTACCAAACTTCTCTCTCATTTGGGAGAGCTGAAAGATGTTACCTCCATGGATGAAGAGAGTAAGGAGGCCACTGGAGACTAGGAAGGGTAGGAGGAGACAGAGATAGAAGGAGGTTGAAAGATAGGTACCAAAATATGGAGGAATTGCTTCTAGTGTTCTGCAGCTCATGGATGTAACAGGTAGTAGCAGGCAGATGGCATTCATAATGAAATAGGTCAAAAATCAAGATGTACATACACATGCAATGATGGTTGGTAATTATCTGCAACAGCTTATAACCGTGGTTATCTGAAATACTGTGGCGGACAACCTAAGTTTTCAATGAGATCAATCAAAAACTGTGATGGGTCACCACTATGTATGCAGTCACCCATGATGCTGAGATTTGTGAAATTTTATCTTTCATAAATGCAGATGTCCAAAAGGGACATTTTATCATTTATTGAGGTGGTTTCAAGGTTCTCACATACGTGCATACACAAAATTAACACTGTGATAACGACCTTTCAAGTTTTCAAAAAAGTAAAAAATAAAAATACACAAAACAAATTAGAACCCTCCAAAAGCCTTCACACTATACCTTCAATTTTGGAAACCGTTTTAGTCAGTTTATTTGCTGCTGTGACCAAAAGACCTGACAAGGACAATTAGAAGAGGAAGAGTTTATTTGGAGGCTCATGGTTTCAGAGCTCCGAGATAGGAGGATCCACTCCTTGGGCTTCAGGTAAGGCAGGACATCATGAAGGGAGAGTGTGGTGGAGAAAAGCATCTTTGGTCATGATGATATGAAAGCAGAGAGAGAGCTCTGCTCAATAAGGACAAAATGTACACTCCAAAGGCACACCCCCAGGGACCACCTCTGCCAGCCACACCCTCCCCACCTACAGTCACCACCAACTCAATGACTATCAGAGGATTAATGTGCTGATTAGGTTAAATCTCTAATGATCCAATCATTTCATCTCTAAACTTTCTTGCATTGTCTCACACATGAGTTTTTGGGGACACTTAATATCTAGACCATAAGATAAATAAATGATGCAACGAAGAATGATGAACAGCTACTTTTCTCCCTCCAGATGTGACTGTCCTGGAAGAACAGGTGAGACTTTCCCACCTGTCCACCCGACTCACTAAGCTCTGGAAGCCTCCTCACAGACACACTCAAAATAATGCTTGACCAGGTTGCTGAGGATGGGTTCTGCCAGTCACAATGCAACCATCACGAGAACAACAGAACCCAGGCTCAACACTTGCAGAGAATTTGGTTTTCTACCCCATGTATCTAGTCTCCTTTTATTCCCCGCAATGGGAAAGGCAGTTTTGGGGATTTTGACTTTCAGAATTTCAACTTTCTAGATTTTAATATTTCAAGATTGTGATTTTTGGCAGTTTAGACTTTAGGAATTTCAACAGTTGGGATTATGGCATTGGGATTGTGTTTTTTGAGAAAGTGATTGGCACTGCTCTGACACATCAAAATACCATGATTATGTGCATTGTTATCACCCTGGAAGTATAAAGATATGATAATATTTTAATAAAATACAGCATCAAAAAATATTACAATAGAATTCACACCTTCCAAAGGTAGACAAAAACTACATGTATTCAAATTGATCACTCAGGCTCCGGAAACAGCTGTGTGTGACTAAGCAGGACATTTCTCCTGTTTCATGGACATTGTCAATTAACAGGGAGCAACAGGAGTCTCTGTAAAGCAAATTTTATTTTAGAATGAATCTATTTGATTAGGGTCAGTTGGTATTATGCTTGGTTTAGATATGAGGTATCCCCCCAAAGTTCATGTGTGAGGTAATAAAGAATGTTCAGAGGTGAAAAGATTGGGTTATGAGAGTCTTAACCTAATTACTGGATTAATCCACTGATAATGAGTTAATGTAGGCAAGTAGGGTGTGGTTAGGAAGTAGGTCACCAGGGTGTGCCTTTGGAGTTTATATTTTGTCCCTGATGAGCAGTGCTCTCTCTGCTTCCTGGCTATCATGTCCTGAGCTAATTTTCTTTCCCTTGGTTTTCTGCCATGATGTTCTGTCTCACCTTAGGCCCAGAGCTATGGAGTTGGCCAACCATGGACTGAACCTCTGAAACATAAGCCAAAATAAAGTTTTTCTTCTGTATGTGGTTTTTGTCAGGTCTTTTGGTTACAGCAATGTAAAGCTTATTAAAACATATTAAACAGACTTACACTAGAGGAGAAACATTTTGGTGTGGCAAGGTTTGTATTTGGGTTTTGGTTTCAATGATAATTAAATTTTTCTCTTAGATTATTTTGGTATGTGGATCAATACTTCATAACTAGGTGGTACTCCATTTTCCCTCCTATTCTAGCATTTGCTTTCTTATCTATGATTACACTAGGACTCAGAAACAACCTGAGGATACAGCAAGTTTACTTTCATATGTTTGAGGGTGCTTAGGCTTAGTTAACATTTCCTAAAATCCTAATATTCAACATCTATGGTATTCATATGTAATTGTATTTATCAATTACTTCAAAACTTTTATTTTCTGCAATAATTTACAATTGGAAGTCACTTTCATAAACTATGACTTGATTTTTAAGTGAGTCAATTCAGATTTTGATTTGTTAGTACAAAAATGACTTGGTATAACTGAACAATTTGTAACAGGCCTAATGAGAAAAGAAGAGAGGCAAATTTGATCTAAGAACGAGGCACTTAAGCCAGATGAAGTCCAAAGAGCTCCACAAGGAATTTTTTTAAACAGGTTTCATGTTAATTTGAATAGAGAAGAGCTGTAAAAGAATCACTAGAGAAGTATTTGTTATACTAAATTTAAAAGACCTGTGCTTTACCATTTAGTACCACATTCACGTGCCGTCTTCTGTGATGGTGCATAGCAGTAAATGTAAAGGCAATTTTCAGTGAAGAATTTTCAAAAAGATATTTTCAAATTTATTTTGGTGTACATTCTCACACTGGTCCATTAATATATTGGAGTAATACATTTTAAAAGCTCATTATTTGGATCTAGCAATATTTCTCTGAAATATTAAACTAGTATCATTAATTTTAATTTCTTTTTTTTTTTTTTTTTTTTTTTTTGCGGTGCTGGGGATTGAACCCAGGGCCTTGTGCTTGCGGGGCAGGCACTCTACCAACTAGCTATATCCCCAGCCCTAATTTTAATTTTATTAGATAAATGATTTTGTTTTTGACTGTCATATGTTTGATCCATGAGCTATAAACAAATTTATTATTGGTTTCATATTTGTATTTATTTTAGGATACATTACAATAAAAGTAGCAAGTCTATACTGGGAAGCTGCTAGAATTTTTCCAGTTAAATGTGCATGTATTTGTACCTGTCCTTGGATGTAGTGGAATATTTTAATGCTTAAAGCTTAATGTTAGGAAATTCATGCCTGTGTATTTTGTGTTTCTGTAGTGTAATTTTGTGCTTCTGTAGTTAATTTTGTTTTGGGAACCACTATGAGATGGTTCCTCTCTAGTTAGATTGTGTGATTTTTAGAAGAAAGACTTAGAAAGTTATAGAGATAGGAAAATAGGCAGTGGCATACCTAGAAAAGACTGTTGGTACTTGAATCAATCAACATGGGATTGAAAACGTCATCTATAATAAAGTGCAAAGGGCATTTTATAAAAGAGTTCTCTGTCTTCAGAAATAATCTGGTAAGAGTGTCAGTAGTACACTCATTTTAAAATTTTTTGCATCTAAATTACTTGGAAAAAGGTATTTCCTAACTTATTACCCATTTGAAAAGTTTTGAAATAGGATTACATATTTTCAATAGATCTAAGTTGTGAAAGAGGTCTTCAGTTTTTTCATCCAAAAATAAAAGATCAAGGTCAAAGGATAAAGGACAATATGGTTTAGACTTTAAATGGAGAAAGAACAGAGACAAAGGGAAAATGAGCTGGCATTATATGCCACATCAATGGCAGTAATTAAGCTTTGCAGTATCATTAGATATGATAACAATAATTGGGAGTCTTTCATGGAGTTTCACATGCTAGGCATACAGAAAACCAAAGGAGAGCCAGACCCTTCATATTTTTCATTGTTATTTTTTTCTAAGAAAATAATGGCATTCAATTGTCATGAAATGGGGAGATGTACAACATAAATTTGGATTCTCATCTCTAAAGGAGAAAAGATTGGGTGTTTTATGTCTTTTAACAATCTGTAAAATGTATGGCAGCAATAACATGCTAACAAGATACTGAGGTGAATATTTCTAAGAGTGCAGTATTTAAATTTATAAAAGTTAATTTAACATTATGTTAAACATTGAATTAATGTTCCTACCAGCTTAACAATGGAACTGTGACATATTATACCATAGTGTTAAATCTAACCAAGAATATTCCAATTTTTGATTGTGATAAATCAGCCATTAATCAAATCAAATTTTCTACTGCTGTTGTTGGTGGAGGAAACTCCTGAATGCATGCTTTAGAAATTAATCATCCATGGGAGGAAATGAGAAATATCTTAAATTGTTAAATATTGTATCTAAATCAATAAAATGGCCTACCCTAGTGGGCATATGTTTATTTTCTCTCCTGGTCATTCAATTAAAATGAAGATCTAATTTTTATTTAAGTACTTTATGAGAATATTCTAACAATTAGATTAGAATTTTTTCTTAAATTAGAGCTGAGTCTTCAAATGCCCAAGTTGATCATAGTGAATAAATAAGCCCTGTTTCAAATTGAATTTCCAAATGCAAATGTTCAAAGAGTCAGATTCTTTAGTATAGTGCTATGAGATTTCACGGACATCAGATGCCAGTTTTTGAGAGCCTGCTTTCGAGAAAGTTGACTCTAATCTCCAAGGACCTGAAGCAAGGGTGGAAAGTGTCATACATTTCACAGGATTTAAATAGATCGTAAGAGTTACAAAAGGTCTTGCCATTAACTTTACCTTCCTTTAGGATATCCAGAGAGTGACCTGTCTTGGTTTAAGCTCAGGTGGGATTTCTGTTCATCCCATACCATGATTTCCATTGTCTGGTTCATTCCAGTTCAGATAATCTTCTGTTGATGTTTTAGCCAGTAAAATAGTCAGAACCAGCAGAGTTGCTCTAATATTATCTTGTTCTTACACTAATGTACTACAAACACTGTTTTCAGCCATATTTCAAAATTTCTCTCTACCTATATTGATAACCACTCTAAAAACTTGCAATTAAGTTCCACAAAAATCTCCTTTTCCCAGGTGCTGAGGAGACAATTAGTCTCTTCTTTCAAAGTAGAGCTTCAACTTCACAGGAGTAAGTCATAAATAGTTCTAGTACATCCATTAGGGGCTGTTAAATGTAATCCAAAGAGTACCAAGTGTACCTGCTAAATAAGGAGATAGGCTGAATGTGAAACACAGGACCAGAAATACTTGTTTCTATCTGACTGGGACTTTCAGAGTTTGGGAAATATAGTCCTTTTTCATCATGCTGCTTTTCCTTTGCTACATGGGCGTATGCATTTCCCACTTCTGATGTTTTTACATTTGGTGCATTCTTGATGATTTGGAGAATAAGCTCAGAAGGTTGATACCCATGCATTCTCCTGTCTTGGTCCTTATTAAACTTTTCAAATTATACTTGGTTAGGGGATAACCAATGTAGTAGTACTGGGAGTGTTGGTATTAAATTGGATTCCAATGATGGCTGCCAAGATGGAGAGAGGAAATGGAAATACATGGGACGAAAGTCAGGAGGATTTGGAGACGGACTGGATGTAGTGGGTGAGGTGGACGCAGAGTATTCAGCATTGTGGAAGAGCAATGCCGTTTAGTGAGATGAAGGATACCTGAGGAGGAGCACAGAGGGGTAGGGATAGTGAGCGAGCAACATGAATTCAGATTTAGCCTATCAGGTTTGAGGACTCTGCTGCATTTTAGTGGAGATTCCATAGTCCCTGTGAGATGCAGGCTTGTGAAAGTGGTCTTGGCCGGAGGAATAAACTTGGGATTCATGAGTATAACAAAGAACTGGGATCAAAAGGTAATGGAGCAATTGACCAAGTACAATGTGTAGTTGGGCAGCATCACCACTAAAAGAATGGGCAGAGGAAGAGCATCATGAAGGCAGTTGCAGGAAGACAGGTTCCAGATGACCTTGGACAAGCCAGCTCTCCCCCTCTTGCTTGAACTTCTCAGGCAAAGTGTGCTAAGAATGAAGCACACTGAGATAGGGAGGACACACCCAGGACAACCTGGCCTATGCCATCCTTCTGCAGCATTTGATCCCAGTGGGTCCAGGGTACTCAGGGCTCCCGAGCTGCACTGAGATGTGGGGCACAGTCAGATGTGACTCTCTGTCCTGGGCAGCTCTCCTGAGTGGGGACACCAGCTTGCCATGGATCCCAAGCTCCTATTTATTCTTGGTGCCTCTCTGAGTAAAATATCTACTTTGCCTGACCTGTATGTATGTTTTGTCTCATTACATACAGTGTACTTGGTAGAACTTCCACGGAACTATGGAGAAAGGTCCTGAGAAATAGACCATTCACGGACTGCAGGAGAACCTTGTCCAAGCTCAAATCCTCTGCCAGCCCACACTGCCCTCAGGTTCTAGATCTGTGGGGAGATGGTGCTGTCCACTCTTCACCCTAGTGGAATAAACTCTGTTTTCCTTCCCAGGACATCATTTTTAATCCTCAGGACTAATTACAATGTTTTCTTTCACTATGGAGCTCACTATGTCTAAGGAGGGAATATTTAATATTAAATTTTAAATAATTGCCAACAAATTTTCCAGAGTCCCTGAGAATGACCAGCTGATGATGTTCCCTCCATTGTCATTTTGCGACTGCCTCAAGCATTCTGAGGGCCAAGGTCTTTGTAGTATCCCTGACTGTAAAGCAGGGATGACAATATCTACCTTGTGGGGGTGGTTATGACTATCAACAAGACAGGATTTAGCCCAGTCTTGGAATATATCAGACTCTCAACATGGCAGATCAAAACAATAGTACTTAATTGCTCTTGGTAATCTCAGGACTTTGAAGATAGTCAAAAAGTTATGTATTTCAGTGGAGGAAAGTTCCAATATACATGAAATGTGGGAGCAATTAAAGCAGTCCGTTAGCTATCAGGAATATAATAGAATTTCCATATAATCTGGGTCCTTCAGGTATTAGCCTTCTTTAAGGTTCCTGGTTACCCAAACTTATAAGATTTTTTTTCCACTGACTTCTCCAAGTTGGTGAAGTTTTTCATTTTTCAGACAATTACCTCTTCAATGAACTCCAGGTCCAGGATTAAAGTGAGTGATACCAAAAAAATACATAAGAGATGAAGACGAAGCTGCACACGGAAAAGGCACTATATCTACCTGAAATTGTCTTCCAAGTGAGCAAAAAGGAAACCATTTAGGTTTGCCTACAATATTATTTGCCTTCCAACCTGGCAGCTTGTATTATTTGTAGATTTGTTTTTTTACATAATGATCAATATTTACTTGGTGAAAATAAAAAATATTTAAGAAGAAACTACTTTGGGAAGTTCTGAAGTATTGCAAATATGTTTATTTCAATTCCACGTAATCTGGGCTGTGTTTTTGTAATGTTTCTTAATTATGTGTTTTTCTCTGTTGTTATTAGTGAAATTTCTCACCATTATTCAGACTAAGAAAGTTAGTGCATGCAGTCATGGTGGATTGAGTCTTCCTTAGGGTATTTATTATAAGATGGTGTGCTTGCAGTGCTGATTATTTAAATTGAAAAATTGTATTTTCATAACATGCAAGGCAATTTGGCAAAAAAGGAAAAAAACATTTTTAAAAATTTACCAACAACTTAGGTTCCTAGTGTACCTCGAAAAATGTTTGTAAGACCAAATTTTTATTAGCTATGAGAGATGGAACTTGCCTCTGTAGGTAGGATGTTAAAATTAGGAAAAAATGAAGTCAGTTTGCTCTGATGGTTTTGTTGTGGTTTGGATGCGAGGTGTCCCCCAAGAGCTCGTTTGTGAGACAATGCAAGAAGGTTCAGAGGCGAAATGGTTGCCTTGAGTCTTAACCCAATCAGTGAATTAAACCCTGATGGCATTAACTGAGGGGTAACTGGATACCGGTGGGGAGTGGCTGGAGGAAGTGGTTCATTGGGGGCGTGGCTTTGGGGTATATATTTTGTATCTGGAGAGAGTATATATTTTGTATTTCTCTCTGTGCTTTCTGATCATCATGTGAGCTGCTTCCCCCTGCCACCCTCTCCACCATGATGTTCAGTCTCACCTTGATCCCTGAGGAATGGAGCTGGCCTTCTGTGGACTGAGACCTCTGAAACTGTGAGCCCCTAAATAAACCTTTCCTCCTTTACCATTGTTCTGGTAGGGTCCTTTAGTCACAGCAGTGAAAGCTGACTAAAACAGTTTTGAAGGTATAAACCTGATAAAAAGTCTTTTATCAATGAAGAACATTCTTTGATAAAGAGCATTTAGCTTGTGTAGCTTTATAATTACTGGCAGACATGAGGGAAGGGAGGAGCATGCTGCTCAGGCAGTTCTGGTGCTGTGGTCCCCAGGCTGCCCTGGAAGAGGCTGCTTAACTCATCTCTGTCTCAGAAGCCCCTGAGCCCAAAGCTCAGGTGCTTTGTTGATGGCTAGACTGAACGTGCCTCTGGGATTGCAGTCGTAATCACTGGACCGTGGAATAAGATTAACAGCAGCTGATTCAGGATGTGCAGCAGGAAGCAATAGTCCATGCTAAAGAGGAGGTTTGCTGTGCTCACTTAAGATGGAGAAGCCCAGGCCTAGTCCCATCTTAAGAAAAACAAGGTTCTGGAATCTGACTCTATTAACTACATCCTCTGTCACATAAACTAACCTGTTAGCCTCAGATGCCAGTTTACTTTGGAATATTATGCTCTGCTATTTTCTTTTTGTTGTTGTAAGCCATAAAGAATAAGCATGATTCCAAAATCGAAGATGGGGAGAGGGATTCTTACCAGTTATGCTGCCAAGATTTTTATACCTGTGAATTAGTTTTGCTTAGCACACACACGATGTATTACCAAATGCATGGCATTTGAAAAGATCCTGAGGGCAATCCCAACAACATATGAGGGTACTTTTCCCCACATCCCCCCCAACACTCATTATTATTTTTATTATTGATGACTGCTATTGTGACTGCAGTGAGATGAAATCTCAATTGAATTTCCCTGATTGCTAGAGATGTTAAACATTTTTTAACATTTATTTGTTGGCCATTTGTATTTTTTTTCTAGAAATGTCTGATTAGTTCTTTTGCCCATTTGTTAAATTTTTTTTTTTTTGGTTTTTTTTTTTGAGTTCTTTATATACTCTGGATATTAATGCCCCATCTGAGGAGCAAGACTATCTAAAAAAATACATAAATAAATGAATAAACAAATACTTGGGATGTTGCTCATGGTAAAGCACCCCTAGGTTCAATCCTCAGTACCTCTGTAAATAAATAAATAAATAAATAAATAAATATTTGTTTAAAAATAATCCAGATTTCAGAATGATTAAAAAATTTCCCAGAGAGTTTATAAACATTTACAATTTGTAAGAAATTTGTTGAATTCTACTTACCACTGGAAACAGTTTAATATAAAGCATAAATGCAGGGCTATATGGGTCAGATGAACCAAGTTCATTTGATGTATTGTCTTGGAAATTGGGTTGGGATGTAGGTGCATCAATTTGACTCATATCTACTGAGCGCCTACTGTGTACAGTGCTCTGAACTGGATAGAGGATTGCACAGTTAATGAGACAGAGAAGTTCAATGGTCCTTTCTCAAACAGAGAGAGATAAACAATAAAGAAGGAAAGTTTCAAAAACTGTGATAAAATTAAACAAGGGTGTGAATGCTGTAGTCTGAATTTGGAATATCTCCCCAGGGCCCATGTGTTAAAGGGTCCTCAGCCTAGTGCTCTGGGAGGTGGAGGAACCATTAAGAGTCATTGACTGAAGCCAGGCCATTGAGGGCATGTCCTTGTAGGGGACTCTGGGCCCTCTGCCCCTTTCTGTCTCTCTTCCACCCTCTGGCTGCCAAGAGACCAGCATCTTTGCTCTCTCATGAGCTCCCCACCATGATGTTCTGCCTCACGTTGGGCCCCAGCGCAATGGACTCAAACCTCTGAGACTGAGTTGACACTGACCTTTCCTCCATGAAATGTGTGCAACTCAGAAATTGTCATGATGATGGCAAGATGATTAACACAGTGACAGAGGTTGAAAGCACTAAATGAGGAATTAGGGAAGTACTTTCTAGGGGGACGACTTTGACCAGAAACCTGAGTTTGGAGAGGAGCCAGCTCTATGAGAATTGGGGTGTCATAAGGGGGGAAATGTTTTGGCATGGAATGAGTAATGAGACTGAGGCAGAAAAGAGTCTGTGGGTGTAGGAATTCAGCAATCCTCTCTAATCAAACGGATTACTTTCTGATGGTGTTCACCGTGAGGGGATGGCTTGGTGCTATCAGGAGCAGGTCTCTGTATTCTGTTGACACTGTGGTGCAGAGCTAGCTCATGAGAGCCAGCCATTACATTTTCAGGAATTTTCAAACTGCCTATTAAACCGAGATATTATTAAAATTCAACTTTTGTGAATTGACAGACTGTTAAAAATAAAGATAAAGGCACTGAAAGCTCATCATTTCCTGATCATTTTTCTGCATTTGGCTGATATCTATGGCCCTGAGGTTGTTTCTGTCCATTGGAACTGTGTTCTGGAAATGCCGCTGATGACTGCCCACTGCACATCTCCTCCTAACTCCATGCTGCCTGAGGTCACACCGTTGGCTTTACGTACTCTGTGGTGGGAACCCAGACACCAAGGAAACCAGCAAACACTACATGTGAGGGCACCCCTCTTCTCCCAGGAGAGCTGGCTGTTAAACACATCATGGCAAACTCTTGCTCTTGGCAGCAGCAGGTCTGCAGGAGCCTCTGTTCTGACTTCCAGGAAGGGAAGGAAAGGGGAGTGAAGGGGGTGGGGATGCAGTGACAGGGGGACCTGGTTATGGGGACTCCTGAATCAGAAAAGCCCAGACAGAAACTTCACAAGCCGCTTCAAGCTGGGTGATACCTGGGGAGGGGGCTGGAGGTGTGAGTCGACAGGACAGTGGGGGCTGCCAGAGTCTTGAGGAATGCAGGGGCCTGGGACCAGGGCCCAGGGAAGAGAAGGCTGCGACCGAGCAGGGCGAGGACCCAGGTGATCAGAGCAGACACCATTTGTAGCTCGCCCAGCTCCTTAGCACGCCACAGATCTCAATATACCTTATTAAATCTTCTTCTACCACACCATTTCCAAGACGCCACAGCATTCTGTTCGTTATTCAATTCTTTGTCTAGAGGGAATTCACTTAATGACTTAGAATGTCTTAATATTATTAGGTTTTCAGTATTTACTATTCATGATCAACAACCCAGGTCACATTTACTGGTGCTTCATGGGAAAAAAGAAGGGGACAAGAGATAATCTGGATAAAAGGAGAAATTGGAATTATCATCAGGGGAAAAATGGCTATTTTCAGGTTTTGATTAGGTATTTCATCTGGGAAGTATAAAGGAAAAAATTAGAAAATAGAAGACAAATTTGACACCTTAGCCGTAAGCTTCTGCATTAAAATAAGAGGAAAATAATGTTCATCTATCGAGGGAAATAGGTTACAAGCTGAAGCACGCAAGCCTCTTCGCACAATCAAATGTACTGCCCAAAAGGAATTAACGGAATTCTACTTATTTTCAATGAAATAAGGTTAGAGACTCCAGATCTGGCAAAAATTTAGCAACTGAATGCCCAATTGAATTAATTGAACTTCCCTGGGAAAGAGAACTCTGGTTATTGCTTTTCTATTTTTCTAAACTCATTGCTATTAAATTACAATAGGCACTTAAAACCCATGCAGACATTGGCAGTGGCACTGAGGGTCCCCAGGCTGCTCAGTTCCTGGGTGAACTATCTGCGAGAAAAGGTCTCTGACTTAGCTACCGTCAGAAGTTGAAGAATCCATCCATTCGAGAGCTTTGAGTTTCGAAGAATGAAAATAAAAGAAAGGTTTTAATGTGGAAAGCATGAGGCCTTTTGTTTCAGGGTTCATTTTTTCCCCCTTTTCCTATAAGATTCCTGTAACAATTGAGAACTGTCAAACCTGTCGGTGGAGCAGACACAATTTCTAGCTTAAGAGAAGACTGATCTTAAATGCACACCAGGGGAACGATGGGTCATCGAAAATCACAAAGAAGGGAAAACGTTGCTCATCTCTTCCCAGCAAGGAACAGGCCATTTAAATTAAAGAACCAGGTGCTCCCCCACTTATCAATGAGGTGTCAAAGTAGGGCACACTCTTCACATGGGACAAGATTGTGCTGGAGTTGAGATTTTTTTTCCCTTGTCACCAACAAGAAGCCTGAAATACTCTATTTTAAAAAGAAATTTGACTGCTATCGCCTGTTTGCTTTTTAAATTATCATTTCATTTTTATTTCATAGAGTTCAGCATTTTCTCTGCCAGGGCTACATTTCTAGTCAGAAAGAGAATCTTAGAGTGGGACCCAATAATCTAAGACTGTTAGAGGAAGTCCTGTACGTATCATTTCAGGTGCCAGAATTACAGATGATGTGTTAACCTGTGACATGCTATTCTGCTCTTGCGTTTTTTGATAAGTCAGGAATTCTAAGAATAATATAAGTGTGAACATCATAGACAAATTGTTTCCCGTGAGAGGCTTTCCATCTACCTAGTCGCATTCTGAAGAGAATGAAGACCCCTGCAACTGATGCCTCTTTGAAAAACCTCTTGACATTTCTCTTAAAAAAAGAAATGGTTGGCTGCATTCTGAATTTTTTTTTTTACATTATTTCCCCCAATAATTTATTGGATGTTTAAAATGTGATGGCTATTCTTCCCAGCTCTTCATTGGCATTGTCTTATTTAGTCTTCACCACAACCTTGCAAGATAGTAATGTTCTTTCTCACAGATGAAGAAATTGGAGTTTGGAGAGGTTTAGCTGTGTTACACAGCCAATGAGCAGGAGAATTCCAAGACAGCTCATTCTTTGAGTCATTGCAATTTATTGTTTTCCAACAAAACTATACAGGCAAAATGGTAGTAAGAAGAGAGCTGTGTTACAATAAATCCATCATTCCTTACCCCTCCCCACCTGAGCCCTTGGTTCACAAATTGATATGGCCAAGAGATGGGAAGAGGTGGGACAGGACACTGTATGGGCTTGTGTGCTCTTACCAGGGAGTGGAGAGAAGATGCAGAACCCATGAAGGAAGAAAGGGATTAGGAAACCCCAGAAAAATACTGAACTGCATGGATTTGAATATCCAAGCACTTTGAAAATGACCCAGAAACAATTTTGAAATGTCTACACCCTGAAGGAGGCAATGGCTATGGGCAGGTGTTATCTATGTGTGCTGGTATCTAAAAGTCTCAACACCACTTATCACTCATTTCCAGATTCAAGAAGTCCTAGAAATCTCAGTTAAGAAAAGAGATGACTCCCGCTAGTTTGGTTTTCCTACCAGTTTAGAGGTTGTGTGTAGTGAACTGGTTTAATCAGGGTAGAAAGTAAATTACATTCTCAAGGAAATTTTGTGTGACATAACATAGTCATTGGAAATAATGCCTTAAACTCTAAGAAGACTAAGGCCAGATACTTTCCCATTGGGACTAGTGGCCACAAGGGCATTAGGGTCTGGGGTGGAGTGACTTAAGGAAGTGGACAGAGAACACAGTGAATGAAGGAAAACGCTGGCCTTGACTCTCAAGATCTTTGTGAGAGTAGATGATGCCATTTCTCGGGAAGCAGGCCTCAGCAATGTCGTGTCCGGCTCTACCCAGCAGGTTCCACTCTAAGACATTGCCATGTTTGTCTTTGGGAATGGTCTAAGTTCTTACATTCAGTCAACTTCCTGCATTTATATACGGCTTTCCTTCTAGCAAGGAAAAGTACTTTACCAATACATGCAGTAAAGTAAGAGGCCATTTATATTTACTAAGGGAACTTGTTGGAGTTGGCCTAAGTGAATTAGGCCTGATAAAAATCAATAAAATTAGGCAAAAACAAAACCTAAAACCCCCAAACTGACAACTGAAAAGCGAATTTTTATTAATGTTATTTTTATGAATTCTGATTTAACATATCATTATACATGTTTATGGAATAATATATATTAATGCGATTAATTACAGATAGTTCATAGCAGATACCAAACTTTTAGAAGTACAGTGGAGTTTTCCAAGGGAAAGCACCATGAAGAAAGAGCTGTGAGAATTTCACAAAAGGAAATGAGCTGTGGATCATTGAAATCTCTGCAGCACGTTCCCCTTCCCGGGATAGATGCAATTAGTAAGACAGAAGTTCAGTGAGCTGTTCTGCCCCCAGCAGATGGATTGTGGTGTTTGTGTCACACAAAACCAGGAAACGGAGGAGTAACTATTTCATGAAATTGCAACATTTGGGAAAAAAATCATCTTAAATATCAACCAAAATATTAAATGTCATATTTTTTTTCTTGTTAATTTTTGTGGAAAGTTTATCTTCTTTGAAACATAAACACCAAACTTCTAGTAATCCTACAATAACATATTTCTACCTTTTGTAGAGTTATCCCTAACTTATAAAAAGTTAATAGAGAAAATGAAGAGAAATATCAAATAGTAATAAAGCTTTATTATAAACAAGCACTTGGAATTTTACAAATCTATCGAAAAAAATTAAAAATCCATAATTTTAAAGCCAGCATTTGAGTAACTTGTGACTGTGTCTGTTTTCCATGCAGCAGAAATATTTTCTTATATGTTTGAGTATCAAATTGTATGAGAGCATCTTTGCAAACTATTGTGCCATTTTTTAAAAACTAAGCTGTGATAATTTAAAAGCAAAAAACAGTCATTAAATGATAGTATTGGTTCCTGTGCTGACATTTTTTTCTAGAAAAATCAATAACTTTGGAATAAAAAACGCATAACAAAATCCTATAATTGTGAATATATTATTAGCTACTAATAAGCAATTCTTTAAAAATATAATGGACCAGACTATGCTGTAATAGCTATAGATTTTTGATACTTTAAACAATCTTCTAGCTTATTCTTTGGTGAAATCTTTTTGGGATTAATTAATACATGATTATTCAGATAAAATACAACTGACTCTAACTTATTTTAAACCAGGGGCTTACACTGGACAGTGCAGAAAGCTGGACATTGACATTAGGGTGTACATAGTCATGATCCAAAGTAAAACCCTGGAATTTCATAAACCTTTGCTTGACTGTGAGGAGATCAAAAGCTTGATCAATCCCTTGGAAGAAAAATAAATGGATCCGCCATATTTTATTGACCACAATTCATTTCAGGCATGGGCTGATGGGCTTTTCTCCCTAGAACACACCATCAAGTGGAAGAAAATAAATTTCTTTCTCTTGGGTAGGAAAAAGGAAAATTAAAAAAAAAAAAAAGACTTTTGGGTGAATAATAGGTAGTGTGTAATTCAAAGAGAAAAGGAATAAAAGTTTATGTGCTATTGACATTGTAGAGAAATTGCCTTCATACCACTGAATTTTCTATATTCTCTTCTTGCATATAGGCACACACAAATATAAAACGTATGCATATCATAAATATTCACAAGAGGTGATCTTTTAGTAATCTTTAAGTAAGTGGGTCTGTATATCTGGTGTCCTTTTCAGACACATTTGTGTGGGCACCTTTGGGATGTGGTCAGTGTTGCACTAGCCCTGTAAAGCCAGGGTGGAGGAGCACTTATTCTTGAATGGTATCCTGACTTTCTTCAACTCCAGATATCTGCATGATGATCTCCTGCACTCCAGTCATTACTATAGAGCACTGGCAAGTGACGTTATTAGTGTCTTGACACTAGAGACATTAAACCTTGGGATTTTTTTTTTTAACTTTATCCCTACTTTTGCTCAGACTCAGTATAAAAATAGATTGCACTTAGGCAAAGAGCAACTTTCCTCCAGCGTTCATCAGATCTGATAGCCCTCCCGGGATGCATCGCTCTGCAGTACGTGGCTGAAGTCTTGTCCATTTTTTTCCACGCTTCACACACCTGACTTCACAGCTGGAGTTTTTCTCTAGAATGGTTGAACTACTCTTTGGAATCACACAGGGTAAAATTCCAGACCCATGCGGTCCTGTGTGCTTGTGCCTCCATTAGAGATGGTCACATTGAGCCATAATTTCCACTAACATTGTGGCTTGATGACATGCAGGTTGACTTTTCCTTCTTAACAGACCTCGGGGAGAGGAGAAGAGAGGCAATTTGGGGTTTGATGAGGTGCCTGGCTGACACTCAGCCTGGATTTCTAAAATGTCCTGAAGCTAAATTCAGAAGAAATGGAGTTGATTTTTGGTAGGTCCCTGCTGCCTTTTGAATGGCACTTTATCCGCTGCTATTGGTTTTGATAGGACTATTATATAACCTGTTATTATTAAGTTCTATAACCTTGGGCTGTCTGTGACTGTGAACTTTCCTCTGATAACTGGTTCAGATGCTTTTTTACTATTTTGGTCTTGGGGCAGTCTCAGGATCACACTCTCCATAAAGTTCTGCTTTATCAATTTGCACTAATTGCTCTGAATTGCAATTAAAATTTATTTGGACACGGAAGAGGCTCGCACATTCCTAAATGTCCAGTTAAGGCCATTTATTAATGATTAAAGTGTCATAGGATACCAGGAGCAAACAAGAAGAAGATGAATACCTCCTCTCTTGGTAACATTTTCTTCACCTTCCTGTCCCATCATATAGATTAATGTGTTGTTTTGGGAAAGGGCTGAAATTGGATAATACTCAGAAAGGCTGAGCTGAGGAGAAAGGCTTTCTTGGAACCCATATGTCTTCATAAAACCATGTTGGCTTTTGAGACGTGGGGAGTGTGGCCGGGTCTGCTCTGCTGTGGCTCACAGGCTGCAGAGAGACTTGAGTGTCTCCGAGGTTGCTCCAGTTCAGAACGACCTCTGCTTTTGTTGCAGTTACCCTAGACTAACAGCTACACTACGCAGAGGTGACAGAGGAGTCACAATATGGTCTGGAAAACCTAGTTGAAATAATAACCAATTGAGCTGCAAATTAAATCAAGTAATATAAATACCAAGCAGAAAACACCCACAGTTCCTCTTGCCTAATCAGTGCAGTGTTTGCAGCACGTGAGAGATGGGCAAGATCACAGGGTTTGAGACGGTAGCAAGACAATGTCTGCTACAACTGAGGCAATGATGTGCTGTGAACTAGGAATCTGGCCACAATAGTGGAAAGATATTCTGAACTAAATAAAGAGTCTAGTGGAAATAACAAGAAATGCAGGAACCAAGACCACTAAAACTGGCCCAGGCGAATGTTAGAGGGGCAACTCTGGCTTGTATCTTGTGCTTTAAAGTTTTCAGTGAATAAATAACCGTTTAGGGCTAAAGCACACACATCTGAAAAGGGCTGGCAGCAAAGAGTAGCAGATACTTACCATTTTAGAAAGCATGAGAAGTAAATACTACTTCAACTAGAGTTAGGCATTTTAGTTTTTTTTGACACCCAGGGCACTATTCCATCGAGCTACATCCCCAATCCTTCTTATTTTTAATTTTGAGATAGAGTCTAGCTAAGTTGCAGAGGCCTTCACTAAGTTGCTTGGTGAGGCTGGCCTTGAACTTGCAATCCTCCTATCTCGGCCTCCTGAGTCACTGGGATTACAGGTGTGTGCCCTCATGCCCGGCTTTAAACCAACTTTTAAAATAAGGACATTTTTGCTTTGCGAAATTGGTAGTGCAGTGTTAAGGTTCCCTGATTATCCCAGTGACAGTTTAGTTTTCCCCCTGAGATGTTCTTTACTCTTTAAGAGAATGGTGAGATAGATTGAGTTACACTGACGTCATACATAGGAAAGCCTGGGGGTGGAGGGGAACTGTTCCCTCTTAAGAGCAAAGTGAGGTGTCCGAAACGTTTCTAGGAATCTCCCTTTCAGGTCATGGAGACACGAGAGACAACAAATAAACAAATCTGGAGTCATTTGGAGGGGTTAGATTCTGCTGTGATAACAAGCAGCTTTGAATTCTCAGGAGCCTGGAGCCAGCGGTGGTGCTGATTTCTTGCCAGGCTGCCGCACATCACCGAGTCCTCACTCTGGGAGCCAGGCTGGAGGAGCGCCTCCTGCTGGGAGCAGGGCTGGCCTGGGGTGGGGTGGGGCATTGTGCTGGCTTTTTAAAAACAAACTTGATTTAGGCATAAACTACACTCAATAAAATGCACCAATGCAAAGTATTGAGTGAAATGAGTTTTGATCAATGTCTACTTCTGAGCAGCGATTCCACAATCAAGGTACAGAAACTCTTCATCCCTCCTGACGGTCTTAGGCTACCCCTCCCTCCACTTCCTGTTCCAGGTGACAGACCCATTTGATTTTTTGTTATAGATGCATTTCTATGTTCTAGAAGTTTGTATAAATGAAATAACAGAACGTTCTCTGTGTCTGGCTTCTTTCATTCAGCACAGATTTAGAAGCTCGCCTGCTGCGGCTGGTATGGAGAGTTGCTTCCGCTTTGAACTGTGTGTGCTGATTTGTGTCGCAGGGCACAGATGCATCCCATTCTGTTTATCCCTACATTCAAGTTTGGGTGATTTCCTGTCTTTCCTATTTTGAATAAAGCTGTTATGAATGTTCATGTACAAATCTTTGCATGGATGTATACTCCTTTCTCTTGAGTAAGTCCAGTGGAATGACTGGGCCATTGGAGAGATATTGGTTTAATTTGGAAGGAACTGCTAGTTTTTCAAAGTGGTTTTATAACTCTATGTTCTCATCGGGCACTGCGGTGCTTGACTGTAATCCCAGAGGCTAGGGAGGCTGAGGCAGGAGGATCTGAACTTCAAAGCCAGCCTCAGCAACTTAGTGAGATCCTGTCTCACCATGAAAAATAAAAAGGGCTGGGGATGTGGCTCAGTGGTTAAGCCCCTCTCTGTTCAATCTCTGGTGCCAGAAAAGGTAAAAGAAAAAAAACCAAACAAACAATTTTACATACTTTACATTCTCACTAGCTATCAATGTGAGTTCATTTTCTTTCTATGTATCTTGCAAGTACTTCATATTCTCAGTCTTTTAAAAATCAACCACTCTAATGTATGTCTGTTTTCATCGTTTTAATTTGCATTTCTCTAATGAGGAATGATTTTGAGCGCCTCGCATGCTTACTGCCACTCCCATGTGTTTTGTGTGAGGTGTCTGTTCAATCTTATCACTCATTTTCCCATTTTGTCTCGAGTGCTGTTTACTCTGGTCAGAATTTACATGGCTTCTATGATTTAATTCTTTTAAATACTTTGAGACTAGTTTTATGGGCTGTGCTGCCTGTTGAACATGGGAAGTACTTGAAGAAAATTTCACTGTCCAGTTTTGGGCTGTGACAGTCCAGCATGCTGCAAATAAAGCTAAAGTGCACGCACACACACACACACATGCACACATTGCACACCTATGACAGGCGCACATGTGTTTGAATCCTGTCTTCACTGATGTTTGTGTAGATGATTATTCAATTGGTTAGAAAATGGTATTAAAATCCTATTATAAATTTGCATATTTCTCCCTTCATTTCTGTCACTTTTGCTTTATTTTGAAACTTTCTTGTTAGGAACAGACACATGTATGATTATGCTGTCTTCTAACTGGTCCTTTGGTCACTGTGAAGTGCCCCGGTGTCTCTTACAGACCCCTTGTCTTGAGCTCCATTTCATGTACCCTGAGGACAGCGGTGCTGCCTACTGAGGCTTCCTACTTGCACAATGTATTTTTTCCATGATTTAATTTCAACATATCTGTGTCTCTATTTTTAAAGTGTGTCTATTATAGAAAGCATGCAAGTGGGTCTTTTTTTCCTCCATTTTGAAAACCACTGCCTTTAATTGTAGTAGTTCCCCAACTTTCTTTCCCCCCAGCTAGGATCGAACCACTGAGCTACATACCCAGCCCTTAAAAAAAAATTGACAAAGACAGTCCTTGTACTTGTGACCCTCTTGCCTTGGTTTCCCCAGTAGCTGAGGTTATAGACGCAGGCCACTGCACATGACAGTTCCTTAACATTTAAGGAGTTATTGATGTGGTTGACATAAAGCCATCTTATTTCTTATGTATTTGTTCTGAGGTTTTTGTTTGTTCTTTTATTATTCATTACCTATATATTGTTTGAATATGTATTAGAATTTTATTAATTTTCATATTAGATTTTTAGATATTGCTTTGCAATTTTTAGGGATAGCTTTAAGAATATATATCCTTAACCTTTCACAGTATATTTGTAGTTAATATTTTAACTCATTACCTAATGTAGAAAACTCCTGACCACACAGATAATATTCATATCCCTGTGACCATTGTCCTGTATGTTGCCAAAAGGAATTAGACTTTCATGTTATTAACTCCCTAATACAATTGTTTGCTTTAAAATTTCAAATGCATTTAAAAGAGTTTAAAAGCAAAATATAATTTATAGTTTCATATTCACCTAGATATTTATTATTTCCAATGCTTTTCTTTTCTTCTTGACGACCCAAGATTCCCTCTGGTACCGTTTCTCTCTAACATAGAGAGCATCTTAAAGCTTTTTTAGAAGGGAGTGTGGTTTGATTTGTAGTAAATCCTCAATTTCATTTTACTGGAAAACACCTTTATTTGTCCTTATTCACTACAGGGATTTTTGAGGGGTGCAGATATCTTTTATCACTTTAGAAATGCTGTTTCATTGTTTTCTGGCTTCTATCATTTTTGATTAAAAATCCATAAAAAACATTGTTCTCTTATATATAATATGTTGGTTTTCTCTGACTGCCTCCAAAGTATTCTCCTTGTTTTTGTTTTTTCCTGTTTTCTCTGAATGAAGCTTGGTATGGTTTCCTTTGCATGCATGTAGTTTAATAGTCAGATGGCTTCTTGAATGGGTAAATTCAGGTTTTTCACCAAACTTAAAAATTGTCTGTCACTCTGAGAATAGGCTTTGATTCCCATTTCTCACTCCTGTCGGTGACTCCAATTGTAAGCATGTCAGACTTTGTAAACATTTCCCCCAAAGTTCTACTTATTTTTCATTTTTCCCTGTAGTTTTCTTTGTAATGTTTTCTCAGATATTATCATTGCTGTGATGTGGCAACTCTGGATTTGGTTGTGTTGCTCCAAAAATACTGGTATTTTTATTTAAGGAGAAGATTAGTTTCTTGGATTCAATCAGAAAATTCTAACATTTTTAGTAAGTTGCAGCCAAATCTCAGTCTTTTATTTTAGGTTTAATTATAAGCTGGTTTGAATTTGTGCTGATCAATCTTGCTTTAAATATTGGACAAGGACTTGGAAAAGACTTATTCACAGAACCCAGAGTTCTCTTGCCTTCTCTCTGTCCCTGGGTTTCCTTCTTGCTTTTGGTTATTCAGGGAGCTCCCGGCTCTGCTGTCTGGATTTCCAGGTCAGTAAGAGTAGATTTCCTGGCAGGGTTTACTTTCATGCTGTCGCTGTGATAGGTCCTCAGTGCTGGGCTGTAACGAAGGAGAATCCACCTGGGCATTGTCTGTTCTTTGAAGCTTTGACTCACTTAAAATTCATCAGTTTTTTTGTTTGTTTGCTGTTAATCCGGAGCTTTTAGATACTTTTTTTCTTTTGATTTTATTGAGAGCTCACATTGTTATCTATGGGAGAGCAGGTCTTGTGGAAGGGTACTCCACCATATCAGAGTAAGAAACCTGCTCTGGCTTAAAGCTTCTGCCTGAAAGGGACAAAGTGACTTGAACTCCCACTTCTTTTCCTAAATCAAATCCCCTGGCTGCCTGTGACTTAAAGATGGCCAGGATGGTGATTCTGCTGATGTGCTCAGTGGAGGAGAGGGCCTGCATGCTTTAAAATAGCCTTGAAGACTGTCCCATCTCAGAGGTATGGAAGGAGGTATGAACCCAAAGGTAGGAAGATGTGAGACATGGTGGTCGAGGAGATCCAATCCTTATGTCAGACTTCAGCTTTGTATGAACATATTCATGCACCATTTATATAATAAGATCATAAATTTTTAAGGAGATAAATCTGAATACTTGGAGGAAGGATCAAAAGGCAGTTGGCTGGCAGCAAAGAAGTTGTTTTTATACTAACCTACAGATCCTACAGTTAGCACTTTCTTCTTATTCTTTAGTCTGCTGATAAAAGAAATTTTTGATAAATATGAGAAATAATGATCCTGGAATTATTACAATGGTTCTAAAATAAATTTTAATTATAGTCGATACACATAAGAGCTTTATTTAGAACAGTCTCTCAAGAGACTTTAATTATGATATACATCAGATGTAATTTAGAA
Organism: Glaucomys volans; assembly: GCA_020662805.1. NCBI lineage: Eukaryota > Metazoa > Chordata > Mammalia > Rodentia > Sciuridae > Glaucomys > Glaucomys volans. The sequence continues at coordinate 73,899 of JAJEJO010003271.1, read as the reverse complement.
ATTATTAGTTTAATTAAGTATAAAGGCCAAGTCTAATTGTCTAATAGTTATTAAATAACTTATTTGGGTTTTCAAAGAATAATATAAATACTCTTCAGTAATTTATAAGCTATATAACATAATAATTATCACCTTATAGGATCTAATATGCAAAATCTAAATTTAAAAATAAATGCCTTTATCAGGTAAGGTTTCCAAACCTTAACATGTATGTCCATCTCAATCTTTCCAAATAAAAGTGTCACACAAGTTAAAGCTCAGACTGTTTCTTAACTGAGGTTTTCATATTTTGTCAATGATACTGGTATGACATCAGATCTCACACTTTTTATTTACATTTTATTTATGTGCAGTAAAATTGTATCTTTTTAAATCTATCTTGATTAATGAAGTTCTATGAATTACTTTGTCTCATCTCTTGTTCTTTTTTTCTGTTGAGTTTCTTTTTTGCTTAATGATTTCTAGGGATTCTTCCTATATTCTGAGCATTAACCATTTGTCAGCTATCTCTATTGCAATTACTTCTCATCTCTGTGGCTTTTTATTTTACATTACTTCTGCTCTTTGATGAACAAATTTTATCATGTTACAGGGTCAATTTAAGTCAGTATATCTTTTCCCTTGTAGACTGTTTTCATGTGCCACACTAATAAAATCTATTAAGGTTTTTTCCCTAAAACCTTTCCTAAGCATCTAACAGTTTTTCCTGCCCATTTTCAGTGACTAATATGCCCAGGTTTTATTCTCTGTGGGTTTCCTGTAAGGGACCTATAGTTTTGCATTTGGGTAACCCATTATCTGAGCAACCTTTCTGCAATGTTACATCCTTGTCTGCCCCTGACTTGGCGAACCAGCTTAGATGAACACCACGGTCTCACGAATCTTCTGTATGTGTTTTGGCTATACTATTTTCTCTCTTTTAGTTATTGGAAATTTTCTTGAGTGGAAATGTATCGCCTGGTATTTACATTCTCGTATAGTACTTGCCCACTGACTGTGAGATGCGTTAATGACTTCCCAGGAATAGAATAAAGCAGAGATTATAGAACGGCAATGGCTTCTGTCTTAGGCACTCTCCCTCCACCCATCACTCAAGGGAGAATCTGCATTGAGAGAAGCCTCATCTTTGTAAAGGAATGGCAGTCTCCTGTCACAGCCAGTGAGAACCTGAGGCCTGAGAACTCCCAAGTAAGTGAACTTGGAGCAGATCCTCTTCCAGTTGAGCCTTGAGAACACTCAGCAACCATGTCTTGATTCCAGCCTTCTAAGGGTCTTGAGCCTGAGTTACCAGATCTATCACACTCAGATTTCTGAGTAAAGGGATTATGTTTGCTGTATTATGTTGCTAAGTTTGGAGTTAATTTGTTTTTCATCATATATTAATAATACAACTCCTCTTTCCTTATTTTCAACTACAAACTTCATATTAAAAGTGCCTTTCTTGGGAGAAGAATAATTCGATAGAAACACAGACTCTAAAGGCTTCTATCAGACCTACTGAATTGGTTTGCAGCTTAATTTCCCCAGGTGATTTGTGCACTAATTAAAGACAGTAGATGAATTGGACATAACTTTCCATGTTCATATATGAATACACTACCAGTAAAACTCCACATCAAATATAACCACAAAAATGGGGTCCTAATTAGAATGTTACACTCCATGTATATATAATGTCAAAACACACTCTATTGTCCTTTGTTCATAAAAGGAACACATATAAAAACAAATTGGGTAAGTCATAAAAAAAAATGAGATGTTCTGGGCTGGGAAGAATTATTCTTTTCACCAAAGGTAGTAGATAGTTATCCAAAACTTGATTGCTCACAAATAAGACAGGACTACTGATGGTGGATGAAATTCCTCAGAAAAGAAGAACTAAAATTGGGCAAAAACATGCTACTGGGGTCTGACTGTCATGCCATTAACTAGTAACCACAGGGAGCTGGAACTTTGAAATGCAAAGAATCAATGGTGAATTCCTTATTTCCTTCCATGAAGTGAACTTTGACATAAGATAAGAGACAGAGGAGCAAAACACAAGTAGGCAAGGTTTTGTGATGTAGAGAAGAACTGTCTGGGAGACTCCATTTGCTTACCTTGGAGATCTGAGAAACAGGAAAAGAAATAAGCATGATACCTGAGCAGATGTGAATGGGAGGATCTCCTCCCTGATCTATGTATATGCTCATAAATGCCAGGCCTTTGCACCGTGCACAGATTTGATTCTTGAATTGAGTCTGCTTCTTGTTACTGTGATAGCCAATGTTTTTGATATGGTCCTTTCTGTCAGCACCTCCAAGGCCCTATTCTCTAAGGATGCTGTGCCAATCTTACTCTTGACAGCAAACTAACAACTTTGGGGTCATCTTAACACCTGCCTTTTCTTAGTTCAGAAAAACTGCCTACCATGCTAATGTTTTCTTATGGGTGAACCACTTGTTTAAATACAGTCTTTAGAAAGTTGAAGTTTAATAACTACCACTTCAATGTCTATGATTTTGGGAAAGAATATAATTATGTTTATAATTTTCTTTTTTTTTAGTTTAAAGTTCTTATGAAAATGAAAATATATGTTTTTTAATGATTTATTGAAGAAATGCATGCCTCTTAATAGAGATTTAAATAAATTATGTTACTCTATACAATGTAATACTTAGCACTGTTGAAGACATTAAATTAAAAAAATATAAAGTAGAATGCATGGCACAATAGCATTGTATAAATGTAAAGGACAACACATTGTGATCTTAGCTTCTGTCTTTTGTGGCATTATGGATGCTTTTATACTCCCTTCCATTATTGTTTGTTATGGTGGAGTTCATACGTAAAAGAAAGTGTCATATGACAAAGCTATGAAGTGACTATGCCATCACAGATGCATTCTCTTTAGTGAGAAGTGCAGAGGTGTTAAGTAGCAGCCCGGTTGTAGCTTGTGAAACTTAGACCTTCCCAATATGGAAAGGCAGGGCTGTCCTCACTGGGTAGCGTACATCCAGGAGGTGAATCTGCTCTCCTGGATTGCCTTGCTTTTGCCCATCATCATCTTAGATGTGGTCATGTCATTGCACATAGCACCAAGACAAGATGGAAACGAAGACCCTGGGCTAACTGGCTCACCACACACCCTGTTACGGTTAATGTGAGGTGTCCTCCTAAAGCTCACATGTGAGACAATGCAAGAAAGTTCAGAGGTGAAATGTTTGGGCTGCGAGCCTTGACCTAATCAGTGTGTTGATCCCCGACAAGAATTACCTATGTGATGACAGTGGGCAGGTGGGGTGTGGCTGCAGGAGGTGGGTCACTGGGGTGTGCCATTGGGACACATTTTGTGAGTTGAGTTTAACCTCTCTCTGCTTCTTGGTGGTCATGTCCTGACCTGCTTTCCTCCACCAAACACCCCACCAGGATGTTCTGCCTCACCTCAAGCTCCAAGGAACAGACACTTCTGAAACTGTGAACTTTAAATAACCTTTTCCTCCTCTAAGATTGTTTTCCTCACATCTTTTGGTCACAGCAGCAAAAAAGCTGACTAAGCCGGGCGTGGTGGCGCACGCCTGTAATCCAAGCAACTTGGGAGGCTGAGTCAGGAGGATTGTGAGTTCAAAGCCAGCCTCAGCAACTTAGCAAGGCCCTTAGCAACTCAGTGAGACCCTGTCTCTAAATAAAATACAAAATAGGGCTGGGGATGTGGCTCAGTGGCCGAGTGCCCCTGGGTTCAATCCCTGGTTTAAAAAAAAAAAAAAAAAAAGCTGACTAAAACACACCGTTCCAGAGAAGCACCCTCCCTTGAGCACTGATGTCGTATTTTCCATGGTAAGGTGAATTCCTCAGGTAGAATTCACACCCACGGTAACAATTAGTGGAACAGCCTGAACTCTATCCAGACAGCAGGGTTGAGGCCTGGGAATGTCCACAGTGACAGGTGGATGGATTCCTCCTGGAGAAGCCTGTCTTGTGGAAGGGTAGGCTGAAGACAAAGGGGGTGCAGGAAAGGCTGATGGAGACGGACGGCCATAAATCCAACTCTGCCCTCGATATCGCTTGGAGAGCAAATGGCTGCACCATCTGGTTGGATTGATCACTTGCTGTGGTAGGAACATGTTTATATTTCAAACTGAATTTTCCTTTCTTTCAAATTCCTATTCCTTGCTTTTTACTGAGATAGGGCATATTAGTAGATATAAATTTTTAAATTTCATTTTTTTGGGGGTATAAAAATATCAAGACATTTTGTGACAAATGAAGTTAGATGAAGACCATTTGCAGATTTTGGACTTGATATTGGATACAAAAAACCGATGTGATCTTTTGTGAGAATGTGTTTTGTTTTACTAGGGTTAATTCCATTATATGAAGTGGGATCATTTAAAAAATACTTTCATGGGAAAAGAAGGATCCTGATGTTAGTTTCCAAAAGGAATAGAGTTTGTTGGGTAATTTAAATTATTTTTTGGCTTATCAAAGTTCCAACCAATATTCAACTTTCCACCTCATGGGTTTGGTTGGAGGCAGTGAAATCCTCTTAGATTAAAAATAAAAACCAACACAATGAAAACACTAACAGCCACAACCAAAGTGCTCACTGTCCTCCTCTTTGTAACTGAACACCAGCATGTGATCAGGCTCAGCAAATCAAAAGCAGCCATCTGTATTTGGAAGCAAGTTCTACTATACATCTGTACGAAGAGCAAGAAAAATGAAAAAAATAGGCAAATAGAAAAAGAAAAAATAAAACAAAAATAAAAACTCAAGCAAACAAATGAAGATGAGTTTGTGAATACCGTGGCCAGCAGAAGTGTCCACAGAGGCGTCCAGGGCTGGTGTTGTGGCAGTGCTGATGTGCTCACGTCTGCAGCCGCCTGCAGGGCATCACTTCTCCTGGAGCTTAAGACTGTTTCTTCTTCTAATATGCTTTAAAAAATTCTTCCTTTCCTTTTTTAAAAAGTCATCTCTAACAGTAGCAAAACCTATAAAATAGTGCAAAATGTATTTTCTCTACTCAATTTGAAGAAATAGATGCTTTTCTAAATAACCACAATAGAATCATAAACTGACGAGGTTCATGTTGCTACACCACTGCTCCCTGATGCGTAGGCCCCCCTTACATTCCCAGTATCCCAGGGCTGAGGACAGAGAATACTGTCTAGACAAACATGTTGCCTTCATTTTACATTTCTCTTTAATTACCTCCAGTCTGGGACAATTCCTCTTTTCCTCTATTGTTTTTTTTCTTACACGACTTTGAAACTTTTCAATAAAAGTTATTTGATAGAAATATTCCTCAATGTTGATTTGTCTGGTCTTTCTGTCCTTATGATTATGATCAATTTTAGGCTGTGCATATCCTAGTTGGCAGCACACCATTTCAATGTAGTCTATTACTGGTGAGGATAAGGTGATTTCTGCCAGGTCTTAGAAAGTTCTTTTTACTTTTGGAAATAAATACTTAATAGAGGAGTACTTTGAGACCTTGTGATTATCCCAGAAAACTTTCATCTTATTCATTTATTAAGTAAATGGAACATGGGTGTATGCATTCCCATTTTACTTGATGAACTTGGATTTACGTCTTCACTCTCACTTATTTTGATGCTTAGATTATCTCTGATTTGACCAGCAGGAGCCCTTTCCTAACGATGATGATGATTTCCTTATTTCAGCAATTCCTTCTTTCCTGGCGTTGGGAGGCATTTAAGCTCATCAATGACACTCTTTGCTCAAACCTTGGAATTCACTTTTTCTCCAGTGATACTTGTTTCCTTTCGTGAGGATGACACTTGGACACTGAAGTCACTAAGTTTATATCTTGCCTCTGAGTCTGGCCCCCTGAAGCAGCCAGGAGAAAATAAAAGAGGATGGTATCCAGCACGGCTCTGCAAGTTCGGAAAGGGACCAGAACTGGTTTATCTGTCTGTCTAGGAGGGAGAAAAGAAGGGAGCTTATTCTTAGCATTTTGAAGCCCCTGCATGGGTCTAGTTTTTCTAAGGGGAGCTTTATTTCTTAGAAGAGTGAACAACAAAGAAAAGGGCAGGCGATCCTTGCAGCTCGGCTGTTTTGTGAGAGAGGGGAAGAGGTGCAGAACCAGGCTTTCCTCCAGGAGGGAGGCAGGGATGTGAAGGAATCCGGCCTCAGCTGTACAGTGTGCTCCCGGGACCTGGGTCTCTCTGGTTTCCTATCAAGTATTGCAAACTGATGAAAGTCTATCCCTGCCAATCCTGGGAGAGGTAGATGGTTTGTCATGTTTGCAGACAACAAAGCAAATGCACAAAAATGATGTAGAGTGGAAAAAAAAAAAAAAAGAGGAAGAAACACATCTTTAGTATTTAACCCAAAAGAAATGGAGATTTGTGAAAGGCCTGACCAAAATTCAAAATAACCATCTCAAAGCAGCCTAGTGAGAAGATATGAGAACAAAGATTGAACAACGTTAGTTAATAAAACAATACAAGAATGAAATGAGAATACTGATACAAAGATGAGATTTTCCAGAAAAAGAGTCAAAGATACTGGACATAAGAATACAACAATAACTAAAACAGATAACTGACGAGTAGGCTTAAAGGCAGACTTGATCAAACAGAAAAAGAAATCAGTGAACATGAAGGCAAGTTATTTGAAATTATTCAGAGAAACACAAAAAGAATGAAAATTTTCTAAATCTGGAGGGGAAAGTAGACGTCCAGATTCACGAAGTCAAAATGACTGACTAGGTTGTATTTAAAGAGATGCATCAATGAACATTGTAATCCAAGTTGCAAAAGTCAAAGACAAAGAGAGCGTTGGATACAGCAAGAGAAAAGCAACTTGTCACATGCAAGGAAACTTCCATAAAACTGAGGAATTGCTCAGCAGAAATCACATAGACCAGAAGACAATGGGATGATAAAGTGTTAAAGGAGAAAATTTACCAACAAAGAATGCTATACCCAGGAGGAGAATCTCTCACAACTAGAGAAGTGATAAAGACTGTACCAGACAAACAAAAAGAGAGTTCGTTGCCACTATCCCTTCCTTACAAAGGATGCCCTTCACCCTGAAATTAAAGGATGCTAATTACCAGCATGAAACTATATGAAAGAATAAAATTCGCCTGTAAAGTACATCTTCTTCAGTCATATTCTAATAGTGTTATAATAGTACATAAATTATTTTCTACTCTAGTATAAAAGTTAGACATCAAAAGTATTTAAAAAGTATAACTAAAATTTATTAATGGGTGTACAAAGAAGGTGAAAATTACATCTTCAATGACAAACTGTATGTAGGTGGGGAAAGTAAAAGTAGAGTATTTGCATGTAATTGGTTATCAGATGATGATACTTTATGAAAACCTTTTGGTAAACACAAAATGTGCACAGTAGATACACAAAACACAAAGAGAAGGCAAAACATTCAAAGAAAAAATATCAGATCACAGGGGAAGAGAGCAAGGGAGGCATACAGAAACAAAGTTACTAAACAACAGTTAGAAAACTGTGAATAAAGTGGCAATAATAAGGCCTCACCTATTAATAATTACATTAAATATAAAGAGATTAAATTCCTCAATCAAAATTCATACAGCAGCTGAATGGATAAACAAACAAACAAAATCCCCAAAATGAAACAAAACAAGATCCAGTTTTATCTTGCCTACAGGAGATTCACTTTAGCTTTAAGGACATATAAATGGAAAGTAAAGGGTAAAAAATTTCAAGTATGCACGGTAACCAAAATAGAGTAGGAGTGACTACTCTTAAAGAGTACTTTCAGACAGAAAGTGTCACAGAAGACAAAGAAGGTCATTATATAATGGTAAAGGTCAAATCAGGCCAGGAGGATAGAATAATTACACATATATGTGCACCCAATACTGAATTTTCCAAATGAATAAAGCAAATACAGATCTGAAGGGAGAAATGGATACCAATAAGATAGTAGTAGAGGGCTTCAATACCCACTTTCAACAAGGGATAAATCCTGCAGACAGAAAATCAATATGGAAATGTTGTCTTTGAACAACTCTGGACTTAAAGGAACTAACAGATATACTCAGAGCATTTCACCCAACAGGAGCTAAATGCTCATTCTTCTCAGTGCCCAGGGAACATCTTGAGGATAGCGCCTATATTGGGCAGTAAAACACACCACAACAAATTTAAGAAGATTGAAATCGTATCAAGCATCTTTCATGACCACTATGGTTTAAAACTAGTTATCAGTAACAGGAAGAAATTAGAAAATTTGCAAAAATGTGGAACCTAAACCATACACTTATGGACATCCAATGAATAAAATAAGAACTCAAAAAAGGAAATAAAAATATTTAGAACAAATGAAAATAGGAACACAACATACCAGAATTATTGGATGCAGCAAAAGAAGTACTAGTAAGGAAGAAGTTTTAGCAATACAAGCCTTCAGTACGAAGACATCATAGAATATTACTTGCTATAAGAGTAACAAATCTTTTCACTCCGGCAACACAGAAGAACCTGAAGACTCAGTGAAAGGAGGAGCCAGATACAGATAGGCAAATATGACATGATCCCCCTTTTATGTGAAATCCAGAGAAGTGAAAAAGTGTTGAACTCAGAAGCAGAGAGTAGAATAATGACTTCCAGGGGCTGCAGGGTGAGGGGCCTGGGGAGATGTGAGTCAAAGCATATCGAGTTTGATGATGCAGAGTAAGTTCAGGGTCTCTGCTATATGTCATGGTGACTACAGTTAATAACTCTATACTTACACTTAAAAACCTCAAGAATACATCTTAAGTATTCTCAACATACACACACTGCAAGCAATTATGTGAGATGAAGGATATGTTAATTAGCTTGATTATGGTAATCATTTCACAATGCATATGTATATCAAAACATCAGGCTGTACAACTGAAATGTACACAACTCTTATTTGTCAATCATACCCGAATGAAGCTGGAAAAAGAGAGAAACACGCCAGCTCCCTGCTCTCAATGTTCTAAAGTTCACCTTGTGACTATTGTCTAAAAAGAAAGTCAATAAAAAAAACAAATATTTGAAGAAACACAATTACATTAACAAAAGTACAAAGTTAAACAGAAAACCGTCCCCAGAGAAAATGAAATGCAAGAAAAGGAAGAGAACGTTAAAAAATTAATCGAATTTGTGACTGTGGGACATGAGATAATATTCCATATGTAAAACCAGAACAAGTTACTGCCAAAAAGCAAAGGGAGAAGGAAGGAAGGAAAGAAGAAAGGACCTTCGCCTAGGGCTTTATCTAAACAGGGAACACCAGTCCCTGTTTTCTGATTGGCTAAACTTTTCTGGAATTCCTGTTATTATTATCCCTATTCCATAGATGAGCAATGATCAATTTCTCCCCTCTAAGCATGTGTCTAGTTTCTTACACATTAATACCTTTTTAAAGAAACTGTTATAACTTGTACATGGAGACAATTGGCATGGTGCTAAAAAATGCAGGTTTTGGAGCCTGGAATCTGACTTCTTGGGTTCAAATCCATGCCCTATCAGCAGCAGCTGTGTGAATTTGGCACATTACTTACCCTCTAACTTTGTCTTTTTTTTGATAACTTCTGCATCTATGAAATAGAATTGTAATGAAGATTAAGTGGCAAAGTTGGTATGCTAGTGAGGGCTTAATACGTGATAAGTTCTCTAGTATAATAACAATATTAATTTATTTATGCATTTAGAGCATACATCTGTTGTAAATTTGCCCTCAGTTTTAAAATTCCACACACAGTAGAAATTTCCCAAGATGTATTATTAATGGCTATTAATACATATCAAAGTTCTAATATCCTATTCCTGCATGTGGGAAGACCATTGTTGAAGATGGAGAGCAACAACACAGGAATCTAGCAAGAGAATCGCTTCCCAGGGATTAGAGGACTTAAATAGGAACAGGTTAACAAAGCAGACAAGACATCAACAGCACAGTAGAAGCCACTGTGATCAAGAAGAATAATAATATGGCATTTGCAGATAAATGGATGTATTGGAGATTATCATGCTAAGTGAAACAAGCCAATCCCAAAGAAACAGGGGCTGAATGTTTTCCCTGATAAGCGGATGATGATATAGAATCTGGTTGGGGGGAGGGTGAGAAAGGAATAGAGGATCATTAGATTATGTAGAGGGAAATAAGAGGGGAGGGGTGGGGGTATAAAAAATGTTGGAATGAGACCAACATCATTACCCTATGTACATATGTGATTAACAAGAATGATATGAATGTACAACATGCACAACCATAGAAAAGAAAATTTGTACCCCATATGTGTACAATGAATCAAAATGAAGTCTGTAAAAATAAAAAAAATTAATAATAATAATAATAAAAAAGAAGGGGTTTGGCTTTTTGCCCAAGTATTTGACATTAGGAGAGGGATAAATTCTCAGGCTTGGTTCACTTTGGTCATGCAGGTGGACGTCAGAGGAAGAACAGTAATGAGTGACAGGGTGGAAGAGAGGAAACTTCCTGGTGGAGCAGCTTGGTACACCTGTCACCTCCCACATGGTGGAAAACCTGCCCCATGTCCCACATCATCTTCTGGACACCCAGAGCACACTGAGATGGGTTTCACTTTCCCACTCACATAACTGAGGAAGTTTAAAGATTTTTCCAAATGACAGCTTGTAGAGATCTAAGCTAAAGGTTTGGTTTGAACTCACCTTCCCAACTCCCAGCCTGGAAATATTTTCATCACACTCAATACCTACATCCCTCTTTCCTTTGATTCTGTGAATCATCTCTGTCTCTCTCTCTCACAAACATATCCATGGGTAAGCTATGCTTTCATGATTTAATCTTCACAGAGCATTTAATTATTCTTTAAAATTTTTACGTTCTGTGCAAAACAATGTAGGGTATGTGCATAATAGTTATATAATCATTTGTGATGGAGTCAAAGAATTTGTGGCATTCTTTGCTATCCCTTGCTATTCATTTGAAACCAACTTTCTAGTGCATTCAACTTTGAGTTAGAAAGTACTAACTTTCAACCCTGTTTGGGGACTTCAACCTGGTGGAAAGTTGGACAATCTCTCTCTCTCTCTCTCTCTGTCTCTCTCTCTCTCTCTCTCTCTTTCTCTCTCTCTCTCTCTCTCTCTCTGTCTGTCTCTGTCTCTCACACACACACCCCATCATTTCTGTTGACAGAAATTTCGAGACAAAAAATCAAGCATGCTCTTTATATGCCCAATTCAGTTCTTAAACTTGGGCTGTGGATAGAAAATACTATTAGAAGTAAATTTTACTTGTTTCTGTGTATCACCTCTCTCATAAACCGTTGGTTTCTTATGGTTTCAAATAATCTTCAATTCCTTAAGGGAAGAATTGATCAGGTAGGAGGAAGACAAGAGGAGATATATTCCTCAATAATTTATAGTATTATTCTTTTACATTCTGAGATTACCATGGTGATTATTAATTTGTCAGTCACATAAAAATTGTTATTCATGTTTCTCTTTTGCATGTCAAAGTGCATTGCTAATTTATAAGCATCAAGCTATAGTAATCTGTTTTCCCACCTACACAGTGTCAATAAGATCTCATTTCTGGCCTTGCAAATGGAAAGCACAGCTTCATTAATTGGTTGGATGAAACTGCAGTTCTGATACTGCAAGGTATTCATCAATTGCTTTTCATTTCAGTAAAGGTCAAGAATATGTACACACATGCAAATGTGTTTTTCACGTTGGGAAAATAGATGGGTTAAAGTGATGCAGTAGTTAGAAATGCTGAATGCTGGTACTCTAGTAAAAAGTTGCTAGTAAATATTTCATAATAACCTTCGAACAATGGCCATTATTAACAGGATTTTAGTGATTAATATCTTCATAATCCATTTTATTATCTTTAATGCAACTGCTCATAGAAGAAATGAGAATTTTAGATAAAAGAACTTTATGCATTTTAAGCATCTGGGTAGACACGTGACAAATTCAATTTTTGTTTTCATTTCTTTTAATTTGATTTACTTAGTTGACTTTTATGTTGACATATGATCTTAGTGTTTACCTGAAACTAATCAATGATAATCTTGCTGCATATTCGTAGCTAAGAAACAACCACAGGAGGCAGGGATTATTGATTCTCGATATTCATATTGCTTTAAAACTTCATTTATTAATGTGGGAATTTCTGAAGTGATGGTGCAATGTGTGTGTTTGTCTCCTTTGGGGATTTAGTGCTGCATATTTCAACACATTAATTCTCACGCTAGAAATCACAACTCCTGGATAACAGATGGTTCTGCATCTTGACTCCTGCAATGACCAATCCTCACATTTCTGAGGCTGTGAATGTCGTTACCTCCTCATTCAACTCTTCAGATGTGTCTGCCTACCCAAGGGGGCAGTGCCATTCACAGTGTGAGGGGCAGAGGCAGAGCTCCTCCTTCAGTCCTGCAGGCAGTAGTGTGTACCCCGAAGCTCCCTGTTATTATCTGAACTTCTATCTCTCTTGCAGATCATAGTTCTACCAAACCAGCAAGGCCTTTGCAAACACGGCGCTCTAGAAACAGGCTTGGGAACAGCTCAGAGCAGTGAGTTCCACACACTGTCTTTATCCTTTGCAATGAACGGAGGTCTGGTGTTTAGAGGTGGCCATGATTCTTCCTCAAAAATTAAGCATGGGACAATAATGAACTAATCTCTAGGTACAATTACAGCTGAAGTTGCAGCACATCTCTGATACTTAATGTCCAGTGTGTTAATCAACAGGGGCTGTCCTAACAAAATATCCTAAATGGTTGATTTACAACAAACCCACATTTGTTTTTCTCAGTTCTGGAAGGCAGGAAATCCAAGCTCCAGTGCCTGCAGATTTGCTGTCTTGAAGGGAACCATTTTCTGGTTCCTGGGTGTTTGTCATTGCACTGTGTCCCCACGTAGCAGAAAGGGTAACACATCTCTCGGGGCCCCACATGGGCTGATCCTATTCATAAGGGTTTTTCTCTCATGGCTTACCCACCTGTTAGAGTCCCACCTCCAAATACAGCACATTCAGGACCAGGTTTCAAGATAAGAATTTGGGGACAACACATTCAGTCTATGCACAAGGAAAAGATAGTTTTGTCCAATTTCGTAGATTTGTTTCTCTTTGTTCTTGCCTTCTTACCACTTACTCACAAAAGCTGGTCTACCTGACTTTCATATTTTCAAATTCTCAAACCACATCCACATATGGGTGGTCCCCACTTCACCAAGCTGAATAAACGATTTCTGCTGCCCTGGCATCTGAGCCAGCAGTGGAGCTCAGCACAGCACCTTGAAGCCTGGATTCCCGCATTCTCTTGGTTTCCTCCGCAAGGCGCTGTCCTGACTTTCCTACCACTTGATCACTCATTGTCTATTTCCTTTGCGCATCCTGCATCTAACTTTGGAGTTGTTCAGTTCTTTAGTGTATTACCCAGCCCTCGTATATTGTGCCAGCAAAATTCCCATCTCTAGGTAGACAACCCTTGAATTGATAACTCCCTTCCTATCTCTCACCTGGTTCCCAAAAGGATTCTGAATGTCTGTTTGACATCTTCACATCCATGTCTCCTAAGTATTATAACTTTAATATATCTGCTATGGTCTGAATGTTTTGTCCCTCAAGAATTCATGTGTGCAAACCTAATCTCCAACATGGTGGTATTGCTAGGTGGGTCTATGGAAATGATGGTGTCATGAGGATGGGGCCCTCAAAGGTGGGGTTAGAGCTCTTGTAAGAGTCCCCAGGAAATGTGTTTCTATCTTCCACCTCATGAGGAAACAGCCAGAAGGTGCCATATTTGATGCAATGAAATCCTTACCGATGCTGGATCCACTGGCATTTGGATCTTGTACTTTGAACAACGATAAGCAATAAATTCTGTTTTCTATAACCAGCCTAAGGCATTTTTTCCTAGCAGCCTGAAGATGATACCAGTCTTGGAGATCAGGAATGGGACTTTGTTTCCCTGGCATTGACAAAATGCTGAGGCAAGCGCAGAAAGCAAGTTTCATTTAAGAAAGTGATAGAGACAGACTTCTCCAAAGAGAAGGGGCTGCAGAGCTGGGAGTCAGCGCTGGAGTGGGTGTGTCTTGCTCTTTTATAGATCCCCAAAACCCTGCCTTCTCTTTCTTCTCCTTGTAAGTGCCTAAGGGCAGAAGGAGCAGGAGCCCAGGGGTAATTGTTAGCAACCCTCTGAGCTGGGAAGTGTGTGGAGGCTAACTGTTAGCATCCCAGTGTCTTTTCTTTGATAACCAACCCCCATCATTCATTACCTACACACACTGCCTATCATCCCCTGTTTTCTGAGGAAAGCGACATATCCTGTCCACTCAGGCCCAGCAGGGATGCAGGCAGACTGTTTTTGGCAAGGAAAGCATGTGGAGGCTCAGCACAGTGGGCTCACTTGATAGAATCATTCTCTTAAGCTTGTGTTCCCACCATCCTTATCTATCTGTCTCCTTACAAAAGTCCTAAGGGTATTCATGACTTTCTGTGTCTTCTCCACACCTCCAAACCCCTATCCTGCCCTCAACCTACCTCCCCTGTGGAGTATCTTAAGGGTCACTGCATGCCAGATGCAGTACTCAGAGTCTCACCAAAGTCTTAGGAAACTATAATGAATAAGATGAACATGGTACTAGTTCTCAAGAAATCCATATATTAAGGGAGAGACAAAGCAGAACAGGCAAATAAAATAGTTATAGTTTACAAAAATTTCAGGAAGAAAGAATTGGGAAATGGAGGTAATAACTGATATTGAATATTTAAAAATAGAAAAGCTTTTTCACTCCTGATTTTTTTTAACCCCTGGCCTCTTTCCACCTTCCCTGGTTGTCTTCGGAGTGTTGTTGAGTTCAGCCCAGCAAAAACAGCCAGCTCCCTCCCTCTGCCTTCCTCTGGGATGTGCACTTGACCCTACTGAAGGAATCCTCAGGATGTGCAAGTTTGGAAGCAGGTTCTGTCCTGGGGAAAACCTGCTCTTGCTTACCCTCTTCCTTTCCTCCTGCTTTGAGAAGTCTGGAGGGAGCAGGGCTCTCCACAGCTCAACACCCCCCATTTTAATGGCAACCCTCCTGCTTTCCCTGGATAACAGCTGCTCCTAGGGAGTTTGGAAGAGCTTTCAGACTTGTGGCTGTGATCTCAAAGACTTCGACATCTAGAGCAGAAATTGGCAAATACAGCTCGTGGTTGAAATTTGGTCTGCGGCCCGTTTTTGTATTTTAAAGTTTACATGAAAAACAAAGATGAATATGACATTGAGCTCCTGCATGCCTTGCAAAGCCTGAAACAGTTACTGTCTGACCCTTTACCAAAAAAAATAAAAAGTTTTTTGATTCTAAAAATGGAGCTAGGAATCTTGAAAAATAAACTGAAGATAAAATTTTAGAAGAATAAAATACATATGTATAAATTTGGCTTCTGGCAAACCAAGGTGGAGATTTTGAATTGGTAGTGTTTACTGAATATAGACCTTGTCATTTTTGACTTTGCAGCTTTTAAAACATTATCTGCTAATGTGGCCAATTTTTATAGATATGCAGTTGGCTTTTAACTCCTGAAGGGAGTTCAAATGGACCTTAGATTACATGGAATTTGCTGTTTTAAAGGTCACAATACTTTATGGTAGATTATTTTCATTGGGAAATGGTTATTTAAACAGCGGGAGGGACCTGGTCCTCTTCCAAGGACTGGGGGTCAACAGCACGCCTTGGTCCCCAGAAAAGGAGTGGGACTCAAACACAGCTGTGGGTGTGAAAGTCCACAGGGCATGGCTTATGGCTAGCAAGATGTGCGCCCAGGGAACTGCAGGCCATGGGCAGTGGTGACCAACAGGCGCCTTGAATGAGGTCTGGCGCCCCCTGGCGATGGCAACTGGTGAAGTGCACAACCACTTCAGCAAAGGGGCCCAACCTTATCAGGACAGGACTCTCTGCAGCAGGACTGCAGCAGTCTGGCCTGCATGGACCCTTGTGCTGTCCCTGGACCTCAGAGGGGCTGGGGAGGCCATGCTAAACAGCCCCTAAACAGCCCCTCGGAGGCACAGATTCAGTTCAGGAAAAGAGTCTTTTCATGGCGATTTCTATGACATTGTGTCCTGAACAGTATTTGCCAGGTTTACTGGCCTCTCAACTAGGTCTGCAGTGGAGGACTTAAACTCAAAGGCAGCTAAATCCTACTGGGTATGAGTCTCTGCATTTATTTTTATTTTTATTTTTTAATGATTTATTTTGATTCATTGTACATAAATGGGGTACAGCTGTTTTTTCTCTGGTTGTACATGAAGTAGAGTCACACCATCCATGCAGTCATACATGTACATAGGGCAATGATGTCCATCTCATTCTGTTATTATTCTTACCCCCCAACCTGACCCCACCCTTCCCTTCCATCTATGCAATCCATCCTTCCTCCATTCTTGCCTCCTTTCCACCCTGCATTATGCATCATCACTTATCAGAGAGATCATTCGGTCTTTGGTTTTTTGGGATTGGCTAATCTCATTTAGCATGACAGTCTCCAACATCATCCATTTACCTGAAAATGCCATAATTTATTCTTCTTTATGGCTGAGTAATATTCCATTGTGTATATATACCACAGTTTCTTTATCCATTCATCTATTGAAGGGCACTAGGTTGGTTCCACAATCTAGCTATTGTGAATTGGGCAGCTATGAACATAGATATAGCTGCATCATTGTAGTAATCTGATTTTAAGTCCTTTGGGTATAGGCCAAGAAGTGGAATAGCTGGGTCAAATGGTGGATCCATTCCAAGTTTTCTAAGGAATCTCCACACTGCTTTCCAGAGAGGCTGCACCAACCCAGAATAGCTAAAGCTATTCTTAGCAAGAAGAGTGAAGCAGGGAGTATCATAATACCAGACCTTCAACTATATTACAGAGCAATAGTAACAAAAACAGCATGGTATTGGCACCAAAATAGATAGGTAGATCAATGGTACAGAATAGAGGACACAGAGACAAACCCACATAAATACAGGCATCTCATATTTGACAAAGGAGCCAAAAACAAACAATGGAGAAAAGATAGCCTCTTTAACAAATGGTGCTGGGAAAACTGGAAATCCATACGCAGCAAAATAAAACTAAACCCTTATCTCTCACCCTGCACAAAACTCAACTCAAAATCGATCAAGGACCTAGGAATTAGACCAGAGATCCTGCACCTAATAGAAGAGAAAATAGGTCCAAATCTTCATCACATTGGCCTAGGACCAGATTTCCTTAACATGACTCCCAAAGCGCAAGACATAAAAGCATGAATCAATGATTGGGATAGAGTCAAACTAAAAAGCTTTTTCTCAGCAAAGGAAACAATCAGGAATGTGAAGAGACAGCCTTCAGAGTGGGAGAAAATCTTTGCCACACACACTTCAGATAGAGCACTTATCTCCAGAATCTACAAAGAGCTCAAAAATCTTTACACCAAAAACACTAAAACCCAATCAATAAATGGGCCAAGGAAATGAACAGACAT
>JAJEJO010003271.1:40089-51429 GCA_020662805.1 Glaucomys volans | reverse complement strand
CATGCTATTTGCTAAAATTTTGTTAAGAATTTTTGCATCTATGTTCATTAGGGATATTGGTCTGAAATTTTCTTCCCCTCAATGTGTCTTTCTCTGGATTTGGTATTAGGGTGATAGTAACTTCATAGAATGAGTTTGGAAGACTTTCCTCCTTTTCTATTTCATGGAATACTTCGAGGAGTATTGGAATGAGCTCTTCTTTGAAGGTCTTCTAGAACTCGGCTGTGAATCCATCTGGTCCTGGACTTTTCATTGTTGGTAGACTTTTGATGACTTCTTCTATTTCATTGCTTGAGATTGATCTATTTAAGTTGTATATATCCTCCAGATTCAGTTTGGGTGGCTCATATGTCTCTAGGAACCTGTTGATGTCTTCCAGGTTTTCTATTTTGTTGGAGTGTAAATTTTCAAAATAGTTTCTAATTATGTTTTGTATTTCATTAGTATCTGTTGTGATATTTCCTTTTTCATCATGAATTTTAGTAATTTGATTTTTCTCTCTCCTTCTCTTCATTAGTGTGGCTAAGGGTTTATCAATTTTGTTTATTTTTTCCAAGAACCAACTTTTTGTTTTGTCAATTTTTGAATTGTTTCTTTTGTTTCAATTTCATTGATTTCCCCTCTGATTTTAATTATTTCCTGTCTTCTACTACTTTTGGTGATGATCTGTTCTTCTTTTTCTAGGGTTTTGAGCTGTAATATGAGGTCATTTATTTGTTTACTTTTCATTCTTTTGTTGAATGCGCTCTATGCAATGAATTTTCCTCTTAGCACTGAGATAGTATCCCAGAGATTTTGATATGTTGTATCATTGTTCTCGTTGATCTCTAAGAATTTTTTTATTTCCCCCCTAATGTCTTCTGTTATCCATACATCATTCAATAGCATATTATTTAATCTCCAGGTATTGGAGAGGTTTCTGTTTTTTATTTTATCATTGATTTCTAATTTCATTCCATTATGATCTGATAGAATACAAATATCTTTTTCCTTGCTAACAGTAGCTTTGTGGCATAACATATGGGCTGCTGAGAAAAAAGTGTATTCGCTTATTGATGGATGGGATATTCTATATATGTCTGTTAAGTCTAAATTAGCTATTGTGTTATTGAGTTCTATGGTTTCTTTGTTCAGTTTTTGCTTAGAAGATCTGTCCAATGGTGAGAGGGGAGTGTTAAAGTCACCCAGTATTATTGTGTTGTGATCTGTTTGGTTTCTGGAATTGAGAAGGATTTGATCGATGTACATGGATGTGCCATTGTTTGGGGCATAAATATTTATGATTGTTATGTCTTGCTGATTCATGCTTCCCTTAAGGAGAATGAAATGTCCTTCTTTATTCGGTTTAACTAATTTTGGCTTGAAGTTTACTTTATTTGATATGAGGATGGAAACCTCAGTAAAAACTGAGTCTGCGTGCATGGTATGTTTTTCCCCATCCTTTTACCTTTTGTCTGTGGGTATCTTTTTCTATGAGATGCATCTCATGGAGGCAGCATATTGTTGGGTCTTTCTTTTTAATCCAATCTGCCAGTCTATGTCTTTTGATTGATGAGTTTAGGTCATTAACACTCAAGATTGTCATTGAGATATGATTTGTATTCCCAATCATTTTGGCTTATTTTTATTTTTTAACTTGACTTGGTTTCTCCTTTATATGGCTATTCCTTTAGGGTAGTTCCTCTCTATGCTGGTTTACATTGTTGTTTCTCATTTCTTCCTCATGGAATATTTTGCTGAGAATGTTCTGTAGTGCTGGATTTCTATTTGTATATTCTTTTAGCTTTTGTTTATCATGGAAGGATTTTATTTCATCTTCAAATCTAAAGGTGAGTTTTGCAGGGTATAAGATTCTTGGTTGGCATCCATTTTCTCTCAGGGCTTGGAATATGTTGTTCCAGGCCCTTCGTGCTTTTAGGGTCTGTGTTGAGAAATCTACTGATGACAGTATTGGTTTTCCCCTGAGTGTAATCTGATTTTTTTCTCTCACAGCCTTTAAAATTCTATCTTTATTTTGTAGGTAATTTCATTATAATGTGCCTTGGTGTTGATCTGTTGTAGTTTTGTACATTTGGTGTCCTGTAAGTCTCTTGTATTTGATTTTCCATTTCATTCTTCAGATGTGGGAAATTTTCTGACATTATTTCATTGAACAGATTATTCGTTCCTTTGGTTTGTAACTCTGTGCCTTCCTCAATCCCAATAATTCTTAAATTTGGTCTTTTCATGATATTCCATAATTCTTGTAGGCTTTGTTCATGGATTTTTACCATCTTCTCTGTTTGGTCAACTTCGTTTTCAGGATTAAATATTTTGTCTTCAATGTCTATGGTTCTGTCCTCCAGGTGATCTAGCCTGTTGGTTGTGCCGTCTATTGAGTTTTTAATTTGGTTGATTGTTTCCTTCATTTCAAGGATTTCTGTTTCATTTTTTTTCTACATCTCTATCTCTTTATTGAAATGGTCTTCTGCTTTCTGCATCTGCTCTTTTAACTATTGTTTGGTGCAATCATTCATTTCCTGCATTTTCTCTCATCTCATCGTTTGCTTCTCTGATCATTTTAATTATGTACACTCTGAACTCCCTTTCTGACATTTCTTCTTCCATGTTATCACTGGATTCTGTTGATGCAGCATCTAGGTTTGTTTGAGACACTTTTTTCCCTGTTTTCTCATGTTGCTCATGTATCTTCCCTTCTACCCATGAGAATCTGAGGTATTGCAGCGCCCCCCTTATAGACCTGTGGTGTCACTGTAGGTTTCCAATATCTGACCTCCTAGTCTTCAGTAGCACTAGACTGCAGGCTGGGGCCAGGCTGAGTAAGACTTGGTCTCTGAACTGGGCCCCCCGGAGAGGATGACCCAAGTGTCCTCTGTGACTGCTTCCCAAGCTGAAGACTCCCACCTCTGGGCAGTGCTGGCAGCACCCTTGGAAGTCCCATGGGAGCATTCTGGGCAGACGTCCCAAGTGCGGAACTCTCACTAGTCTGTGCTGAGCTGAGCCTGATATCTGCCTCTGGGTTCGCCTCCCAGACCTGGAACTCTCTCGGGACTTGACTGGGCTGAACCCAAGCTTCTGAGCTGGGCCCCCCAGAGAGGATGACCAAGTGTCCTCTGTACCTGCTTCCCGTGCTGAAGACTCCTGCCTCTGGACTGTGCTGGCCACCCCCGCGGAGGTCCCACAGGAGCCCTCTGAGGCTCTGCATTTAAACTGCTAGTTTCTGTCTAGGTAGGAGCTGTGGATCAGTTGATTCAAATATTATTTCTTTGTGTCTGATCTGTCTTCAGAATGGGGACAGAAAAGAGCCTGACCTTGAGCTCATGTGATTTTTCCAGATTTTAAGAGACATGCATTCTCGAGTCAGTACTAGAAAAATTGACGACTACATTGAAAGAGAAGCCTCTCATCAGATTGCACAGGTCTAAGCAATTCCATTGTGAATGGCAGCAGGAATTGCCCCAAGGCCTTGGACCAAAGATGCTTGCTCCTGGGAAATTCACAAGATGAAGCTCCCAGTCAGGGCAGGAGGTACTATAAAAAGTCCTTGAAACTAAGATGCCTAAGATGCATCGGATGAGGAAGAGAGGCAATCAGATGAGACGTGGTGAGTCCAGGACTATCACTGTGAATTCCCCGGCCTCAAAGGAATGCAGAAACTATTGCTTAATCCTACCGTCCCCCACTCCCTGCCACAACACACACGTTTTGATGGAGGGATTTTGAACAGACACTTGTCTCCAAAACTTGCTGGAGACATGTTTGGATGTGAGGTGTCCCCCGAAAGCTTCCATGTGAGATAGTACAGGAAGGTTCAGAGGAGAAGATTCATGATTGGGTCATGAGAGTCTTAACCCAACCAGATAATTAATCCCTGATGAGATTAATCCAAGTGGTAGGGTGTGGCTGGAGGAGGTGGGAATTGGGGTGTGGCTTTGGGGTATATATTTTGTATCTGGAGAGTGGAGTCTCTTTCTCTCTGCTTCCTGATGATGCGAGATGCTTCCCTCTGCCATGCTCTTCTGCCATGATGTTTTGCCTCACCTCGAGCCCCAAGCAATGGAGCTGGCCTTCTATGGACTAAGACCTCTGAAACTGTGAGCCTTCAAATAAAGCTTTCCTCTTCTATAATTGTGCTTGTCAGATCCTTTAGTCACAGCAGTGAAAAAGCTGACTTAAACAGTGCCCAAATTAACCTTTTGTGGTAACTTTTCCAGGTCATGGATTTTGAACCATAGTATCCTGGTGAGTTGAATCCAAGATATTCTTTTCTTTTTCTATGTTTCTGAATCAATCTCTCTCTCTCTCCCTCTCCTCCCCCCCTTTCATGCCCAGGTAACAGTGAGTTTCTGTTCATTTTTGGCAATATTAAACCTGAGATCAGAGAATAATATCTTGGCTGGGATAATTGTCTGAAGACTTCAGGATTTGCTTTTATTTCATTATGTGGCTATGGAATTCCATTAACTTTCTAACTGTAAATTACAGATTCAAAAGAATCTTGGCTGGGAACTACTTTGACTTCTATGGTTTTTCTCTGACAAAGTCTTTGCTGGACCAAATTTTAGTCAAGCTCCTGAAATTTCTCCTAGGCCTAATTGTGCACTTGCTTGTAAAATCCAGTTTTCTCAAAGAACTCTGCTAAGACAGTTAAGCAAGAACCTCCTACCCCTGACATCTGATCACCCTTATCTAGTCACCCTTGATCCAGTTCCTCCTCCTTCACCATGTCCCAGGTGATGTCTGGTCACCCTGGACTGTCTTTGTCAAGAATTTTCTTAGGTTGTTTTAGGTGGAAACCCCTTGACCCCTAACATTTCCTCTTGGAAATTTTCTTTCCACTGACCTCTCCCCACCAGCTTCTTGGCTTTAGATTCCCATTTTTCATTGCTGTATTTGGAGTTGAACCCATTTCTCTCTCCCCTGAAGCAAAATCCTGGTGAGCGCTTCCTATACCTATTGAGATGATTCAGAATATATTCTTCCTTATTATGTTTTAACAAATATCACTGAATATGTTTTTCTTCAACACTTCCATTCTCAAGGAAACCTGTGTCCACACAGGTATCTCCTGCTGTTGGAGACTGGGCAGAACAAGGAATTGGAAAGCATGAATTTTGGATTTTAATTTTTATCAACTTTATGAACAAAGACAACAGAGTTTGATTTGAAATGCTTTCCACAGAGATATTCTCTGTTTCTTTTTCTTTGCTGAGTGGTAGGATATGCCACCATGTCAGGATCCCTTGGCTCAGTTTAATGCCCGCCTTGAGAGAAGCAGATTGACATGTGAAATTCAGTGATATCCAAAACACTCACATTTGAGAGGGAACTCCCGGCTTATTCAATGACTAACTCTGTATCTAAGTTAGTTTTCCATTTCTTCCTCCTCTTTCCAGCATGAACTCATTTTCTATCTTGTTTTTTATGCTGTGAGCCCAGAATGCATTGAACATATGTTTTGTCCATATTTTAAACTGTATGGGTACATCATGGTATTTTATAAACAGTATTACCCAAAATGAAAGTCATCCCAACATATTTACAATGCCATCAGAAAAATATTTTTTGAAACATAATTCTGAATATTTTATCTTTATTGTTTAAAAAAGCCTGTGATGATATCTCTGTAGTCTTTAAATAAAAGCCATACTGCTAAAGAAACATGCAAAATCTGGTATCCGTTTCTCCAAACTTGACCCTTATATATTTCTCTGCAACCTCCAATTTCTGGCCACACTAGACTCCTTTCAGTTGCTTGGCACTTGCTTGTTCCCTATGGTGATTCCAGCTTGGACTTGGGCTTGGGCTCACCCACAGCTCTTCCTGGGTGCTGTGTCTGGACGGGTCCCCTCTCATGGAGGGCTTGTGTCACAGCTGTCACCACAGTTTACAAGTACATGCTTGTGCTGGCACTTGCTTTCCTAATATTAGTCTCCTCCAGTAGGTTGCAAGTTCCTTGAAGACAGGAACATGTTTACTCATATTCTTAAACATTAGAGCTCTACACTGAACACATAGAAGGACTCCAGACATTTTAGTGAATGAATGAATGATTTGTGGGAAAGTGGAGACTTGTAACTGATAACCAATACATTTCTTCAAGATTCAAACCAAAAGAATCTGATAACCTTGTATGTCTAGGTTCAAGGTTTTCCTAAAGAACCGAGTGGTCTCTGAGATGTCTAATAACAATAATTACCAAAAGCATGCATTGGATTCCTGCTTTACTTTATTGCACTTCTGAGTCATGTGCAAACAAACTGACATAGTTTCAGATGCTTAAGGATCAGTAAGTCAGTAAATGTTGATTGGAGATGTTGAGAAATATTTAAGAGAATCTTTGATGAAGCATTATTCCTATTATGCTCTTATTCAAACATGGGCTCTAATGTTACCATGATTCTTCTTTATCCTTCTCCAGTTTTTTCTTTTTCTTTCTTTCTTTCTTTCTTTCTTTCTTTCTTTCTTTCTTTCTTTCTTTCTTTCTTTCTTTTTTTTTTGTTAAATAACATATCCCAGCTCTCTTGTCTGAGTACAAAATTTCCCAAGGGCAAGAAATTGCATTTAAATTCAACCTAGTTTTTATATTTCAGAATGATTCCTAGAAAGGAGGAAAAAGAAACATTTAAAGCATAAGAATTACCCAGAGTATATCGACTGTACTTAGTCGTCATCAGAATTGGAGAAAAATGCTTTTTACTATGAATTCTAACATTTGCAAGAAGCTGCTTAAGTCAGAGCATGGGTTACTGCATATTTTCAAAGGGAATCTCTTTCCAGTCAGAAGCAGACTTTTTTCTGGCAACGTGCAATTACTTTCCACTTACTCGACTGCCACTCTGCACTGCTATCCTGCTGCCCGTCCCCAACAGGCAGATCAAGTTCAGACCTCTCACAACCTCCATGATCTACTTAAACGGAACAGCCCAGTTGTATCAGAAAGGTACTTTTCTCTACTATTGCCACATATTAGTAATATTCATGAATATTTACATTTCCTTGAACACATTTGTAGGGAACTTCCCTGGCGGTAAATCAATTATAAGTTTTTCTGTCAGTTTCTCAAAATTGCACTGTTAAATTAGCAGAGAGCCTTGGCTACTCGAATATTGTCTTGAAACACACACACACACACAAACACACACACACACATTAATTTTATTATTTATTGAATTGTAATCCTCTATTGGCTCATCCTTTTAGCTGTTTAAAATCAGTTCCTATGCTGCTTACCCACTTTTACGTGTAAGCACTGAGAAATATTGGTGACCTATAGAGGGGAATGGAAAGGGATTTTCAGGAAGAGTCTCACTTAACTCTTTGAATCCTTTCTTACATCAAGTTCACCATGATCTATCATCAAAAATATTTCACCGTCAGTTAGCAAACAGCTTTGTTATGGGTTTTTCCTTTTGCTTCCTTCTTTTACTTCTTCATCTTTTACTTCTTCATTAACAAAAAGAATTGAATTTGCATGAAAATTTGTTATAATTATTTGTTACATCATAAGATACATATAATTTATTTACATTTAATTATACCTGTTACTTTTTTACTTAGAGGCAATTTTTAAATCTGATATATTTAGAAAATAGAAATGTTCTTTATTTAACTATGCCTTAACCAATATAATATTTTAGATAAACTGCTTTTATATTAGCAAACACCTTAAACAGACTTTTGTAAAAACCTTGGGATTTCAGATTTAACTCATTCAATTTTGGAAAATGTCTGTCAAGAAACTTATTTGGCAAACCCAGTTCCTTTTGATTTGGCCAGTCAGCCAAATTGGAGTGAGACAGTGTCAGAAAAAGTTTGGTTTTATTTTTCAATTCAATAAAGTTGTTAATATATTTCACTGTGACAACCATCTCACTTCAGAATTTAAAGACAGTTAAAGAATGGATCCTTGAAGGGTTTGGTTGCTAAGTGAAATAAGGCATGTCACCTTCAATATTTGTTACTGATAATTTCTTTTCTAGCATGAAGCTCAGCATCAAGAAGATTGCATTTTTGACAATAGTAAAGAGGTAGGGGAGGAGAAGCAGTAAATGAAAATATTTAATTAATTCTACTCCTACACAGAATGGCTATGAAGAGAACACTCCAACCCATGCTCCCCTAAAGACAAAGGCTCTGTGGAGGTTACAGTGTTATGGTTTGGATATGAGGGGTCCCCCAAAGCTCCCTTAATGTAGGAATATTCAGAGATGAGTGAGATGATGCTTTGTGAGAGCTGTTGCCTAATCAGCCCATCCTAGTTTGAATGGACTGACTGGGTGGTAACTGTCGGCTGGTGAGGCATGGCTGGTGGAGGTGGCTCTCTGGGGACATGCCCAGGGAGGGTTCATCTTCCCTGTGATCTCTTTCCTGCTTCCTGGCTTCCATGAATGAAGCAGTGCCTTTCCACCAGGCCTTTCCATGTGATGTGCTCCTCACCTTCGGCCCAGAGTAATGGTGTCGCCCACCATGGACTGAACCTTTGAAACCGTGAGCCAAAATAGGCCTTTCCTCCTCTAAGTTGTCCTTATCAGGTATTTTGGTCACAACCATACAAAGTTGACTCACACAAGTGTCTTTATTAAAAAACTTAAAGATGGATACTAATACGTCCATTTTTTTTGTATATCAAAGAGACTTAGACTTGAGCAAAGCATTTAAAAACAGATGTAAAGTGAAAGAGGGGAAGGATGGAATGGTATCAGGGGTGTGATGGTGAATGTTTCACTCTCTGATAAAAGTGTGTGTGTGCACACACTTATATAAGTTCATTATAAAGTTTACTGATATAAAGGGTATGTGGCACAACATTTAAAAAAAAAACAAAATATCTGATACAAAGGATGCATAGTTCACAATTTGCAAATAATAAAACTTGTAATTCTGTTTATCATAAGTTCCACAGAGCAAATTGATTCTCATAGGATGCTTTTGTTGATTTTTGCCAAACTCTTGCATCCATGGCCAATCCTTGGTGGCAACTGATGAATGAGTACAGTTCTGACATGCCTGGTGATTGATAATTTGTTTACAGTAACAAGAAAGATGAATGTGAAACAACAAAGACATATGTTGAAAATGGCTCTTTTGTCAATCATGTGAGTGATTTCTCTGCTGAAACAGAATACAGTTTTCAAATCCTGGAGGAATATTCCCTTGTTTTTTTGTATAATGGACTATGTAATAGATACTTAAATTTAATCTGATTGCTAATATTTTCCCTTTCACTTTTTAAATGCAGCTAATTAACAGACAATACACCAAGCCTTCCTTTGTGGTGTCTGTTGACTTCACTGTTGATGCCAAGCTGCCAAGGTGATGTCACTGTGTGGTCACAGAGCAGGGAAGAGATGTGCTGTGGAGCACCAGTGTAGAATATTTCCAGTTCACAGATACCATAGATGCAAATCTCACATACGTAGATAATAGCAAAGAGGTGAAATTATTGGGAAGTCATGAGTCCTGAGTATTTTTTTCTTTCATTTTTAATGCAGTATATTCAATTATAATTTTTATATAATTTCTACAAATGGTTGTGTTTAATGATTGGTTTGCAGAATTTCTGAAAATTTAACAACTGGTTTTCACTACCCAGTGTGAACCTATTCCTGCCCACCACTGGGTAGAAGGTAAGAGAAACACGTGTAGACCTGGAAGAATCAAGTTTGTTGAAGAACTAAAAAGGACAGAAGCTAATGGAAATACATTCTGTGTTCTTGTGGGGGAATGAAACTGAGTTGGTGGTGAGAACACTGAGTTGTTGAACAGGAAAATCAAAGTTTCCAAAATTCAGGCTATACATTCAATGGGTGTTCTCTTGAAAATCCCAATGCTAGCTCTTCTGCAATACGATTTTAAAATTCATTTGGAAGAAAAATTTTAGCCATAGAGGCTAAAATTGAAAAAGAATATGACAGGAAAAGTTGCTCTACACATTTCCCATTATTTTGTCAATATTGTCTTACACACGATAGTCAAGAGGGGAAAATGTCTATGTGTTGATGACTTTGGTACACAGAGATACATGGAAATCATAAGCAGCTCAGTTCATAGGAGTTCTATAACTCCCCAGTGGATGTGGGGAAAGAAGTAACTAAAGGATAGCAATGCTGACCCACAAGGAGGCACATCGATTAATGAAGCAGAGTTGAGTTGTGGGAACTTTGTCCATAATTGCGGTGATTTAAACTAGAGAAACAGTGCTGTGGAGTACATCTGTTTGAAGTTGTATCCCTGGCTTCATACCATATATAAAATATTAAATGCAAACTGCATGTGCAAGTGTGCAAAAATTTAAAAGCAAAAAAGTACTAGTTTCTATAAACTGGAGTAGAGACAGGAAGCATCTCCTAATTAAATTATCAAGGAAATTGCTGATATGGCTGTCTATATAAAAGTTTAAAATTGCTTTAAATAAATGACATACAAATGTGAAAGATGAGTGTTTCCGGAAGAATTACCATTTGCTAAATATATCCCAGGCAAAGGTTTTATTTGCTGTTGTTTTGGGGTTTGGTTTTAGTTTAGTTTTGCTTTTGTATTTTGGTCAAAAATTCTCTGATATGTTATTTGGTAAGTGAAAAAAGCAAGCTGTGACAGTGTCAGTTGCACAGATATTAAATATTTCATAAATAAAAAATGTTAAGCTATAAAATGGTTAAACCTATGCCTTTCACTGGATGTGGTGATGAAAGGGGAATTTCACTTTTACTCTACCTAGTTCTATACATAGCATATATATATTTATTGTAGGAAGTATTCATGTATTACTTTAGTAATTAAAAAAACAAATCCCACGTCATCAAGTTCTTTCTGTCCGGATTGCTTTGCTGCCAGCCTCATTCTTGCTGAGGTGCTGAGGTCTTCCACCTGCAAGTTGCATTTGGAGTAGGATCTGGAACTATCCTGGCTAAGGCAGGTCATGTTTAGGCATTTCCATTCAC
The DNA here is from genome assembly GCA_020662805.1 of Glaucomys volans. Taxonomy (NCBI): domain Eukaryota; kingdom Metazoa; phylum Chordata; class Mammalia; order Rodentia; family Sciuridae; genus Glaucomys; species Glaucomys volans. The sequence goes on along the minus strand of JAJEJO010003271.1, from coordinate 40,486 downwards.
CAGCCTCTCATTCAATACCTACTGAGCCACCCTGAGTCCACGTGCTTCCTGATTTCCTACCTTCTAGGAAATGCATTTTCATATCATTTTACCTTGATAAACTTCCTTTAGCAGGTCAGTTTCCTGTCAGCCTAGATCTCTACTCCTAAGTTGAGTGTGCTGGAGCATCTTACCTGAGCGCCCTGGGAGTGGAGCAGATTGGCTTTACCCCACTTGCATTCTTCCCATGACTGAGTTCAGTTACCAGGATGACTGAGTTCAACTATCAGGATGACTGAGTTCAGTTACCAGGATGACTGAGTTCAGCTACCAGGATGACTGAGTTCAACTACCAGGATGACTGAGTTCAGCTACCAGGATGACTGAGTTCAGCTACCAGGATGACTGAGTTCAACTA
>JAJEJO010003271.1:0-40079 GCA_020662805.1 Glaucomys volans | reverse complement strand
TCAACTACCAGGATGACTGAGTTCAGCTACCAGGATGACTGAGTTCAGCTACTAGCCTTGGGTGCATCCACGTAGTGACACCATCTTGCTTTGCATATGGAGAGCCTTTATAGACTTCCTTCCTGTTGGGATGGTCAGAAAATGCTTTGTTTTGTTTATTTAAATAAATAAATATTTACTCCTCTGCTTATTTCTCTCCACAGAGCCAAAGTCTTTTTCTAGAAGCTTTCTCCTGGAACTACAAGTTTCCCTGGTTCCTGGGAACTACCCTTTATTCCTTCGAGCTCAGAGAAAGTAGCTGTTGCCTGTGTGGGGATTCAACCATTCAGGTGAGTTTTCCCCACAGCCTTTGTTAATTGATTCCTCACTGAAGTCTCTTTGGCCATGAGTGGATGTCACCGTGTCCTGCCAGCATCTGATTATAGGATATTGCTACAGTGGGTCAGACTCTAGCACAAGCACCTCAGGGTATGGCAACAAAGGCAGCGGGAGCTCCAACCCTTGACTTTGGAGTTTAAAATCTCTGCCTGTTAAACCATCGGCAAAGACTAAATAATTCAATGAGGTCGAACAACAAATCTTCTCTAATCACCGCAGTTGCAGAAACACTGGACATTTGATCTTTCTTTAGCTTTTGGTTAAAGAAGAAATGGTATTTTAGAATTTATATCAATGTGGGTAAAATGATCATTAAAACTAATTATGTATACTTCAAAATAGCATTAATCTGAACTTTGAATACTCTTAAGATCATGCTCACTCTATTCAGCGTCATGTTTTCATTCCATTTATCTTTAATCATTGTATTCCCCACGGACTGGGAGGCCACACTGCTTCTGAGCCTTCTCTCAATAGACAGTTGTTTCATTTCTTTCCAGGGACACTTGTGGTATTTTGTCTGCTGCCTATGTTCAACTGACACTTTGCTTAACAATCTGGATAAAAGGCAAGCTAATGTCACCGGAGCTGTGACGGTCCTCCTTTTGGTAGTACACCTCTATTCAGAAATACGTTCAGAGTATCTTTTGTGCACAGGACATTGTTTTAGATACAAGGTTTTCATGTAGCAAAAATTCATGGCCACGGTAGTTTTCATCGCAAGGTGAAGCCATTGAGCTTTCATTGGCAAAAACCAAAATGGAAAGAGCCACCGTCTGAGGGAAGAGTCCCCATGGCTTGTCTTTTTAGTGCACATCGAAGCACATCTTTATTATGCTGTTTCTATGGAAAAATGCATTCCAAGAACTAACCAACTTCTAAGTGTCCGCTTGGCCTTCAATCTGTTTAAATTGAAAACTGTTTCTCTATGACCCCATTTAACATCTAGAAGAAGATGCTCCAAAAGCTTATAAATCAAGGTTAACAATCAGAACTATTAAAAAAAGGTAATTTAATTCTTGCTTTAAATCATTTTCGACACTTCTCTTTCCTTTCAAATGATAAAGGAAAAACAAATGGAGGCCTAGAAATTAATTAACTATAGACTCTCACACCAAACAAGGCTTAATCATTTTCCTAAATTTCAAATCAGAAAGAAATAATAATGTTAAATGGTGTCTATGGAGCAAGAAGGTGAAACCTGCTGTGGGGATGGATGCTTCCGGAATTTTCCTTTTTGGGAGCTGAGGGGCCTGTGGCAGCTCTTCTGTCTGTGATGATGCCCCTCATTGTTCCACAGGAGGAGTGTGTCAGTTCTCAGAAGTGCCAACCATCTGTCTTGAGATACACCAACTGGTCACTCATAATATAAAACTGCTTTCCAGGCTCCCGAGTTGGGTGGCAGTGTCCCTTGTTAGCTGAGTAGAGAATCGCTGTTCTTGCAACATGAGTCATTTATCAGCTCCTAATACAGCTTTTGGCAGAAAACCTTAAATGTCATCCTTAAAATACAACAATGCATTTTTATTTAGTTTTAAAAAATTGTTCTTTGCTTTCTTTCACCTCTATTATCTTATTTTAAACAAAAGAGTTGTAGATTCTGGGGTAATTTAAGGTTTTCTTTGCACCCAGTCTATTTTCTTCTTCAAAGACCTCAGAAGACAGATGATGAAGTTGGAATCACTTTATTCTGTGGAAGAACAGCAGAGCCACCTAATAAGTCTTTTTTCCATTTCTGAAAACTTCATCTTCCCAAAGGGATGTGGTATATGGCCATTTGGCCCACCACATTTCCAGCATTTATCACTGTCATTTAGAAGCTCGTCTTCCATCCCTGCTGGGTATGTGTGCCTGTTCTTGAAAATGTCTCTTATTTTAGATCAAAAGTGTGTTTGTTTCCATTTGCTTCTCAGCTGACCTGCATAGACACTGGCTGTTGTTTTTCAGCAGGACTTTATTCACGGGGTTTGCCTTCCTACCTTTGTGTTAGAAAACATCTCCTATTCATAAAGCAGTTGCATTGAGGGAGGACTAAACTTTAAACTATGCGTTCAAACTCAGCTTTGAAAACATCAGCCCTTTTAGGAACATTATTTACAATGAGTCAATACTTTTAGAACTACGTTCACAGTGTCTTCGGTGATAAATTATTGTGTTGGTTGATTCTTAGATTGCTTATAAATATTTGTGCATTTTTAGAGGCACTGATAATCTCAGATATGTTACAGATATCTAGTAATTTGATTTAAGGGTATTTTGGTCACAAAGTATAACTTCAATATAGGAAAGAAATAAATCACTAGTTGTTTGCTAGATGGTACACTTATCTAGAAATTCTGCTATAGTAGAAAACTGATTATCTTCCAAACATCTGTTTTGTCTCCTTTCCACTTTTGAGTTAATGGCAACGAAATTTGTTACTGGCTACTGCCAGTGTGTAACTGATAAACAATTGGGGCAAAATTAACTTAGTCCTGATTAGTAATCCCATACCTTTGGACATAGCAATTAGTTCAATCATGGGCATGCTTGGTACTAAGCCAGAGTGCAAGGTGATCTTCTGGCTAAATGCTCCACCCAAGGAAAGATGGATGCATTAACACGCACTTGTGTTCTTTAGGTATGGGAGGCAAACATAGTTTCTCCATCTTTGCATGTGAATGAAGGAATGCATACGTCCAGGGTCACGTGACCATCACGGATTGGCTGCATCATGAATGGTGCCACCCACCAGTTTTGAAGTGTACACTGAGCGTGCTCACACCCAGTAATCCAGATTATAACAAAACTGCTACCATCTTGCGACAGCAGGTTCTGCAAGTCTCAGAACAAAGTTGATATCAGAATGCAGCACAGGTAATTCTAAAACAAGGGAGTTATTCCTGCAAACAAATATTTTTTTAAATAATGCCATTATTACATTTATACTATTAAAGATGATATATTTAATTTTATGTTCTCTTTCAATTTATCTCTGAAAAGTTAAAGAACTTGAAGGGGATCTAAATTTCAGTAAAAAATTTACCACCATCAACTATTAGTTATTAAAAAATATCCCAAAATCTGGAAGAATCATGAAAAAGAGTGAAGAGTTTAGAGTCTGTGTGTTTTATTCTAATTAAGTGTTCCAATTTTAGAGATTAAAGCCATAATTTGGAACCAATTAGCATTGTTCACTTTCTTGTCTCCTTATATTTTTTTAACATTGAGAAATTCCACAGTATTTATATTCTTTTCTATACCACAGTCCCCATGGTTTTGGTCTTAGTTCTACAGTTGGATGACTCATTGCTCACCAACTTCACCATCCCATGCTCCTCTAGTTCTGACTTATTTGTTGAGTACATTTTTGATTAGCTGCACATCCTTATTGAGTACTATTTTTATCCACGTGGGTACATAGTGTTATATTATTATGTGAGTCATTGTAGAGATTATATGTCCCCTGTTGCATAATTAAATGACAACCAGATATTATCAAAGAACAAATTTTCAACAAACCGAGCCTAAGATCTAACTGACTTTTCTTAGTGATTCACAAATCAGGCAACATCCCATCTAAGACCTTAGAAGGCACTTTTCCAAGAGGGAGAGAGCTGTCAGTTTTTGTAAGGTAGCTTCGCAGGACCAAGGAATCAGCAAAGTGCAAAAGCCATTGCTTAGCATCAAGTTACTTTGGGTTACTTTTCTATAAGATTAAAACAGAGGCTTCCATATATTGCTGGTTCTGCATTGGTGGGGACTTTTGAATTGGCTGCTGTGAATTTTCAGGTGTTTGAAAAACTGGCCTGTTTTTAAGTTCAGTTGGTCACATGACATGAGTCATTTCAATCTGGTCTGGTCTGGTCTATGCCTAGTGTAGGAACTTAGTTTGAAATGATGACCTCTTACAAAGTTTATTTAATGATATACTTTGATTTGGCACATTATTTCACTACTTTTTAAAATTTGTTCCTTTTAGTTTTACATTACAGTTGAATCGATTTTGATATATTTGTACAAGCATGGACTATAACTTATTCTAATTAGGATCTCAGCCTTGTAGATGTATGGTGTTGAGATTCACTGTGGTGTATTCACACGTGTACATGGGAAGTTAAATCAGAATTATTCCACTGTCTTTTCTATTTCTATCCCCACTCCCTTCCCACTTCTCCTTTTCTTGAAACTTCATAGTGTTTTAATTCTTACCTGAACTGAATCCTGTAAAGGAGGTTTGAGGCTGATTTAATTTCCCCCTCTTATAGATAACTTTTGTCCTTAGTTGAATGGTGGAATTTTATTCTTGAATTTCTATATTGGACTCTGATTTGTTTTCCTCTCAGTCACTCCACATCACATTTTCCAGATAAACATTTCTTTCAGTTTGCACATCAGTGTTATTTCCCTGTTACACATATTCTCTTTGTCTGTCTGTCTTTTTGGCGTCTTTGCTTAAGGAACACAAATTACCTTTGTGCTGTTTATTCCGTAGTTACCCTTCATATCCATCACCATAGCTCAGTGGTTTTACTCTCATGTTTTCTCTCTCTGTGATCATGTTGATTGCCTTGAGCTTTTTGTACAACATTAATTTTATTTCATTTTAGCCATGTCTCTCCTGATTCCTGCTATTTGTTTAGTTTGCCTGTTGTATCAGAAATAGTGTTTGGTTCCCAATTTATTTTCTTAGCTCTGACATAACCCCTTTTATTTTGTTGTTCTATTATTTGAAATTGGAGCTATCACATTCCCCTTTTCCTTCAAAAACTTAATTGAATTTCATCATTGAAATCTTTAACAGAGCAAAACATTTGCATGAGTTCAGTCAGTGCGTCTTGGGTTATATGTTTTATTGGAACATTTTTTCCTTGCATACTTGTGCGGGTTTTATGCCACTTCCTTTAATCTGCTCATGAAGAACTTAAGTAGTTCCCTTCAGATTCTATCATCAGGAAGTGTGAGCCAATCTTGCAATCTTGAGGTCTTTCTGACATTTCATCAAATGTTCCCTTTCTGCCCAGCTTCATGAGAAGAATCCGATTTCCTACCTTAGTGATTTTGGAATTCATGTTGGGACTTTGATTTTGGACATTCAAGGGCCATTGGAGCATGGTGTTGGACTTCACCTTTCTGCTATAACAAGGATGTTCTCTGAGCACAAATGGTCCCAGAATGGAGTTCATATGGAGCTGAGCTGGCCTCTGTCCCCATCCTTGGACCAACCTGAGACTCCTGGATGGGCCCAAGAGAGTCACAGCCATTGTGTTGATCCTGAGTGGCAAGTATCATGGTCCGTTGCAACCACCTGCTATGACATAGCATTCCACTGAAAATCTGGCTAGGTCATCTTTCTATTTTATTTAGAACCAGATCCTTTATTCCTTTCCAACTGCATGCGTTCAGTGTTCTCTTCTGAGGCCTCTGACTGGAGAAGTGGGGAAGAGAACAGACTGAAGCTGGGATGGATCTCCATGGAAGAGGTCCTCTGCTTTCTTCTGAGATCCCAGTAGATGTCCGGGATGGGGAACACACTCCACTCCTCCAGCTCTGACGGCTCTCCCATTGTAGCACAGAGCCTTGGGACATGGCTGTTCTTGGTGGGCTGTGTTCATGAAGTGGTCCTACCTTGGGCTGTGTTCATGAAGTGGTCCTGCCTTGGCATTTAGGGGCTTTTACATTTGAGAATTTTCCTGATCTTTCCCAAGGATGCGTGGTCATTGATGAATGTGCTTCTTGTCCAATTGAAAGATATCAATACAAATCCTTAAGCCATTTCTAAGACACTCCCCCCTAGTCCCAGACTCCAGGGGAGGGTTAAAGCCATGCATGTGACGTGACCTGCTTTTGGTCACACAGGACATCCTGTGCAGCTTCGGTTTTCCTCCTACTTGTGAGACGGACTTGTTTGCTTGCTACAGAAGAATTTTTGTCAGTTTTTAAAAAATTATTTATTTATTCAATATGTTATCTTCGTATTAGGCAATGGGAAAGTCAGCATCAATCCTACTTCATTCTAGAGTCCAGCTTTTCAAGTTTTAGATAGATGTGCACAAGGTGGAGCTAAAACAGCTTCTAGACACAAGTCCAGAGTGGGTGTTTTTGTGTGGGGAGTATATTGCCATTTTAGAAAAAGATCCAGCTGAGAATGTACTTTTTAAATAAAAATATATTGAAGTATATTATATATCATAATGTATTTCAGTTGACTTTGAAACCATCCTCCTTTTATATTTTATTTCTCCAATATTCTGTTTAGAACCACAAGAAAAATTACAGAGGAACTCAGCTCTATATTAATATAGCAGGATCAAAGATAAGCACTCTGACAAAGAAGACACAAAATCCTCTATGGTTTTGGTGTTTTTTATTTGTTTTTTATTTCATACTGTGATTGACTAATAAGAGTTCAGATAAAGTCAGTTAAAATGAAGTCTTTAGCATTTGTGACCAGTGTATTATACTCAGGTCTAAAAATAAGTATTTAAATTTTCTTGTAACACTTTATTTTACATGAGTCCACTAATTAATACGTACCTTATGCCAGCTACCTTTTGATATTATAACAGAATATGTTATTTTTTCTTGATTTCAACCTGACCCAGTATGTTCAGGAAGTATGCTAGTGGTTGACCTCAGAGTTTTCAAATACCCCCTTGGGAATGAACTTAACTGTTTTTACCTTGAGTGCATCAGCAAATAGAGGAAATGGCTTAGTGGAAGCATCTTTCATCTAAAACTGGTAAAGGGATTTTTATCAATATTTGTTGGAATTAGTGTGTAGTGGATTACGTTATTCATTATACTAAGATAATATTTACTTTAGAAATTGGTCTTCTTTGCAGAGTCAAGCTTTAATGGGAAGTGAGGGAGGAAGGAGGAGGGATCACTATGCATATCAATTTTGCCAGTTCTCTTACATTACCCCAAAGAACCCATAACTCAAAAAGACTAAAATTTCTTCAGTCAAACTGGAATAACTGCTTATATTGTGATATAGCAATAAATGACCACAGAAAGAGGAAAACTACCTCCTGTTGATTGGCATAGGGTCATTTAATATTTAAATCAACCTTAATTACTGGTAAGCTGAATTGTTCACCAATGGTTGCTGAGCAACAAAATAGCACATTTAACAGTGTGGAAATACTGTACCCCAACATCATTTTGAAATAGGGTATTGCCTGGACGTACAATTTAGTGTGATTGACCCAAGAGAATTTATTAGGTTCATGCAACAAAGGTTTTAAATTCTTAGGTTCTGAGATTCTTCTTGTTGTTGCTTCTGCCCCTGAACTTTGTGTTCTCTCTCTCTCTCTCTCTCTCTCTCTCTGAAATTATTAATTTACAATAATAATTTTGTGATTTCTTAATTAGTAATGAAAAGGTGGCAGTGTGTTTATGTACGATTACAAGTCACTTGCTGAAGATTGGCAGACACCGAACACACTAAGCAAATGCTCCAGTTCAGCAGACTTCTGCTGGGTATCTGACTCATGTTTTGAGTTGGGTTAGGTCAGAAGGAGAGTGCTGTTTGAATTATTCTAGAGCATTTGAAAACCTTCCAGATTATTTAGGTATCCCATAGAAGAGATTAGATGCATATGTTATCTTTCCAACACATTTGATTCCAATGCTCTCTAAACAAAATATTTGATCCAAATTCCAGGGATGACTCGAGAGTGAAAATAAACTGACCTGACTCTCCTCAACAGACATCTCGAGGTGCGCTCACAGAGTGAGCTGTCACAGCCTCAGGTCAACAGTGACATTTTGAAATGATGTGCCTGTGGAAGTTCCTATAGGCAGTTGCTGCTTGCTTTGTTAAATTGCACACATTCTTCAGTCAAACATTTTCCTGGCCACATCAAAGGTGTTGAGTAACCGTGTTAACCTTGGTGTGTTTTGGCAATAGGAGATCAAGTAAAAGTCAATAAATGTCTACCACAGCCCTGATAAACTCCAAGGGCAAAAGCAGAGGTGTTTATGGGCTGTGAGGGACAATTTGGTCAAGTGTAAGTTTCCCTGCAAATTGCTTATTGCCATTTTAGTGTTAGCAGAACATATTTTAAGTCACTTCTTTGACAGAACATATTGGTTGGCATTGCGTAGGCTTCTGTGTTTTTGTGAGACAGATGGCAATTACCCATTTTTGTGCACTGTTATCTTTTAGCTGCAAGTATCACACTTACTGATGAACTGGACTTTGCTCTATTTTTTTTCCACTTTGAACAGTTCCACCTTACAAAATCTCTTTGCAAAGAATATTAAGATAAGTTCCAGTGAAGTAATAACATTAAATGTTATAAGAAGTAAGAGATTTTAAAAATGGGTTCACATGTCTGATGGAGTTTCTTTCTTTGAAGTGATTCTCTTTTGCTGTGGATTGTTTTAGAAGGATGACCGTAGTTTATACAAATGCAGGTATCTCCTAATAAGATGAAACCATCTGTTAATTCTTTTAGCTTTTCAGAAGGCAGAAATAAATTAAAATATCACTTAGGCTTTAATTTACAGTCACATTATTCTTCTGAACAGTAAACTCTCATACAGAAATTATAAAGAATATAGACCTAATCTAATATTTAAAAACTTAAAGCTTGGTCACAACATTTCTTTCTAGAAATGAAATTTAAAATCTATGATTCTTTGAAGTAAATATTCAAACTGCCATATTTTAATATTAGTCAAAATGTAAGGGATTAAATAATCCATGACTTGCCTCTTTTGTGGTTTGGATATGAGCTGCCCCCCAAAGCTACTGTTAATGCAGAAATATTCAGAAGTGAGCTGCAACCTAATAAGTCCATGGTAGGTTGTATGAACTGACGTGGTAACTGCAGGCAGGTGACGTGTGGCTGGAAGAGGTGGGTCACTTGGGGCATGAGTCCGGGAGGACTCTTCCTTGAGGTTCCCTCTCCTTCTCTCTCTTTGCTTCCTTCCTGGCTGCCAGGAGTTGATGAACTTTCCTCCACCATACCCTTCTGCCATGATGTGCTGCCTCACCTTGAGTTCAGAGCAATGGAATCAGCCCACCATGTACTGAGACCTCTGAAATCATAAGCCAAAACAAACTTTCCCTCCTCTAATTTGTTCTTGTCATGTATATTGGTCTCAGTGATGAAAAGATGACCAACACAAAGTCTGTCTCTCAAATTGTTCTAACCCAAGGGAAAGCTGTTTGATTTCCTTAGATTTCCAGCATCATAGCTTTTAATATTGGTTACAGAGCCTGATATGCACTAAGTATCTAAAATTAGAACAAAAGGGAATTTTTATTTTTGAAAGATAAAACACTTTTCAGAGGAAAACACTTTTCCCATCTACTTAGTGTTTCTGGAAGACATTTAAATTGTTCTCAAGATTTCAATATTTGCAGATCCTGATACAATCTGATAGTCTCCTTTTTTTCAAAGGCAGCTTCTGTAGCATGAGATAGAATTTCCTCTACTTTAGAAAGAGAAGCAAAAGCTTGTGTGTTCTCACTTCTAGGCCTGTTTGCATCTACTTAGCTTGGATTGAAGGTCTTTAGAGCCCACAGCTTCTGCTAGGACCCTGATCCGTCTCCTGGGAGCTTCAGGAGTGGCCCCTGCTCCCTGCTGGGGAAGTTATAGCTGCCTGAACTGCTCCGTCAACAACCCCTTCACTTCTTTCATTCACATCCTAATCTCTTCTATTATTTTTGAAACTGTTTCTTTAGGCCACAAATCACTTCCTATTTGCCAAAACCAATGGCTTATCCCTGATCTTTTCGCTCTGTTGTCTGCGCCCTCTGAGACTCTGGACTGCCCTCTTTCCTCCTCGTGGGGCCTCGGGGACTCTGGCTTTCCTGGTCAGTCTGACTCTCCAGTCTCCCCGCCGTGAGTCTTATTCTTTGCCTCCTGTCAACTCTCCTGACATGTGACTGGCTGCAGGACACTGGTCTCTGCGGCCCACCTCTCTCCTGGCTTATGTCTTTGGTTCCAGTGCTCAGTTCTGCACTTGGAGTCCCTCAGGCCTCTCAGACTCAGCTCTGTCCTGTGGCCAGGCCACTAGTCCTCACCTTTGCCTCATGCACTATCAGCTGGCCAGCCCCATTCAACCCGATGTTAGAAAGCTCTTTTGATGTCCTCTGCCTCCCAGCAGAGTAGGGCTCAGTCAGTTATCGTGTCTTGAAAAGACCCTGCCAGAAATGTTTCTCAGATCTGCCTTCTCCGGGCCACTCATTTTGGCCATTACCCACCCCCTCTTGCTTGTTATAACTACTAGGTTATTGATCTTCCTGCCTCCAGTATTCCTTCTGCGTCCATTTAAATTGTATAATAACTCCAAAATTTCAGTCTTCCTAAAGGAACCACTCCTGTCACTTTCTTGATCAAAACATTGGCCCACTTTTTGGGTAAAAGTTCCTCTTCTTTCTGGTGGCCGAGTTGATACACAGAGTCTTCCCATGTCTGGTTAGGACTTTCTCTCTATCCATTCTCCAAACCCCATGTCTCATTTCCAACTTTTATACACATGTTATATTTCACACATTTTATCCATAATGTTTTATGGATAAAATATTTGTCTAGTTGATTGAGAATCACAAACCATTGGGATCTGTACATAAAATGGCTTTATTTGCCCCCGAGTCCTGTTCTCAGCATTTCTCTAGTAGACCACCCTTGTTCTAGGGGTGTTACTTTTTTCTGAATCTTGAGGTTATTTTAGTTTTTTTAAAGGTCCAATTTTATTGTAAGATTTAATCCTGATTCAAGTTCTTTCGTCCTTCCAGCATAGGACAAAGGCTCAGCTCTGCTGACTTGAAGCAGGGATGAAGATTGGCTTTGGGATCTGCTTTTCATAACACCCTGTCTCCCCAACGCCCCTGCACCATTCCTGGCTCCACTACTTGTTTCTTTTCATCAGTGTGGCTATGAGTAAATTTTAGATTATATTTATGGCTTGTGCTGGGGTTCAGTATACACTACCCCCAAATATGGTGCCTTGGTATCTTCGAAAACTGTTCTCACCTTCTCCCTGGAAGCAGGTCTTAAAAGATAGGAAGGATTTTCTACCTTCCCCTGAAGAAAATCTTAAGATCCTCATGTGACAGGTGCCCTCCCTGTGCCCGGTGCAAAGGAGCATGTTCAGCTTAAGGTGAGCAGTCCCGGAGGAGATCTGCGAAACCTCCCCTCCTTTGTCACCAATAGATTCTAGTCTTTATCCAGATTTTTTCTGTGACTGTCTGCATTTCATGAAACCTTGCATAGAAATATGCAACTTTAACCATTTCTTCAGATCTTTGTTTCCTGATGAAGGCTCCCACGTCGAGAAAAATTATGATAATAAATCTATATGTTTTTCTCTTGATAATCTTTCCTTTGTTGTAGAAGTCCCAGCTAGGGACAGCATGCCTAGAGAGAAAGGAATTTTCCTCTCCTGAACCTGCATTATATTCCTACTGGATGATTTAGAAGATAGGCAATGTCAATTAAATTAGGGAGACACTAGTCCAATTAGTTCTGAGAACTTAAAACATGGGACCTTGGTATCTTTTGTTTGCAGATTTTGGACTTCAGTAATAAAGCAGTGATCACTAACAGTAACATAAAGATCCATTGAAATGTCCTTTGAGTTATATATTCAGGGGTTGGGGATATAGCTCAGTTGGTAGAGTGCCTGTCTCACAAGCACAAGGCCCTGGGTTCAATCCCCAGCACCGCAAAAAAAAAAAAAGAAAAAGAAAAAAAGAAAGAGCAGAGTTATATATTCAGTTCTTAAAGGATGGGTGAAGAATTGAGGTGGTCTTTTCATACCACCCAAGTTCATAGCATAAGCTTCATGAAAACTGTCAGAATCAAAATGGAGTCATTTTTTTCAAGTCCTGACCACTGACCAAACAAACACATAAATAAAGCTGGGAAGTCCTGGGGGAGGGGATCTCGTGTGAGTATACCTGATAGGAAGAAGCATCCACAAAGACACTCCAGAACCACAACTTTGCACAAGGTCCATTGCCATCTGACACACAAAAGTACTTCTGCAGGGTCATCTCCCCAACAATTGTCTCTGTCCATCTCAATTGGTGCCATTCTTTTAAAAGCCTTGTAGCCAAGGATCTTTGCTTCGGATCTCCTCACTTTATCCCTAAATATCTCATCTTGCCTCTGCCTCCTCCAATACACTTGTGGTTCTCTGTGACATGTCTACCCCATAGAAGTTCTCTGTTGTTCCCAAATCAATGTTGTATTCTTAGGAGAATCTCTGTCTGACTGAAGATGAAGGAGATGTTTTTGAATTTACAATCCTAATAAAAATTAAAATGGACAGGAAAATATGTACTGTAATTGAAGTCGACCCATGTTATTGCTAGCAATCAAAACAGTGTTAGAAAGTTTTGTGGTAAAGTTTGTTGAAATGGTATGAGTTGTGCTCATCATGATTATTTACATTATCAACCTATTGCAATTATTTCTCTAAACTAATCTCAAAACACATCCTATCCTGCAATTAAGTTTGACTTTGGGTCAATCATTACCTATTGCACTGGGAAACATTGTTAAATTGTATGTGTGTGAATGGGGTGAGAGGTTATAACACTAAACAGAATTCACATTTTTAAAAGTTTAAATGAATAACATTCTCAACATTTGTAAACATAAATAATCATTAACTATATAATTATAGTGAATTTATCTGTTTAGAAAGACATGCAGAATTGCCACCGAAGCAGCAGCTCTATCAAGGTAACCTCTATTCCCTCCTGATAGTCATTATGAAATATTTAAACACATTCCTTAAGATGAAGTTGTCCTTTTCCTTCTGCCTAGATGTCACATCTTCTTGGTGAAAGAAATGTCTAAAAATACTCTCCTTCCCCATCTAATTGAGCGTATATACGAGGGGGCTGTAATTGGTATTCTGATTGCACTTGGATCCTCATCAGACCCATTTTTGTTTCAATATCGTCATGATCACAGTTTTACATTATCATACTTAAGCCCTTGTGATATATGCAGAGAGAGCTGTAAAAGATGAGCGTTAGAATTGTGGTTCTTAGAAAAAAAATACACGAGCATTTCTGAGAAGGACGTGTAACTATGAAATAATGAAAAAGAAATAACTAGCGTAATAAATGAGAAGCTAAAAATGGAACTAAAAGGTGACATTCCACATCCAAAATGTAAAATTTTGACATTTTCTTATTATTGATCTAGCATATGCAATCTGTTTGACACTAGTGGAAAGCCATAATGTTTTAAAATTTGGGTTAGATTTCCCACTGGAAGCATGAAGAATAACCAAAGGTGCATTTTTGTTGTTCATTTCTTTTCTTTTTTTGGCCTGAAGGAATTTATGCTGTAATGGAAGGTTCTTTGAAAGAATAAAACAGATGATTGAGACAGTGCTTTCTTCTTTTCAGTTGCTATTTTGAGCAACTAAATTCTGACCACAATGCATTACTCAACACTGTCGCTTCTATTTAAAGTGAGTGTTTCTAAGAAACCTGAAATTACTTTAAAATATATATAATCAAGAAAAGAAGTACATAGATTTTATTTAGCATGTAAACTTATGAAAATATATGTTGCACACATTTATCCACACACATATACATATATATAAACATTCTTTAAAACAAATATTAGATTATTTGGATTAATCCTGAAAATTATCATAATTCAAAGTGCCATAGGTTAAAGAAAAATCAAACATTTGTCTAAATTTGAATAAGCATGGTAAAAAGTTTTGTGGTACAGAACCAGAGGCTGAAATATAAAGGAAATAAGTGAAATTGTATGGCTTCTTGGTATCTGTTGAGGATCAGCAAACAGGAAGAAGAAAAGGCTTTTGAAAACTTCCGAGCTTTTCAGACATCTGAGATTGAGGTCCCTGTGAGGGTCATACACTGTGACTAACATCCTATCCCTTACTAAATAAATAAGATTATTGTATATATGCCTCTGTAAAACTTGATCTCATAAAATGATACCTCCTTTTATGGTTCTTTAAGTAGTGAAATAGATTTTAATTTATTCTGTAACATGTCCTTTTCTTGGAAATATCTTTAAAATGAAGAGAAACAATTGTTGATACTTCTTCAATAGAGGTGATTTAGTAGATTTTATATTTACTTTCATTCTTTGCTTTAAAAGTCTAGTATCTAAGGTTGGCGATTCCCCAACAGTGATTGACAAAGATTCAACCTCTTGATCCTGTGTGCTTAAATCAAAGGGTGGGCAATTATGAATTGAATATTTGAATTATCTGTTAAAATATAAATTCGATATTAACCTCTCATGGTAAAAAAATAAACAAAACTGTTAGAAGACAAAATAAAAGTTAGATTCCAAGGTAGTAGCAGTTCAGGAATGAGCCTGGGAATCTGGGTGTCCAATTGCTATAGGACTGATTCTTCCAGTCCTATAGCTGCTCAGTCTCAGAGACTGAGAATCAGTCCTATAGCTGCTTTACAGTCTCTTTATTTTAAAAAGTGGATCATTAGAGATTTACATACTTAAGGTTTTGTCTTCTGTCTTGATATTTTTCTTAGTTGATGATTTCAAAGGCTAATGTTCATATTTTCAGTTTGAGTTCTCATATATTCAGTGGTAGTCCCTTCATGTTTGGTTTCTTTCTGGAATGCCCTGAAGTCTAGCAGGTTGATTTAGGTACTGAAACTAACTATAAATAAAGAGTAGCTTATATATTTAAAAGGATATCGTCAATTCCAACTTATAAACATTTATCAACCCTTTTCTTCTACTCTACTCCCATTGATAATTCCTGGGAAATTCCAACAAACTCCTCATGTCTGGTATTCCTTTCTTTATTTCTTATTATTGATTCACAAAATGTCTTTCTACGGGATGGTAGGAGCAGGGAGGGGGACTGAGTTAAACATTTAACCTTTAGCGCACGATACCCAGGAACCTCAATGGCACAAATTCAATTTACCTTATTAGCCCCATCTCCCAACATCCAATTCTCCCAAGTCAAATGCTCAATTAGGCTGCCATGTTTCATTGCAGGGGAGATCTGGGGGTTGAACTCAGGGACTCATATTCTAGGCCAGCACTCCACTGCTAAGCCACCCTCCAAAATCCCCAACCTCCAAGCTTTCATTTGTACTGTTCCTATTGGCTGGTATGCTTGTTCTTCCAACTTCTTCCTGTTTAAGATTAACTCATTCTTCAAGAACCAAATGAGAAGGTGTTCTCTGACCCTACCAGAAAGCACTTCCTCTCAGTTCATACAGTATTTAAGTTTTATATTAGTTTGGGTTATTAATTTATGTGTGTTGTAACCCAGAACTAAGTATCCTCTGTAGCAGTAATGATTTCTTGGGGCTTAGGAAAATACAAATAACATACAAAATTTTATAACTCTTTTCTGAAACTAAAAGTGCCCAAAGAATCAAGACTCCATCAGCTATTTTTTTTTTTTTTTTTACCACTTTCTCAGTAGGATCTTCATTCTTAGAATCTACTCTGGCACATTATGAGCATCTAATAAATATGTTTTGAATAAATGTCTATTAATTGGAAACAAAGGGTCTTTGGCAAAATTATCACAATTCAACATTATAGTAGAGATTATAGCCAATGCAATAGCACAAGAAACAGTGACAGTGGGAAAAAAGTGACAAAAATCATTAATTGCATATTTTTTATTGCAATCTAGTAAAAAAACAGAATTCATAGCTGTGTAGACCAATAAGAGAATTCATCATGATGGAAAGACATGAAATGCGTGCATGCACACACACACACACACACACACACACACCCAATTTTTCAGGAATTACATTAATAAATTAGGAAATGTAATGGAAAGCATTGTTCTCAACAACAACAAGTATTCTAAAATACCTAGGAGTAAACCTAACAAGAAACACACAGGAATGTTATGATAAATTCAGCAAAACTTTACTAATAGCTGTGAGACATCCTAAATAAATGAAGAGACAGTCTAGTAAGACTGTTTTAAATACTCTTCACGTTATCTGAAAGGTCAATTCAGTTCCAAGATAAGTCAGAACTGGATTCCTCATGGGACTTGAAAATTGACTCTAAAGTTCAAAGTAACAAAAGTAACTAAAAGAAAAAGATAGTTATTAAGGGTTCCCTGTTAAATCCAAATATTTCTCAATAAGGCATAAAGTGCTGTTGTTGGTAAAACAATGTGCAAATACACGTCTGGAAATAATCCACCAAATATATGGAAACTGACCACATAATGAAGACAGACTTTCAGATAAATGAAGAATAAAAATGACAAACTGGTCTATAAATAGTATGAAATATTGATGTAGGAAATTATCAATAAGGAGATTATTAATAATCAAATAAAATTGGACAAAAATAAAACAAACTATAGCAATAATCACAAAGGGCAATATATGAATTTAAGTAAAATTTATGCAAAAATCATGGAAATATAAATGGGAAGAAAAGAGGATCATTCTGCTTGAAATGCTTTTGCTGAATTTTCTTCCATTTTCTTATTGGAAGTGATACTTTGTTCCTTGTTTCACTAAAGTTAAATGAATATTTGTGATTTCTAATTCTTCTTGCACATTTGAGATGATTGCTACAAGAACAAGAGAAAGTGCCAGACTTATTTTACTTTCAACTGGGAAGTCAGTGCAATTACTCTCCATCTTTAAAAATTGATGATTAAATATTAATTAAGAATTCAGTGATTAAAAGAAATCCCCCCAAATCTGATTAATGATTATGAAAAATTGGCTAAAGATTTGGAAGTCAATTTGGAAAAAGGATAGACAAGACATACAAAATTTGTAGCTTTATATGTACAATCCATGAAATAGTTACTTTTCTAGAATTAAAAACAATTTAGCCGGGCATGGTGGCGCACACCTGTAATCCCAGCACTTGGGAGGCTGAGACAGGAGGATCGCGAGTTCAAAGCCAGCCTCAGCAACTTAGCAAGGCCCTAAGCAACTCAGTGAGACCCTGTCTCTAAACAAAATACAAAATGGGTCTGGGGATGTGGCGCAGTGGTGGAGTGCCCCTGGGTTCAATCCCCAGTACCAAAAACAAAAACAAAAACAAAACAAAAAAAATTGAGACCCTATAAATTTATAATCTAGATAAATGTATACATATGTAGTATGTATTTTAGTGCCAAGTGTGCAGTTAATTGTTATGTTTTATTAATTACTTTTAGTTACATTTTAATTGAGTTTTTTTTCCCTTTAATCATGTGGATCACTTATAGTCTCAAAGAATACACAGAAAACTCATTGCAGTGTTAGAAAGCCAACCTTCCTTTTAGCTGTGGCAAGGAAGCAAATCAAACTAATATGGATTAAGGTGTCAGGTTGTAATTGCATTTCCCCCCAAATAAGCCATGAAGTCCCAATAAATAATTAGACAGTCCTTCTCAAGATGGAGAAGTCATTAGGTAGCTGTGATTTAAATATTCTGTGAGCCATTATTCAATTTTAGAATATTTTTATTTTTAACTGATGCCTAAAAACTGTAACTGTACTTATTTATGGAGTACAGTGTGATATTTACTGTATGTACACAATATGTAGATCAGATCAGGATTATTGGCATAGCCATTACCGTAATCACTGATCACTTCTTTGTGTGGGTAATATTCAAAATCTGCACCTGAGTTATCTGGAGATATTTATTAATTGTGGTGGACCCAAGGTTACCCGACCATGCAGTAGACGTAGAAATTACTCCTGGAATACAGTGGCACCCTGTGCCACTCAGCAGTCCTATCTGTGTCTGCCTGCCTCGACCTTTCCCAACCTCTGTAATCACTTTTCCACTCTCTTCTTCTGTGAGACCAACTGTTCCAGCTTCTTCATAGAGATGAGAGTGTGGAAGACTTATCTTTCTGTGCCTGATTTATATCACTTAAAGTAATGTCTCCCATGCTCAGCTGTAATTTTTTTTTTTTTTTGGTAAAAAAACATGCCCTGAAAGTTACATTTTTATTAAGATTTTCATCATGCAGTACAATATTCTTAGCAACATGCACGTTGTCGTACAGCCCATCTCTAGAACTTTCTCATCTTACCTGACCAAAACTCTAGACCCATTAGGAGAAGCTCATTTCTCCCTTCCCCAGCCCCAGGCAACTATGTTCTCCTTTCTGCTTCTGTGAGTTTGAGTGCGTTAAATACCTTATATAAATGTGATCCTGTGGTACTTGACCTTCTGTGACTACTTCCTTTAGCATAATGTCCTCGAGGTTGTTCATATCTGAGAGCATGACCACATTCTTCTTTCCTAACAGCCTTCCTTTGACAGGATGTACAATATTCTGCTAAATGTGCGCTGCTTTCTCTGTATCCATACCTCCGTTAACAAACACAATGGTTGTGTTGCCTCTTGTAGACAAAACTGCAGTGAACTTGGGAGTGTCTTTATCTCTTTGAGATCCTGATTTCACTTCTTTTAGATAAACACCCAGAAGTTGGATGACTGTCATATGGTAATTCTATTTTTAATTTTTTTCTGTTTTCAAATTTTTGAGGCACCTTTATGCTATTTTCCTAATATTGATAGTGGCCTCTCATAAATCTCTTGAAATAAATTGTAGCATCAGTTATGATGTTTCCTCTTTAATTTCTGCTTTTTTCTTTGGTTTAGGTCTTCTCTATTCTTAGTTTTAGCCAAGGGTTCATCAGTTTCATTGATATTTTTAAAAATGAACTCTGTTTTTGATCTTTTCAATAATTTTTCTACTCCATATTTCATTTATCTCTGCTCTAGTTTTTTATCATTTCCTTCTTTCTGGTAACTTTTGGGTTTAGTTTGTTGTTCTTTTTCTAACTCTTCGAGGCTTAAAGTTAGGTTGCTATGTAAAGCAATAATTCTTTTTAATATCAGCATGTTTCACTATAAACCTCCATTTTGGTACTGCTTTTATTGCAATGTATATATTTTAGCATGTTGTGTTTTTTTTTTCCTTTATCAGAAGATAGTTTTAAAATTCCTTTTTGACTTGTTAGTTGTTCAAGAGTGTGGTGTTTAATTTGAACATATTTATGAGTTTCCTTTCTTCTAGTGACTTCGTATTTCATTTCATTGTGGTCAGTAAACACTGGTAGTTTCCAATCTTTCTACATTTCATAAGGATTCTTTTGTGACCTTACATGTGACTTATCTTGGATAATAATGACCTATATGTATCTGAAATAATGTGGATTCCACTGGTGCTTGATGCTGTGGGTGGAAAGTTTTGTATATGCCTATCATTCAAAGTTTTGCATCTGTCTATTATATAGTCCATTTGATCTACAGCATTTTTCAAGTCCTCTATTTTCTTACTAATCTTCTCTCTGGATAGTCTATTTATTACATAACATGGGGTATTGAAATCTCATCTTATTATTTCTTTGCTGTCTGTTTCTCCCTCGAGTCTGTTAAGATGTGCTTCATGTATTTTGGTGCTCTGTTATTTAGTTTATTTGTTAATAAATATTACATCTTCTTGGTGCATTGATGCTTTCATTATTACATGATGCCCTTTGTCTCTCTTTATCTGGTAATGTATTTCTTCCCCATTTTTGAAGGACAATTTTGTTTGATATATTATTTTGAATAAAAGTGTGTGTGTGTGTGTGTGTGTGTGTGTGTGTGTTAAACAGAGCACTTTGAATATATCACTCCATTTCCTCCTGCTCTGCAACATTCCTGCTGAGAAGTATTCCTAAGGGACTTCCCTTGTACATAATGAATTGCTTTTGTTTGCACTTTTAAAAATTATGTCTGTCTAACTATTTATATGATTATAAAGTATCTTGGCATGGACTATTTTGGGTTCATTCTATTGTGTTCTGGTGGTCTTCTTGAATCTTGATGGTAATTTCCTCCCTCAGATTTGGGGAGTTTTCTGCCATTATATCTTGAATTATGTTTTCTTACTCATTCTTGTTTTTCTCTTGAGACCCACATAATGAATATAGTGATCCATTTGACAGTGTTCCATGGCTACCTTAGGATTTTTAACTCTTTTTAGTCATTTTTCTTCCTTCTCTGATTGATGATTTCTAGTAACTTGATTTGGGGTCATTCATCTTTTTTTCTGCTTTATTAAGTTAGCTGTTGAACCTCTATAGTGAAATTTTCAATTCATTTGTGTTTTTCAACTCCAAATTACTCTTTCAAGTTTTATTTCTTTGTTGATATTTTTATTTTGTTCATCATTTTCTGAACTTACGGAGCATGCATGTGATGATTATTTTAAATTCTTTGTCAGATGATTCAAATACCTCTGTTTCTTTGGAGTCAGTTTCTAGGGATTTATTTTGTTTCTTTGATTGAGTCTTATTTTCCTTTTATTTCTTTTGATTAGTTCAAGTTTCCCTGTAATATTGTGTGCCTTGTAAATTTGCATTGGGATCCACACTTTTGAAAATAGCAAAGTGCTCTTCTGGTGATCAATGAGAAGCTCTGTAAATTTAAAGACCTCAACCAAGCAGTCTAGCTAAAGGTCCTGGAGTCCTCCTGAATTTGCTGTGTTGTGTCTTCTCTGAGTTTGTGTGTTCACGTAGAGGGCTATGCTAATGTCCTTTTATAATAGTTCCTAATCCCTTGCTTTCCTTCATGGCTATCTGCAGCATTGTATAGTCTTCAGATTTGTCACAAGCCACCATCAAGTTTTGTTCTCAGTGACATGTAGTTTATGCTAAAACCTGTCAATATTTTAAGTTGCATTAGATAGAAATTGGTTATTGGAGCAACATCCTAGAAGCTGAAACATTGGAGGCAAGGTGAATTCTTTTTTCCCCTTAAGGGAAGAGATCCCTTAGAAGCTGAAATGGCTTCTCTCTGCCATACTGTGGAAGCTCAGGAGTAGCAACTAGTCACCCACCTCTATGATTCTCATTAGCCTCTAGGATGCTACAGTATGTTGGATTCCACATTCATGCTCTGAGACAGGTGAGGTGGGAAGGAGTTCCTTAGCCTCTGAAAGGCTGGAATGTGGATCACGCTTGAGCTCTTCTTCTTCAGGAGGAGCTGAGAGGGTTTTCCTCCACTCAGTCCCTGGTAAGCCGGGGAGAGGCTCTGGCAAGTCAGTACTATTTCCAGTTGTCACCTTCACACTCAGGAGCCCCGGACCTGGTCCCTTCCTGTCAGTGCTTACATTTAGCAAGACAGAACCACTTCTTCAGAGAGTCTACCTAAAAGTCTGAATATTGCATATATATTTCAATCCTTTTATTTTCCTCCCCAGGGATGAAGGGAGAGCGGCTGATGGACCAGGAAAGGATATAATGAGGAAGTGGCATGAATTTTCCTACCCACTTCAAGGAAGCTAGTTTTGCATTTGCCTGGGGGCACAGGAGCTCTTTAATTGGTTTCTGAATTTCTCACAAAGGAAATTAGTCCACGTATTGTCTTTTAGTTGTCTCCATGGGGGAAGCAGAGTGGGGGCTTCCCATTCCATTATCTTGATGATGTCATATCCCATTATTAGATTTTTTGTAATAAATTTTCTCTTATTGTCAATTTGTCAAACATGGTTACTTGCCAGTTTCTTTTTGCTACATTTTGCTTAATGTTTTTTTAATGAAGCACACTACTTTTATAAAATATATTAATTATGGAATAAATTATAGATCCAAACAAAATAATTGTCTTCATTTATGCAGATGTTTAAACTCTCTCCTTTGGGACTCCAGAAGAGCTACTTAATGTTTAAACAAAAAAATACCCCTCTTTATATTTCAAAATCTCTTTCTGTATTTATTGGCAAACTGTATCTTATTAGATTTTGAATAGATTATTCAATGTTAATCAACTAGGAATATATTGTGAAAAATGTTTTACAAGCATTAGATACATTATTGATTTTATTTCAACTTTTCTTAAAATTTTTGTTACTGCAAAACAAAATTATCTGGGCACATAAAATACTTTCTAAGACTCAAAATCTTTAGTAATCTGATAGTTATTTCAATATTTCTTAAATTGTAGAAAATAAAACTGTGGTTTCCTCTTATCACACAAAATTGTTTTGTCTCAATATCCTGGTAAGGCAGAGCAGTAGAATTAAGGAGGGGTCACCACAAAGAGGTGGGGTGCCCCATGCAAGCATCAGTAGAAGCAATGGCTGAAATTGAAACTCCTTGTCTCTTTGCTTGAAAATTTAGATTTTATTTATGACAAATGTGCTATTTCGGATTTGTTGTTTCAATAGATTGATGGATGATGTAATGGAAGTGGGTTAATCTCAGGAAAAATAAAATTAGTGTAGAAGAAGTTTTTATTGACAAAGATGACTTGTGTTAAATGTAAGTCAGTAAGTGTTATTAAAAGCATACAAGTTATGTCCAAAAATAAAAATTTAGTGAGGCAAGGTGGCCGGCTGAGAACATTATAGGTGTGTGTTCTGCATGTCTGTTGTGCATTTTTCAAGAATTTTTTGTTTTCTGTGTGCTCAGTGAAGAGCATTTTTCAGAAGCAATAAGATGTAGCAATTTTAAAAAATCTAATGCCTGAGTCCTGATTCTCAATAAAGAATAAGCATCATTTTGTGGTTCTAAACTGTTTGAACTCCCTGTGACTCCAAATCCTCTGAAATCCTTTGAGATCAAATAACTAGAAATTCTGGCACTGCCCTGGTAGAGAGGGAACCAGTCCGGATAGCACTGTAGCCTGTGTGGTGCAGATTGACCTAACAAGTATAGAAAACCTGCCACTCTTGTTTCTGTCAATCCACTAATTTTGAATTAATAAGTCGAAATAAGCATATCCTATTCAACATAAATTATTATGCACTATAAATGATCAAATCCATATACATTGAATCTCCCTACTAATATACACAGGGCTCACACACATATTTCTTTGAGATGGTCATAATTTGCCTCCCTGGACCTTAATTTTAGGAATGTACTTGCAATGCTATTTGTAGATATGGATGCTTTTTCTCTGGCTTATTACATTGTCATTGTACATTGGGTCCAGAATGAAATGTTCTCATGCTCTGAATCAACAGACCACAAATAATACCACAACGACACAAAACAGGGTTACTGTTTTGGTTTGGGTTATTCATTCTCAATATCAAAGGAATGTTAGATTTTTGCAAATACTGTATCAGGAGAGATGCCCTGGGATGCAGGTGATTCTCTGGGGTTTCTTGTGGTACTTTCATGTCCTACATTATCCTGCCCCTGCCCCTGAGGTAATCAAACCATGAAGATCCACATCCTTCATGAGTAGAGGTTTTGTTCCCTTATAAGGTCAAGAATCCCAAAATAGAGGTAGAGAGGACAAAGGAGAGGAAAGGTGGGGGCGATTGTATGCAAAGCAAAGGCAGATCAGTATAATAGAGGAATAGGACCATGGAGTGTGAGCTGGGGGTGGGAGGAGTGTCTGGAGGGATGTTGGCCAAATTATATCGTTATATTATGCTCATGTACAAATACGTATTAACAGATCTCACCATTGTGCATATCTGTACGCACCAGTAAAAAATGTGGAGAAAAAGTAAAAAATTTAAAAATTCAAGTTAACAAAAAGACTCCAAATAAGTCAAGGTGTTGACTCAAGACCAAGGAAACGTAAAATGTGTAGGAAAAGAAAAATTATACATGTCAGCAATATGACTCGTTACCAAGTTGTTACCTAAGGCAGATTTGCCTGTCCCACTTCCCAATGTGTGGGCCTCCTTCTAGCCTATTTCCTCAGTCCCTTTTAATTTTATTCAAGGATATAATAGTTCATTATTCTCTTTAGTATAGTGTATAGTTTGCAGAATACTTAGAGGTGTATGTGACTGAATTCAAGGAGTAATTAGCACTACCTAAAGGGAGTACCCAGAAAAGGGTACAATTGCTCAAGAGTTGTGTCCTTAATTTTTTCTGGAGAGGATGAGATGGACCTTGATTGTATGAAGGATAGTCTCACATTATAGAGCAAAAGGATTCCTTCCCCATGATTGTAGTGAAGTTCAGACACTCCAGGCAGCATTTATGGATGCTGACAATCTAAAGCAGTTGACTCAGGTAAGTATTTCTCTGAGATTCAAGTCCTTCCTTCTGAAATGTGCGTGTGATGCTGGTCTGGGACTCTGCCCGTTACATTTTACCTCTGTCAGCTGTGTGTGTGTGTGTGTGTGTGTGTGTGTGTAAATAGATTCTTCTAATAGGATAAAATAAAGGAAAGTTGGAAAGTAGGAAGAGGGAGGAGGACATCACTCCTTCCTTGCTATGATTTGAATGTGTTCCCCACAGTTCATGCATTGGACACTTGATCCCCACACAGCAGTGCTGGGAGTGGGGCCTAATGTGAGAGTCTTAGGTCTTGAGAGCTCTACTTAGGTCTTCTTAATGCCTTTCTTGTGAGAGTGGCTGAGTTACCACGAGAGTGGGATTGTCTAAAGGGGAGTTCAGCCCCCTCTTGCAAGCTCTCTTTCTCAGGGGTCCTCCCTTGTTTTTTGTTGTCTGAAATGGGAATGACATAGAAAGAAGTCCTTAGCCAAATGGGGGTCCTCTACCTTAGGCTTTCCAATTTCTAGAACTGGAAGAAAAAAATCTCCATTCTTTATAAGTTACCCAGTCTCAGGCGTTCCATTACAGCAGCACAAAATGAACCAACACATTCCTTCCTAGTTCATGGTTCCCGTCAGATACTCCATCGGGCGGTTTTCATCAGAGACTACACAGATTGACCCAGGAGAGGCTGGTTGACTCCCAGAGCTTTCCTATCCCTCTGCCTCTCAAGACCCTGCCACCATCAGGCCGCCTTCTCAGAGTCCTAACCTCCCAAGTCCTTTCTCCTAGCTCCAGAAATAACTCTTTCCCTGGACAGCACTCTTTCCTCAGGGCTGAGGTCCATCTTTCCAGCTTCTAAAGGTCCTCCAGACACTTGCAAGAGCCTCTCCCACTGAAGCTAGTCCCACCAGGCCTCTCCACCAAGCTTCTCCAAGCTTCTCGGTTCTGGTGACCCAACCTTTTCCTTCTGCCCTGTTAGCCCAAAGAGGGGTGTGCTTCCTACACACGAGACCTCGCTCTTACCTCGCATTTCTTTATTCCCTCTTAGTCCACAACAAGTGTGCATACAATTACTTAAAATGAACTATTTCTGTTAAAATTTTTTTTTCTTCAGTGGACATTGATTATTACAATCTGTTTCCAAAAGTGATATATTTCCCCTCTTTTTTTCATTTCAATTCTATTGTAATATTTGGTCAAACGTAATCTTGCATATATGTTTGGAATTATCATTTGTATTTTATATTCCTATACTCAAACTTTCTGTTTATTTAAATTCGAGGATTTTTGATTTTGTAAGCAACATATAGTTAGAATTTTAAAATATAGTTTGGCATTTTTTGTCCTTTAATTCAAGGATTTAAACCTATCCATTCTCCTTTCAAAAAGTTTTTAAAGTTTCTTTTCTTTTGTTTGGGATTGAATATACTTAATATTATTATTTTTATTATTAATGCATTTTTTCTGTTAGCTTGGTAGTTTACTTATTTTTATACATTAAGTATGTCCTAAATAGTAAAACTCAACTTTTCACTTTATTAAATCTAATATATTAGTACTTTTAATTCCATAATTATAATTATGTACCTTCTGACCTGGGTTCTTTCTGGATGTGCCAACAAATATTTCTATTCTGTAGATAATTTAAACCACCACTCAGGACATTGTTGTCATTCAGTCAATATTTGTTTCGATTTGCCATGTAATGATCTTTTCTGCTACTTTTCATCCTCTCCTGCGTTTCTCAACTCCCAGCAGGATCTTTTACCGCCCATCAATAAGGCACCCATTAGTATTTTCTAAGTATGAATTTAAGGTGATAAATTCTCCCAAATTTTTATGCTATTTTCTTTCAGTACTTTGAAGATAGCATTCCTTATCATCAAGTTCCTTTCTTACAGTCTTTTTTTATTTTTTTTTCCTGTTAAGTTAGCTGTCACTCTTATGATTGCTTCCTTGCAGATAATGTGCCCTTCTTTTCTCTGGATATTTTTTCCATTTTTCCTGCTTATTTTTAGTTTTCAGCAGCTTTGCTAAGATGTTATTAGGTGAGTTTCCTAGTTCATATTGCTTGTGCTTCAGATTCATAACATACTTGAATCTGCAGCGTTTCTGTCTTTTTAATCCTTTCTTTGTGGGAGTTATAATTCTACAATTATAAAAATGTTGAATGTTTATAGAGTGTCCCAAATGTTCTAAAGTTTATTTTTTATTTTAAAAAATTTATTTATCTTTTTCTGCCTTAGTTTGGATATTTTGTTCTGATTTTCAATTTAGTACTGCCTCCTCTACTTTTTCTAATCAAATTTAACCCATTTCTTGTACTATAATTTCAGCTATTAAAATTATAGTCCTAAAAGTTTCATTTGGTTAATTTTTCAGTTGTTGATTCTTGTTCACATTCTTCATTCTTTTCATTCTTTGAATATGTTAATTGCTCTTATTTTAGTTAAAACATCTCATCTAACAGCTCCATTTTCTGGGTTTGTCATTGGTCGGTGTCTGTCATAATTTATTCTTTTGGTTTGTGGTTAAGTGTCGCTTTTTTATGTTGGGTTACTTTTTATTGAACACCAGATATGCAACATTAAAAATTGAAGAGGTGAGCTGATGTTCTGTATGATGTTGTCGCTCTCCTAAGTGACTTGGTTTTGTTTCAGACAGACAGGTAGGCTAGGATATTAGGTATTCCCAATAATCTTAACACAGTGATGAATTCAAAAGACTTGAATTTGGTTTTCAAATCTCATATGGGTTGATCTGTTTCAAATTTCTTCTTTGGGGGTAGCCATTTTGAGTCATAACTAATTGCTTTTGGTCTTTTACAGACTCTATCTTTACTGCTGAACTCTAAATTCCAAATTTTCCACGGTTCTATAAGTCTCTTGAAAGTTCTGCTCACCTTTGCCTATTTTTTTTTCTAATTTGCAGTATTGGGGATTGAACCCACTGCCTCTTGCATGCGAGGCAAGTGCTTCACCACTGAGCTACACCCCCAGTCCTTAGTACACTGAGGGGGGGTGTGGGGCAGGCAGCCTTGAGACAAGCCACAGTATCAAATTCTAAACTCATTATTCTGAACAGTTTTCTCCCTTAGTCTTCAGCCCTGAAAATCTTTACTGACATAATAATTCTTCAATATCATTACAAAAATTAAAAAAGAAAAAAAACACACACTTTCTGTGGATGTAATAGCTCTTCTCTTCAGGAGGGTTCATGGAAAGCAATATTCTAGCATGGTCATTCACCAGAATTCACATGGTCCCAAAATAAAGATGCCACAGATAGAGCTTACTGTCCTATACCAGTCAAAGAACCAATCACTTTTTAAAGCAAGCTGGATAAAAACCATAGTTCTTGTAGTTAAGGGGAGACAATGAGATTAGCATACTCCAATTTGAAAATGAACTTATTCATAGAATTAATCTGTGAAATTAAAGACTTGGGCATGAGACCAAAGGTGAGCATGTCTATTCCTGATAGATTGATCAATTTATTTAAGGAAAAAAATCTCCAGTTCAGCCTGGGCCTGAAGGCCTCTCTTGCATTTGAAAGTGTGGCTGTAAGCAAGGGAGACAGACTGAAGGGGCAGTTCCTGGGGTCAGACACTGTCCCCAAGTCTTGCCAAGGTCTTACAGACACATAACTCTGTATTATAGCTTTTGGTCAATGAAGTAATTTTTATTTGTAGCTGAACACTTCCTGATATGTGCTGTTGAAACTATGTCCTCAGATTTCCTTTCTCTACCAGTAAATTATGGTTGACCTTAGCTTTTGCCCCTCTTTTACCTGCTCCTCCCTCATTCTGCCAGCATCTGAATGGCTTCTGCTTTCTCTTCAGTCTTCTCCAAGTTCTCTGGGTTGATCTTGCTCATCTTCCACACATGTACCCAGGTTTTTCTTGGCTCACTATCTTCCCTATTTGTTTTTATCCTTTTTCTGGAATTTGTCTTATTATCATTTTCAGTCATTTCCATATAATCTGAGAAGGAAAGAGATAGTCATGATTACTTATTGTTCATCTTGAATTTAAATCCCAACTTAATTTGTCTTAAGACAGCCTTTTTCCATAAAAATTAATTTAATATTTATAAATCTATACTTCTCCAAAGAGAATTTAATTGAATTGAAGATGAATTTTACTTTGCAATTTATTATTTTTTAACTCTGCAATTTATTGTTAGGTGAACCTTATAGTTGAAACCAAATAAACTTTTAATGATTCTTGTAACCCAAATTTCTGAATTTTTTAGATCTTGGGAATATATTATGCTTTTGTTTCAGGACTAAAGGACGAAGCAATCTAGATTCCAGGAGTTGGATTAATGTAATGAAATATTCCTTTATGAGGTTCATCAATAAAAATTCCCTCTGTGAATTTATGAATTTGGACAGAAGGTAAAAGTTTAAAAATACATTTTAGCAATCTAAATTTAGGCTAGATATCAGCAACGCACTTTGCTATGCTTCATATGTCAGCAATGGTGCACATCCTTTGTAAAATTTAAATTGCATACTAAGTATTGGCAGTGACATTCTATTTTTAAAATCATAAACTCTTCCTTTTAAAGGTCTAATGTACGTGTTTCTATCAGTCGGATAATTGGATTTTATTTTCTATCTCTGGGCAGGGTTGGGTATTTTTTTTTCCTCTTTTTTTCAATTTTTTTTTTTTTTTTTGTTCTTGTTGAGCAAATACAGCTTCATGAAAAGTGACAGCAAAATAGTAATGCAGAGCTGGTGGGGAGGACGCATTTTCTTTTTTGGAAATCAGTAGGGAAGAGTGTGATCTTGTTTTTGCCTGAGGCAAATCGCCATTCCATAGCAGAGGCGAGGTCCATGAGCAGGGGCATCCATGACAGGGCTTCCCATTGGTGGCTCCCCAAGGCGAGGTGCCATACCAGTGCTGGCAGAGGGAGATGAAATGAACTGTTGGAAAGTGACAAAATGACGGTGCAATCCCGTGCTCCAGAGGCTTCTGTGACCCGTGGCCAGCATGGCTCAGTCTCTCTATTCAGTATCCCATGCACGCTCAGTACCTGGCACGTGACACCTGGCTGCTTTTGGTCTCCTCGCTGAGGTCGTGATGTGAATGCTTGACTCTGTCTTTGATTGATGAGTGCCGCAGGACAGAAATGTAATTGCTTTGCCTATGCTGCAGCAAATGGATATTCCCTTTGGAAACTCAACTCGCTTCATTTAGACCCAAACATGCCAAGCAGATGCAGATGATCGACTCCCAGCATATGACACAAGCGGATATCTTTCTCTTTTATGTTCCGTTTTTAATGTAATAGCAAACTAACATCTGTTGTTCCGAGCATCACAAATCTGCTCTTTTCAATGTAAAGGTTTGCTGAGCATTGATATTTTACTAAGAATAGAATGCGTGTGGCAATTAGGCTGCACCACATTTCCATGTCAGATTCAAATGTTCTTTGGAAAGGTCATTGTTGTGTGTCTGTTACCTACTGAGCTGTGCTGCGGGGATGGATGTAGTACATGGTGAGATGATGTAAATGGGGATGCTCTGGGGAGTGTGTGAAGGGAAGAGAAGAGACGGCATTGGTGTTGGAGGGGTGATCCAGTACTGTCTACACCTTCTCACACATTCTTAGAGTTTAGGCTTCACAGAACGTAAGAAAAGTTACTCCATCCTCTAAGAATTTGAGTATCTGCTATTACATCCTTTGATATATCTGTGAGCCTTTCCGAGCTCCCAATTTAGACCCTTGGGTGCTGTAAGTAATGGAATCACAGGGCTGCAATAAAGGAATATTAGAATAGACCTAACAGGACACATCAAGAGTTTAAAAACCATTTTAATATGAAAGTATTATTGTTATTATTTTTGTTGGGTAGTGCTGGGGGATTGAACCCAGGGCCTTGTGCTTGCGAGGCAGGCACTCTACCAACTGAGCCATGTCCCCAGCCCACAAGAGTATTATTTTTAATGGTATGTTAACTTATATTTTTAGACAGTGGTATAAGTAAATGTAAATTAGTGAATAAGATATATCTGTTAATTTGTTTCTCTGATGAAAAACATCTTGGTCGTATTGTGTGTCTGTGTGTTGCTGCCACTAACACTGTTGGCTGCTGAAAGAACATGGTGAAATAGCAGTGCTTGTGGCTACAGAGCGTGACGTTCAGATGACCCACCAGAACCTGAGCATTCTGCATCATTCACATGCAACCTTTATAAAATAAAAAAACAAAAACAAAAACAGAAAACAAGTACATTTGAACACAGGATAAGACAATTACTCAAAATATTTTTAAAGTAGAATCTTTCATTCACTGTGATACCTGAAACAGTGGCTTTGGGTATTATGTCCAACCACCGTCCATCTTTCAGACCTACACTACAATAGCTTTTATGTCTAAAAACTCTTCTTTCTAACAGCTTATATATAGGTACATAAGTATGTATATACTCAAGTAGGAGTATATGAGTATATACAGGAGGATAGTGAGTTATAAACTTTGCAAAGGAGTTGGAGAATTAACACAAGCAAGAAAAATTTCAAAGACTATAAAGCTCATCCTTTGATTTAATCAACCAAATGAAGCATCTGTTATGCCACAGGATAAAATAATAACACGAGGGGACGCAGTGATGTGGCACTGCAGCGCTAAGGTTTCCAAAGCTTTCAGGCATCCTTCTTGAGAATGATTGGAACTGTCAAGACACAAAAGAGTGGCTGGGGACATTGAAGTGGTGATTTATATTTCCTGCTGCCCTGGGCAGAAGAGGAGCAGCAGCAACATGAGATAGTGAAAGGAGATTTAGATCAGGTCAGGATGCTGTGAGGGAGACATGTTTGTACCAAGTGGACAGCTTAATACTCTCGTGTGGATGAGTAGTCACCGTTAAAGAAAATAGTTATTTAAAAACTACAAATGATATGATATGTAGGTTAGAAGTACACTTCTATTGATCTTAAGTTTGAAATATATTGTTAGTGACTACTGGATTTGATTTATTGATTCAAAGGTAACTCATGGTTGAAAACAAATGTAGCATTATATAAATTAATATTTTTAATTGGTAAATTCTCTGAGCAAAAAATTGTCTCCAGCTAGGACTAATAACTCCCAGTGGGGAGGAGAGTAGAAGGGAGCAAAGGGGTTTTAGGCTCAGTTGTGTAGTGTTGGGTTCAATGGATCATGGTGGAAATTAGGCCCATACTGTACTTCAGTTTTTAGAATACAAAAAGTTCTTAGAAGATATCCATCCTTTTCAAAATGCAAAACCTAGCTTAACAAAATATCAGAAAGAATACTTTCCATGAAGGAACCCAACCCTATTGTATTTGCTCTGATTTTTAAATTACTCAATATGTTGGAGACCCAAGTTTTTGTCTAGAATTTGCTCGACCATTTAGTAAGTATTCTCCTAGACATCAGGAAATGTTGTACAGTTCTATTCTCTTAATTCAAGATCTGAATATTGCCTTAACTCTGCTTTTGTAATGGAAACCCTGAAAGAAATTGGAAAATTGAATGAAAACTTTGCCCCAATATTGAATGGCCACACACAGTTAATCTCTGACTTGCTAAAGCTTCGGTCATGGTGCACCTGATGTTAAAGTGGCGTTCATTCTCCATTACCTTGAATGGATCATCCCTGGAACTGTTCTCTCCATTAGCCAGTTTATTTACATTACTGTGGAGTAACTGTATCAGGGTATAATTATTTTGTGAATAATGAAGTAGAAGAAAGAAGATTAACAGAAATAGTTTTTGAATTTTTCATCATTCTGGTTACCTCTGTTAATTGTCTGCGTTGGAATCTGAGAGCATCACGGTTTGCCTGAATCATTCCACATTCCTGAGGGTTTTCCCCTGCTCTCCAATATGATCGAAGACATCTGACTGATGAAATTGTCAACAGGTTGAGGGCCCTTCACCGGGCAGTTACTCACTACAGAAAGCAAATGGAACACAATCAAGGGAGAGAGGTCTGTGTGAGAATCACCCCGAAGCATGTTAAATCAATGATTCATGGTAAATTACTGCATGGATTTTAACACCCTAAGTGCTTTTAGGAACAAATTATTCATGGCATACCATTGCATTATTATACTGAATGAGAGCTACCAATAAGTTTGTCAATTGTTTTTCCTATGGTTTGACAGTGGTAAATCTTCAAATTTAAAATAATGGTCAGACACAGGTTTGGAATGGCCTCTTTGGCTGGAATGTGCTGCTGCCAGAATACTTCAGCTGAAGGCTTCCTTATATAGCTCACCAAACCACCATTTAATCCACTGCAGCTTTTTTCCTGAAAGTTGCCCAAGATTCCTCCAAAATTGAACATGCATCTCAAAGATCTGTTATTTTCAGAAAGAATTCAAATGCTGACACATTTAGAGAGTAACTGAAATGGAGTTGAATAAACCCAAAGTTTTTGAGTCATACAGAGTTTTCAGCCTGGGGGGGGGGGGACATAATCTAGAGTAAGTTAATATATTGTGAGGTTAGACATAAAGTTTGCTGTGGGAGTGCAGGGAGTTCTTGTCTCCAATCATGCTTTTCTCCTCTGTGCACTTTTCTACAAAAATTAGAATAAAGTCCTAAAATTTGAAGAGCAAATACTATTTTTCTTCATGAACCTAACAACCAACTATGCAAATCGGCCATAAAATAGAGCAGCTGCTTTTCTCTTTCTTTCCTGGACACAAGGGGACCTTGTGTGTGGCTTTCACTTTGGGGTTCTTCCTGATGTCTCTCTGTTACTCAGCTAGCATTGGCCCTGGAGGGAGAAGCACATAAAGGTGACGATGAGAGCATGAAAGGGACAACAGCTCCCATGTGATAGTCTTGAAGAATGACACCGTGCTTAGGGTTGCCTCCCCTGTATGTGTCATTACACTTTTTCCCTATAACAATCCAGTGAGTTGGGCACTATTGTCATGTTCCATTTTACAGATGGGAAAACAGAGACTTAAAGAAGTTATGTCATTTTGCCAGATTTATAGAGGTAGCTCTAAATTGCCAAAAAGATTTGAACTCTGATATGCTGGCATATCCGTCAAGTACATTCAGACCCAAAATAAAGTCTGTGTTAAAAAACGAATCAAATGCATATATTATGGTTATGGGCCAAACTTTTCCAAAATATGTTACAGAAGGTCTTAACAAATATTTTGAAAACTATCTCACTAAAAGAGAACATCTATATGTCTGTAAGATTGGAATCATAAGCCTAAATAAAATTAAACGAGTTTCCTCACTGTTTGATTTTCCAGAACATTTAACAGGAGGATCCCCAAGAGGAGCTGATATTATGCCATATGTCTTGGACTGCTCTGCCCTTAACTGCTCCCCTCAGAAAACTTGCTTGGAGAAACATTCTAGGTAAGTCTGATTTACAAGGTAAATAATCTGCTCAGAATGATTTAAGTTTGGGATCTACTAGGAACTGGGATTCCTTTCTTTAAGGTCTAGATCTTTCTCACTCTCTAGCAGGCTCACAGATGAATGGCCTCAATCAGCATTCCCACTGGTGTTCACACCTGTGTTGGGGACCCCCACCCTCAGTTTTGATAGTTCCTGATGAGGACTGACAACGCTTTCTGAAGCTGTTATATGCATGGCTATAGTTCATTACTGTGAGAGGATGTGGATTAAAATTAGCAAAGAAAAAAGGGATGTGAGAAAAAATTCAGAACAGATCCTAGGTGAGTTTTTCCAGTGAAGTGGTGCGGACATGTTTATTTCTCTCACAAACCATGTATGTAGGAGAAAGAATGCACTTCACACAATAGTTACACTCATGTGGGAAAACACATGTAGAAGGGTGCAGGCCAGGGAAACTACCTGAGCTTTGGTGTCCAGGGGTCTCATTGGGGATCCCTGCATGCCTACGGGACTGATCTCAGCAACGCACATTGCAGCCTCCCAGAGAAAAACGCAGGCATAACTTGCATTTGTTACCATAGACTCTACGACTGGGTGCAGTGACACAGGCCTGTAATCCCAGCAGCTTGGGAGGCTGAGGCAGGAGGATCTCAAGTTCTAAGGCAGCCTTAGCACCTTAGGCCCTAAGAAACTCAGCAAGATGTTGTCTCAAAATTTACAAATAAATAAATAAAATAAAAAGGGCTGCGGATACAGCTCAGTAGTTAAGTGCCCCTGGGTTCAATCCTTGGTACCAAAACAAAACAAAAAGACTATGATTATTGGGTAGAGCCTGGCCCAGGGTCTCAAACACACAGAAGCAGTTGTTCACCACAAATGGCATTTTTGTATAAATCCCACTGAAGGATGTGGTGTCAAAATCTGAACAAAAATCATGAAATATTTTCTGAACAAAAATCATGGTCAAAATAAATCCAGTTATATTAACAAGATCTAAGTGACTAAACTAAATACTACAATACTACAATTAAAAGATAAAAATTAAAGTCTAGTACATACTATTTAGTATGAAGAGATGGAAAAGCCAGACCAAAAATTTAAAAATAAAAAGATTAAAAATATAACCAAGTGAATTAAAACTTTATAAAGCTGATCGCAATATGGGTAGAGTACAAAATGAACTGTAAGGTAAAGGTGTGGCCACAAAAGAAGATCTGCCAATGTAATGACCAAAGGTTCTGTTTACTGGAGAGATACAGCCCTTCAACACACAGCGCATCTGAATGTTACACGCAAAGTTATGAAGAAATCTTGACTGTACTAAGGGAAAATAGGCCCATTCATAATCTTAGTGGGAAAACCAAACAAGTTTACCAAGGATCTGAAAGAGTAAAAAGAATCATTTTATGTTTCTAGTAACAACTCCACTGATTATCAAAGAAAGTTTTCTTTCTGGAATTAAGTAGTAATTTCTTACAGTGACATGGATAGATAAATAACCCCAAATAGAAATTAGGGCAAAAGAGAACTGAGAAGTGTTTGCCTCACCAGATCCTGGAACAGACTCTAAGATCATTTTATTGAATTCATCCTAGCAATTTTGTCTGATTGGTGTAACAATGTAATGGAGGTTCCAGAATCAGATTTGTAGTATGAAGCATAAAATAAAAAAATATGAGAGTTTAATTTAGAGTGAAAACAGTTGCCTTGCTAATGAATGGTGTTGATGCAGCCGATCATAAGTCAGAAAATTAAAATGGAAACTTGTTCACATTGGGTTGATAGAAAGAACATTTGACTAAAAACAGAAGCTACAAGAGAAGGAAATCATGCTTAAACTGCATACCATTTAAACATTACTTTGGAATCCCAAAGATAAAATGAAAACATTCAAATTATGGATATGAGAAAATATTAGCACATGATGACAAAGGGTTAATGTTTTACAAAAAGCTGAGAGCTCATATAATTTGATGTAAAAGTACAATTAAGTTCCTCTTCTCAAAAAAAATAGCAAAGGATATAATTAGAAAATTCACAAATGGTAAGAAAGCATATTAAAGGATGCTCAAATTCAATAGTATTAGATAATATAAGAACATCAGTAAAATGTCATAAATAACCATCAGATTGCACAAAACTCAAGAAGGACCATTCACTTATTGCTAATAAGAGTGTGGGGTAAAGAGAATTTCCACATTTTGTTGGTGGATGTTCCATGTGGTACAGGCCTTTTAGACATTGTTGGTAGGTTGTAAAGGCAAATTTTAAAGACATACAAATAATTATTTTTTTTTTAGTTTTTTAATTTTTTTTAGTTGTAGATGGACACAATACTCTTATTCTATTTATTTATTTATTTTTTATGTGATGTTGAGGATGGAACCCAGTGCCTCACATGTGCTAGTCCAACGCTCTGCCACTGAGTCACAACCCCAGCCCCTACAAATAATTCTTATATGTATGAAAGTTTTAAGTGTCTGCAAGCCGGGCGTGGTGGCGCACGCCTGTAATCCCAGCAATCCTGAGGCAGGAGGATCTCGGGTTCAAAGCCAACCTCAGCACAGAGGAGATGCTAAGCAACTCAGTGAGACCCTGTCTCTAATTAAAATACAAAATAGGGCTGGGGATGTGGCTCAGTGGTGGAGTGCCCTTGAGTTCAATCCCTAATACCAAAAAAAAAAAAGATAGAGTCTGCAGATGGAGATCAATCTCAGTTGGGGCAGCCTGTCTGTTCAAAGGAAGAAAACACAGGGTAGAAGACCTCTTTGCTCTTGTCCCTGTTGCCACCACCCCCAGGGCCTTGGGGCTTAGGAGGCAGACTTTCTTCCATCGTGAGGCCCTCTGACATCTCTATGCCTCACACTTCTGCTTTGGCCTAGAGTACTTTTCATTCTCGCCCTGTCCGACTTCTCTAGTCCGTTTAATTAGCAGCACCTCTTTGTTACCTTCCCTGATTCTTTGATTTTTGATTCCCCTCTGCTACCGTAACTATTTGTTTCTATGGCAACCAGAACATTCTTGACATTATTCTGTAATCAATTATTAACTTCAGGTCTCTTGCTCTATATTCTAAACTCCTTAATAAGGACAGTGATCATGTGTTTATGTACTGTGTATCCCTAAGTTCTTGTGACACAGTCAGAAACTGAATAAGCTTGAAAGAGCCTTGTGATCATAACATTGGAGGATTTATTTTTTGGTACTGGGGATTGAACTCAGGGGCACTCCACCACTGAGCCCAATCCCCAGCCCTATTTTGTATTTTTTTTTTTTTAACTTTAGAGACAGAGTCTCACTGAATTGCTTAGCACCTCCATGTTGCTGAGGCTGGCTTTAAACTCTTGATCCTCCTGCCTTAGCCTCCCAAGCTGCTGGGGTTACAGGTGTGCACCACCGCCCTCAGGATAACATTGGAGTTGATCACTCTGTTCTCAGTCCTAGATGTGATCACTGGGGCATATAGAAGCTTAATAAATATTTACTGAATAAATTTTTAAGTGAGTGTGCCAGAAACATCTAATTTCCAATAGAAGCAGTATCTATCCTAAAAAGGCTAACGTCCATAACTGAGTTAATCCTTATAAAGAAAGAAGGTGTGCCTGTTGTACTCTTAAAACCTAGGAGCATGTCTTCCATCATTACCTAGGTCCAGTCCTGAGCCCTGAGCTCAACTCAACCATTCCAGAAGTTCTGACTCGCAGACAACTGGATTGCCTGCTATAGACATTGTTCCCAATGCATACAGAACAGGCAAGCCTCTTAGCTGCAAGCAATAAGAATGAACTCTGGCAATGTTAATTTAAAACTACAAATGAATTTATTTAGAGGATATTGAAGCTCATTGAACCTGGTGGTGCACTGAGTGTAGCCTGGGATGTAGAGAGAGATCATGGGAGGTTGGTCTGAAAGTCACAGCAGGCATGACACAAGAGCAGGCCTCGCTGTGTGCTGTTGCTCCAATGGCCATGCATCTCACCTCTACGTCCCCTTGACCTTCCCTGGCACAGAGAGATGGAGCATCTAGCTCTTGCAATAGAGAGAGGTGGCCATTTTCTCTCATCCCTACCCCAAGGGAGAGTAGGATGTTAATGGCAAGGACCTATAGGCCACTAGACAGCCAACTAAGAGAAAAAGTCCATGCTAGAGGGTTTTGATACAAGGTGTTACCTGCCAATGGGGACACCTCATCCCCAAACCTAAAACTGAGTCAAGTCAGGAAATAAGGGTGCCTCAAGGGAGGGATTCAAAAGTGTTCATAAAAAAAATGTTGTGGCACATGTCAACAGTATGATGTGTTATCCCCTTGGACTTCAGAGGACATCAGAGACCAGACTGTAAGAATGAAAGGATGAATTTTTAAAAAATCAACTAATTTTAGAATCCTTAGAATCAATATTTGACTTGCCACCTGCTACTAAACAGAATTGTGTGCGTTTTAGGTACAGGAGTCTAGCCACGTTGTAAATTTAAAGAGATGTAAAGAGAGGGAAACATTTCAGGAGGTGCTGGAGAGGGCTTGGGTTCCCTGGGCCTGCTTGTGGCAGGTGTGTGGAACTGACCTAGTTTACTGTTAGTTGGTGCAGAAGCAAGCAGCAGGCTGGGCACGGGTGTGTAACTTAGCTTTCCATGCATGCTTTGCATCGAACACCATATAAGAAGATGCAGCAAAGGAGAAAGGAAACATTTTCTAATTCCTTAGTTAGCATTTCCCAGAATATTTTATAAAGTAAACCCAGAAACTTTTAATTTGGAGGATTCTTTAGTGTCATTAAAGTAAGTGGAATAGATGAGGAAAAATCTCAGTATAGAGCCAAAATATTTTTGCATATGAATAAAACATGGGAAAGAAAGCATTGCAAATGAGCAAGTAGCTGTCAAGGGAAAAGTGTCAAAGCTGTTCACAAATGGTGTAGGAGAACTGTCTTATCAGGGATTAATATTTTGAGGAATGATATTGATGAATATGGAATTCTCATGTAATTCAGAAATACACTTACATACAATTTGTGATAGTTATTGTATAAATACAATGATGAGACTAAAACTAATAAATGCATACAGCATGAAACCTCTTGTGGTTATAGTGCCAGGTAGGAGTTGGGGTGTTTCCATATGTCCGTGCTCATGAGGGTAAGGAGAAAATGGCATTCATCAGTGTGCAGATATTTTCTTACTTCGAAAACGTGGCTCCCTGTACGTTCTTGCTAACTTTCATGCTAAATGGAGAACATGAATTGTGATATCATATGCAGAGAGCAATTAGCAAATTTGGTTGATGAGATTATTTTTGGCAGAATTAAATGAACATGAGGAAATTGGCTCCTCAGGGTCCTAAAGCGACTGGTGTTGGTGTAAATGGCATCCTTGTGAAGTCAGCCTAGTGCAGAGACGGTTGCATGATACAATACTTTTGTATTTCAACATGTTTTAGGCCTAAATCAATTGCTTTGTTAATTTTCCAATTTATTCTATCCCTGGATACATTTCTGTAAAATGCATAGTAAAATAATATCTTGTGATCTGGTATAAATTTAAACAATCTATGTGGGTCATCTAATTAATTCATCATAAACTTGGTTTAATGACAACAATTATTGTTGAGTGAAGTTTCCCTGAGTGAAACAACTTTTTTCAAGATTTAAGAATTAATCTTTCTATCTATACCTTTACTAATTTAAAGAAGAAATAACAGTTGAGAATTCTCATATTCAAAAAAATGACTATTATATAGATCGACTCCAAAAACTTTGAGACAGGTTTCATAATAAGTTCACAAAGACTTAATATCCCCAAGAGAAAAAGGGCTCAATAGGTGCAAAATAAAATCATGAGATTCTCATTCTCAGTGAACAGCCCTGTGAAGGGAAGAAAAGGATTATTACTTTAGTCTCAACTGGTCCTTAATAAGTATCTCTCATGTAAGAAAATTACAAGGAAGAAGGAGGGAAAGAGGGAGAGAAAGAAAGAGAGAAAGAAAGAAAGAAAGAAAGAAAGAAAGAAAGAAAGAAAGAAAGAGAGAGAGAGAGAGAGAAAGGGAGGGAGGGAGAAAAGAAGGGTAGAAGGAAGGAAAGAGAAAGAAGGAGAGAGGAAGAGATGGTGAAACAGGACAGAAGGAGAGAGGTGTTTTTAATCATAGAGAAAGATAACAGCAAATAGAAGAAGAGTAACAGGACTAGAATTTTCTGACAGCCAAGGTTTATATTAGCTATGATAAAAATGCTAAAGAAGCTAGTGGAAAAGGTGGGACAATCTCCAAAGAGAAAGCTTAACGAAGACATCATCTAGTAGAAGTGAAAAATTCCAGTAGTCAAATGGAAAGGCAGGAGCAATGGAAATGTGATTTTAGAAATGGAATAATTATTAAAATGTAGTCAACAGAAGGCTGTGCACAGCA
>JAJEJO010003270.1:60275-100375 GCA_020662805.1 Glaucomys volans | reverse complement strand
ATGTTTAGTGTTTCCTACATTATTTTTATTCATTTTAAAAATGTCAATACATTTAAATTTAATAGTCCTATGTGACTGGGGCTACGGTATTATGAGACACAGGTCAAAAATCAATTACTGAATCCAGGCAAACCATAAATGGACCAACTCCTGTCACCATATCTTATTGGCAAGAAAAGACTCAGTTTGAGTGATTTGTATTTTTACATGGTTCTAAAACTATCTTGAAAAATAGCATAAAAACCAATGGTCTGAAGTTTTCTTTCCCTGATGTGTCTTTATCTGCTTTTGGTATCAGGGTGATACCAGCTTCACAGAATGAGTTTGGAAGGGTTTCCTTCTTTTCTATTTCATGGTATACTTTGAGGAGTATTGGAATAAGCTCTTCTTGAGGTCTTGTAGAACTCAGCTTACAATCAATCTGGTCCTGTGCTTTTCTAGGTTGGGAGGCTTTTGAAGGTTTCTTCTACTTCATTGCTTGAAATTGATCTGTTTAAATTATGCATGTCCCCAGATTCAGCTTGCAAGGATCATATGTCTCTAAATATTTGTTAATGTCTTCAGAATTTTCTATTTTTTTGGAGTATAGATTTTCAAAATAGTTTCTAATTATATTGTGTATTTCAAATTTAAGTGGTGTCTATCATGATATTTCCTTTTTCATCACAGATTTTAGTAATTTTAGTTTTGTCTCTCCTCTTCCTTAGTGTGGCTAAGGGTTTATCTATTTTGTTTACTTTTTCAACAAACCAACTTTTTGTATGGTCAATTTTTGAATTGTTTCTTTTGTTTCAATTTCATTGATTTCAGCTCTGATTTTGATTATTTCCTGTCTTCTAATACTTTTGGTGTTGATCTGTTCTTTTTCTAGAGCTTTGAGATGTAATGTTAGGTCATTTATTTGTTGACTTTTTATTCTCTTATTGAAGGAGTTCCATGCAATGAATTTTCCTCTTAGTACTATTTTCATAGTGTCCCAGAGATTTTGGTATATAGTATCATTGTTCTTATTTATCTCTAAGAATTTTTTTTTTATCTCCTCCCTTATGTCATCTTTGTCCATGCATCATTCAATAGAATATTATTTAGTCTCCAAGTGTTGAAGTAATTTCTGTTTTTTATTTTATCATTGATTTCTAATTTCACTCCATTATGGTCTGATAGAATACAAGGTAGTATCTCTATTTTTTTTGTATTTACTAAGAGTTGCTTTGTGGCATAATATATGGTCTATTTTAGAGAAGGATCCATGTGCTGCTGAGAAGAAAGTATTTGCTCCTTGATAAATGGAATATTCTATATATGTCTGTTAAGTCTAAATTATTGATTATGTTATTGATTTCTATGTTTTCTTTGTTCAGTTTTTGTTTGGAAGATCTATCAAGTGGGGAGAGGTGTGTTGATCACCCAGGATTATTTTGTTGTGGTCTATTTGGTTCCTAGAATTGATCTTTGATGCCTCTTTACTAGAAAATTTATGGATCGTATGGTAACTCAGCATTTAACCTTCTGTTAAATGTTGTGTCTTTCAAGATGGTTGAATGAGTTCACATTCCTACTAAAAGTATATAATGCTATCTTTTTTTAGTTCCTCACTAAAACTTGTTATTTTCTGTTATTAATTAAAACCATCCTTGTGGATGTGAAGTGGTATCTCATTGTGGCTTGATTTATATTTCCTACATGAATTTTTGGTTGAGTATAATTTTGTGTACTTATTGAGCAATTTCTTATTTGAGGAATTGTCTACTGAGATATCTTGACCATTATTAATATAATTTGAGTGAGAAATGAAGTGTTAGGGACTTCCCCAAGTCTATACAAGTAATGAGTCTAAATGGCTCATAAAATTCATTTTTATTCTAGAATCTGAGATCTAATTGATTAAATTTATTCTATTATTCCAT
Organism: Glaucomys volans; assembly: GCA_020662805.1. Taxonomy (NCBI): domain Eukaryota; kingdom Metazoa; phylum Chordata; class Mammalia; order Rodentia; family Sciuridae; genus Glaucomys; species Glaucomys volans. Next base: position 98,468 of record JAJEJO010003270.1, on the reverse strand, counting down.
TTCCTTTCAATTACTAGTATGATTGAGCTGAAGGCATGACTATATCTGTAAATACATCCTATATTTAAAACTATTAATTATTCTTTAATATCAACAAATACTGTAATATTTCTTAATATGAAAAGGAGGATATAAACACAAATTCTCCAAATAATAAGCTGAAAAATTACTCCTATGTTTCTTTTATTTGTCTGATATCATAGCAGAGTGATGAGGTACTGATCTATTTGCATCAGTGAAAACTGTATGGCAGATAAGTGTGAAGTTAGAAAGATGATTCCTGTAGCTTCCCTTTAAATTCCTATTTCCTTTTGGCAATGAGGACTTAAAAATATAATTAAATAAGGTGCACATTTAGAACTGGATATTTTTCCAGTAAAAACAAGCTTCGATCAAAATATTTTTCTGTTTTTCAGAATTTTGGTCCTCTGTAATCTTTCTGAAAATCAACTTGTTCAGTAGAAAGCTTTTAGGAATAAGAACAAATGCCCTTGTGGCAAACCATATCATAGCCCGAGTGCTAGGAAGAGAGAAAAGCACAAAGCAGCATGTGACAAGGTTTGGATCACATGGACAGGTCTTAGAGGTCACATGCATGAAGGAAGGTGTGAGGTCTCTGCAATAAAAAAACCAGTATGTATTGTGCTGCTGGGTTGTTAATGGTCTGCCACGAAACACAGAGCACTGTGTTTCCCATTCCACTTACTGGTGGTAAATTTTGCTCTACATTTTGGATTGTTATAAAAACGTGATCCTCCCATGATAAAACTAAGCCTGTCAATCATATTTTATTAAATTTAGCAGCAGAAATAACTTCTAGAATACTATCAGTCCATCTCTATTTAGGATTATTATTTTTTTAACCATGGGTTCTCAGTGATCAGAAAGCATTAGAGCTCTGTGTTTTTGTGCCACTTCTGGAACCTCATATTTCCAAAATGTATTTTCTGTATCATGTAAAGCAAAAGTTAAATAGGGAATGAATTTATCCATGAGGGAAAAAAGATTGGGGTACTGTGTAGTTCATGCAATATAGAGTTAAATAAAAATAGAAAGGATGCAAAACCATGGTAAAATGCTTATTAATGTTTCTGTGATCAGGTTATGAAGAAATTTAGCTTTGCCTATCAGCATTAAAGAAATTCGCATGAATTATGAAAAAGTTCTCCTGAGTGTTTAAGTCTTAAGTTCTACGTTTTTTATATGATGTGTCTGCACTTTTTTGTACAGAATCCCTTCTTCCTTTGGTTTGTTCTATTATCTCTAATTGTAATCATAATGTAAAATAGTAATCCTAACAAATATCGCATGATTAAAATATGTGGCACTGTACTTAGCTATTGCAATGTACACCATTACTAATATCCCCAACAGTTCAAGGATACAAGTAATGCCATTACTCATTTCACAAATAGGATAACCCTAATTTATAGTAGTATCAATTTTTCCATCTTAGGTAGGAAGACAATAACCACATTGACTCTGTTCTAACCAGTTTCTTAGCAAGTCCTGTTCATAGATAGGAAAAGCACTTCAGAACTTTATACCCCACAGTGGAAGGGTTCAGGCAGAAATTGTACTTTTGTTATCAAGAATCACCATAGAGATTACTTACCACTGTCTAATCATTTGACTATCTTTCCTCAATAGGGTGAGCAGGAATGACATATTGTTCATGATTGCATCTTGAATTGAGCACAGAAGTTCATTACATATTCATTGCAAAATGAGTTAAAACAAAGTCATGATAAAGAACACAATCTACCTTACGTCAACTGTCACAATCTGCTCTTGCTTCTACCATGTTGTTCTAAACCATTTCAGTATCACAAATGTCTTGTTTTCCCTTTAATACACAGTTTTCTACTCAGACCTCCCTATTTTTTCCACCAATCCTGGAAACTAAGGTAGAATACTAAAGTTTTATGGAAAACATGTTAGATATAGCCACTTAAACTCAATGATTCATTAATATTCTATTCAAAGAGAAATCACTAGACATTATGATGGAAGTGTTTTGATATTGTGAGTAGAACTGTTATTTTGAATCATTGATAATAATTTCTACCACTTTGACCACAGCAAGTTCATTTGTTGCATGTAGGTATTTATACTGCATTTCTGGCCACCATATTTTGGTGGATTGTTCTGTTTTCAGTTCAATTACTCAACTCTGATCCTACACTATCTTATTTTTATTTCCATCAAAGTTCATAAATGTAGTTGCATTAATCATACAGAGAATACGTGACACAAATTTTCAAGTAATTTTAATCTCTATGCTGAATATGGATCAGTAAAACCTGAAAGGATCTCTGAAAATTTGATTCAAGCTTTACAATAGGGGAGATTTCCACTTTCCTTTTTAAACATTTTAACTGAATTTAAAAATATACATATTATTTTAAAGATATTCAATGAGTAAATAAGTTATGTTACCAAGTTGGAAACAAAAAACTCAACATGATAATTTGATTCTTAGTTCACTGTTTTCTTGATTCATTCCTTTCTTTATTTTTTTTTTAATTTCTGAATTGAATTTATATTATGCTTACACAGATCCAACCTATTGATAGAATGAATGCAATGACAGATTAACTTTCAGATAAAAATTATTTTGTGCATGTTCTTAATATTCATTCAGGATACTTAGGAGCAATTGTTCATAAAGGAAAAGGAAATTTTTCAAAAATTAATTTCAAGGTAAGTGAATTTATACGTGTATTTGTGTGTGTGTGTGTGTGTGTGTGTGTGTGTGTGTGACTATGTGATCTAAATCATGGCCTATCTGACTCTCTCCACTGCATTTGTGCTGGGAGCTTCCTGTGTGAAGGTGCAGGTCCTGCATTGCTATGGTAATGCCAGCCATGGGTGACTACATGCAAAGTCATGCTATTCTATCAGTTGAGTCCTTGAGTTTAGCACCTTCTCCCAGGGATAGTGAATTCTGGGAGAATTCACTTTGTTGAATTCTTTTCAACAAAGAATTGAAGCTTTGTTGAAGCTTTTTCCACAGTTGGCTTTGTTGAAGCTTTTCCATAGTTGACATTTTAATGATGAAACCTATATAATAAACTTCTCAGCTAGTTCTGAGTCAGTCAGTCCTCACCAGGGCTTGGCTACCCATCTATCCCCAGCCTTTTCTCCCTATTTGTGTCTGTTTGTCTTTTCTTTATCCATCACCCCTTTGGTATATCCCTTAATTAATGCCCACAGCTCTGAGAGAGATGAGAGGCTTGTGGCAATTGGTGCCCAAACAGGGACATGGAGAGGGGCAGGACCCAGGGGAAACTTCTCTTCATTGGTCTGATGGGGGTCACTGCTGAGGCCATGCAGCAGTTAAAAGAACGTGTGGAGCAAGTTTTGGGGAGGTATAAAACATGGCAAATGCCAAGTCCAAAGAAAGGGATCTCTATTGCTTTCTTAGCTTCTGTTATATCTCTAACTCTCTTAGGCTTACATTTAAAATGTAAATTTCAAAAAACTGGTTTGAGATGAAAAAAGCAAAAAAAGGTAATTTTTAAATTCAAGCTGCTTCTGGCTGACTATCTTGTCATCCTGTGGCACTCTGCCAACCTGCTTTCTTAACTAGTTTCTCCCTAATCTGAGCCAAAAGTAAATTCTGATTTGATAAATGCTCTTAACTACATTTGTCTGATATCTTGGTTTTTACAGTTAAAAATGAATAAATTAGATTTAATATAAATGGAGTCAATCTTCATAATCATGCTTGTTAAAGGAGACATCTGATTAATTTACAAAGTTGGGGTGCAAAGCAGCAACTGCTAAGGTAATACATTTAAATATTAAATGTGTTTTCATCAATTGGTAAATGGAAAAAAGTTTGAGATGGTTTTGTGCCTGTGCCTTCAGTAAAATGAGGTTACTAAGTGCAAGATTTTATCAGGTGTATGTATGCAGCTGAGTATGAGAGGTTTCAATTAAAATGCCACAAAAACAAAGTATTTCATCTTAATCTGTCAAAATTCAAAAATTTTCATAAAGATTGTTTTAAAACGTAAATTTAAAAGAAGGGAAAGAGATATACGACAGTTGTGATGGGAAATAAATACAAGGTTTGTGCAGGGTAAGAGACATAAGGCTAGAGGTGGGAAGTAGATATACAGGTTGTGAAGGGAATAAGATAAGACTTCTCAAGGGAAAGAGAGAAGGTTTAGAAAGGTCTTAGTAAGTGATAAGAAGATTCATGTAAGTGACAAAATGGTTGGCAAAAGTGACAAAGGGTTAGGTTGTAACTAAACTGGATATGTAACTAGCACAATCAGTTAAAGTTACTCAAGGCTTTTCCTAAGACCAAATTTTAATGTACTGATATAAACCAAAATTGAATCCTCTCTGTGTTAATGTAATATGGATTTCTTAAGACAGTAATCTGCTTTTATCTATCAAGATAATTTCTTAGCTTTTACATCTCCTGGTAAAAGAAAAGAAATTGTTGGTCTCTATCATCACGATATTCATTTATTTTGCATTAATCATATTCCAGTATTCATGTTCTCTGGTTTCTCTCATAGAAGCACCTGTCTCCCAGATAACTTTACAACCTGTTCTTTCCAAACCTGAATTTTATCATGGACTTCTCAACTGATCAGAACTTTCCTGATAGTGGAAGCCTATTAAAATGATTAAACTAAGAACCAAGTAATGAATGAACAACTTGTGTTCTCCATAATTTTCTAAAATACATAACTAAAATTGAGGACATCACATAGTTTGAGTTTCCCAGTAACTATGTAAAAATGTAAAAGACCAATTACTAAGTTTTTATTGATTCATTTACTTAGAATGCAAATTTATAAAAAAAAGGTCTGTACCTTTGTTCTTTATTTTTGTTCTTTCTTTTCTTTTCTTTTTTAAAAATGTTTTATTTCTAGAAACTTGGTCTTTAGCCCTTTGTATAAGAGGCCATTACTGCATGTCAAATAATCCTAAAATTGGAGGTTTATAGTTTTTAAAACATATGCATTTACTTAGCTCCTTTATCTGGAAGCTTACTTGGGATAATTCAATCTGTACTTGGTGCAGCTAATTTTTTTTCTCTAGTCTAGAGAATGTTCTTCTCTTATAAAGATGGAAATGAAAGAGATGACAAAATGAACATTTAAGTGCTTCTGAAGACTGTATTTGTATTCTCTATGAACAGCCTGTTGGCCAAAGCAAATAATGTGGTCTGGCCTGGATTCAAGGAATGGATGTCCCCTGTTCTACCCTCACCATAGAACACTGCAAAGATTCATAGAGACAGGTATGGACATCTGGAAGGAAGTGAAGAATCATAATAGCAATCTGGTTTCTCATAACCTTATCCAGTCATTCAGTTTACAATTATTGAAAAAGCTAATATGTGACAGGAACTATTATAAGCATTAGGGAGAACTAAATTAAAAAAAAAAAAAACCGACATCTCTAGTCTCACATTATTCACATTTAAAGGAGTGCTTCACTCAAAATACTAATTAGTGACAAATATGGTAGAGAACACTACAAATCAAATAAGATGAATAGGGAATATGGGTGAGTATTTGAAACAAGATGATAAGAGGAAGACATATTGAGAAGGAGACATTTAACTGAAGAACTAAAGGCAGTGAAGTTTCTAACTTTACTGAGAACAAGAAAGTCAGCTACTAATTCATGGAGAGACCAGTAATTGCAGAGACCCAAAAGAGGATCAAGTTATGCAAACAAGGGGAATAACTAGAAGTTCAGATCAAAGAGATAAGAATGAAAGGAGGAAAATGTCGATTTTTGTCATAGTTTGGTTCTTAAGCATCCCCAAAGTTTCATGTGTTAAAGTCTTGCATGCCAGGGAAGTTGCTATTGTGAACTAGTGAGTCTTTAGGAGCTGGGGCCTAGTGGGAAATCTTTAAACCTTTGGGGTGTCCCTTGAAGAAGATTATGGGAAACTGGTCTAGTCCTTTCTCTCTTATGCTCCCTAGTCTTAAAGTGAGTCATTTTTCCCTGCCATGAGCTCCTAAAGTATGTGTGGTGTCATTGCAGGTCCAAAAGCAATAGGTACGACCAATCATGGAAGGAAATCTCCATATCTGTGAGTCAAAATAAACCTTATTTCTTTATAAGTTGATTATATCAGATAAGAGTTGCAGTAATGAAAATCATACTAACAGAGAATTGGTACCAAGAAGTGGGGTCTCTGTCATCACTACATTACCTGACAATGTGGAAGAGAATTTAGAATTGATTTTCAAAAGGAGTTTGAAAAACAGAGAAGCCGACTAGCAAAAGTCTAAAATGCTATAAGTGGAGCTTACAGAGCAACTCCGGTGGGGCTCAGAATGCTAATGGGAATGTGAACTGTGCATCAATGCTAATGAAGTTTCAGATGGAAATGAGAACACTATTAGGAATTGGACTAGAGGGCATCCTTGTTACACTATAGCAAAAAATTTGACTGCATTTTATCCATGCCCTGAGATTCCGTGGGAAGCTAAGCATCAAGGTGGTAGACCAGTCTTTCTGGTGAAGGAAATTTCAGGGCAGAACAGCATTCAAGCAGTGTCATGGGTATTGCTTTTAGCTAAATGTACATTGAGAACTGAGAGCCAAAGTAGCATACTTGAAATATTTGAAAAACTTAGATTTTGGCCAGAAAAGGAATTCTTATAAAAATTTGAAAGAGGGTGTGGTTATTAGTATCCTTCCTTATAAAGAAGCTAAGCCTTTGTACTGGAACAATAAGAAGGATGCTGTAAGGGCATCTCAGGAATATGCAGGTCCACCCCACATATCAAACATGGTCTAAAGTGCAGAAATAAAAAGTTTTCAACAAAGCCTTCATTTGTGAAAAAAGATTTGGGGCACTTTGTGAATCCATATGCACTTAGGGAATGATCTCCCTGGGTTCAGCTATCCCAGCACTCAGGCTGCTGCAGCTGTAGGTAAGGTGCCACACTGGTGGCAGTTCCTGGTATCATCCATGTGATGCTAGTTTGGCAGGAATTTACAATGCAAGAGTTGATAGGACCCCAGTAAGATTTCAAAGGAAAGTATTGGAGGCAAGGCAACATGTGGCAGGGTGAGATACTCTGCAGTTCCTGCCGAGGAGGCAATGCATGGAATTGTGAGAGCGAACCTGAGGCTTCAGTGGAGACCTCAGGAAGGTAGCAATGAGCAACATCTGCTGAGGGAAACTTCAGGCAATTGTGAAATCTGTCCAAGAAAGATCATGTGGATTGCAACCAGCAAAGCATTTGGAATAAGGCTGCCTGAGGTTTTGAGAGCCCACATTCTGCCATATTGTGCCCAAGATACTGGACCTGGCAACTTAGGACTTCATGTTTGCTCTGCTCTATTTCAATTTGGACTTGGTCAAATTCCTCCTCATTGTTTCCTATTCCTCCTTTGTGGAATAGGAATGTTTACCCCACTCCTGTTTAATCATTGTACCTTGGAAGCAGGTAGCATTTTTTTTTTCATATATGGAATCACCTTTGAAATTTTCTTGAATCTTTGAGAAGACTTTGGACTTCACCTTTTGAGATGTGTTGTGATAATTAAGAGTGGTGAGTCTTCAGGATGGATTGAATGCATTTTGCATGGTGAGATTGATATAAATCTTTAGAGGTCAGGGTCAGAATGCTGTACTTTGTCCCTCAAAGGTCCATGTGTCAAAGACTTAGTCCCCAAAAAGTTACTCTTGGGAGATGTTGGTGTCAAGCTCAAAAAGTAGAATATTGCCATGACCACTGCTATTCTCTTCAGTGCTTGACACGGGCGCACTGGGAATAATGAAGATTCTTCTAATCTGGGAAATGTGGACATGGCTTGCTCCTTCTTGCTTTTGTGTTATTTCTTCCTGTTTCCTTTTGTGTAACCTCAAGACATTGTACTCAAGCAAAAAGTTAAGATATATAATGGTTTGTGGACAAAGTAAAGTTAGAACTTAGCATCAGATCTCTGAGTCTGTGTTGCTTTGCTCTCCACCTCGCCGACGCCATCCCTCTCATCAGGCAGTCCCTCGACCCCTGCTAGGGCTGGCCCCGGGCAGAATATAGAAAGGAGCACCAAGTAAAGTCATTACAGAAAGTGAAGTTTATTTACAGCACATTAGGAGACTATAAGGAATCACTTCCAAAGTTGTGACTCCTCAAAGCTAGGACAAGCTTCAGGTTACTTGGGCAGGGAATGAACGTTTAGGAAGGGGAAGGCACCGTCATGTCCATAGGCAGGGTTGATTCTGCACAGGCACAATCTGACAACATCTCCTTCCCACTTCCCATGTTATAGAAATGAGCCTTCAGCTTTTCCTTGGTGGAAATTTTGGTAGTATATTGAAGTGTAAATTTCACCTCTTTGTCACTGAGACATGCTCCTTAGGGAAGCTTATGGAGCACTGTATTTGAAAAACAGCTTTAAAAAGACTTATTATGAAAACAACTTTGTTTTGAGGTGCAGGGTACTGAATGGAAGGCAGTCTCAATCCTGTCTTCCCAGGCCACTGAATGCAAGAAGCAGTGTGCTCTTTCTTTTCTTAGGCTACTGGTAGCAATGTGCAGTCTGCTTTCCAGTGAAATATTTAAGAGTTAGGCATCAAGTGGGAGGTCTTTAGGTCACTGGGGCACGTGTTCTTGATGGGAACTAGGGGAACCTGGTTTCTTCCAATGTTGTCTTTTCCTTCCCAGTCATGAGGTTAGCAGTGTCACCTTTCCACACACTCCTGCCAAGATGGGCTGCTCACAACAGAACCAAAAGCAATGGGATCAACTTATCATGAACTAAGAACTCCAATGCTGCCAGTCAAAATATTTTCTCTTTTTGAGTTGACTATTTCTGGTATTTGTTCCAAAGCAGAAAACTGATTAACCCAGATTTATAAAACACCATCAAGAATTTGACTTTGACTTTCAGAGCAAAGGCAATGATAGATTTTTGTGGCATAACGAGATGTGATCTACAATGGGCTCATTTTGTCCATTGAGAAGAGAGTGTGGTTTGTCAAGGTAGGGGAGACACAGACACTGTTGTGCTCATTGAAATGAATAGAATGGTGGCATGGAGACTTAGGCTGGGACCATGGTAGTGGTGGTTCCTTAAAATTGGATTCATTTTAAGAAATAATTGAAAGTTTGAGCTAGTAAGTTGGACCAGACTAAGGAAGAAACAGACAAACAAACAAAAAAGCTGCCATTAAAAATTTTAGTCTGAGAAACAGTAATGCAAAAATGATCATTATTAAAATTGGAGAAATCATGAAAAGAGTTAGACTTTTGATGATGACGAAGAATTTGATTATGGATGTTTAAAAAGTGGAGATGCCAGGGATATATAAGTCTAAATGTTACCTGGGAAGCTTATGCTAAAAAAAATTCAACCTCAATCATCCTGAAGGATGTTTGAAACTACAGTTATTCAGGACATAGTTCTCAAATGCATTTTTACAAGTTTCATATATTGATACATTAAATTTAAATATGTATGTCTTAAAAGCACTGCTCAGAGTGCCTATGCCTTCCTAGCATAATGCCTTTTAGTTCTTTGGTAACCTGCAAGGTACTCATAACTTTATTTAAGTCTCAATCAATTGGCTTTGTAGTTAAGGAAGGATTTCTATTACAGCAGTAGAAATGGAGTTTAAGTGAGCTATAGAAAGCAAATCAAATGAGCTGAAAAAAAGGGAGTGTTGGGCTGATGATAAGATCTAACAGAGCATAAAGGTGCCCAAGGTTCACCTCAATTCAAATGATTCCAGGAACATTCTGGAATCAGCAGTCCACAAAGATCCAGTAAGTGTGATCACAGAGTTTGTGGACAACAATATTGAAGCTGGGTAGGACTAAGAGTATGAAAATCCAATATATGCAAGTCATAGCAGGAAAAGGATTCCATTGAGACTACCTCATTGTGACCTTTTACTTAAAGTGCAGTCTCTGAAACACAAGGGATATGCCTCTGATTGGTCTGTGTTTAATTTTAAAGTGCTATGATTCTTCGCTTTTATTTAAAAACTTATAATCACTTTTGCTTCCACATCAACACACAAGTCAGGGTGACAGGGGCAATTAACTTGGTGTGTATTTTACAGATAAATAAAGATTCCAAAGTAATCTGTACATAGAGATATTTGGTCAGGCCTGAAAATTTAATTGAACTTACTATTCATTTACAATTAGTTTGTTTTGTTTACTTTCTTATATCATTAGCACCCTTATTAAAAAGGAGATACAAATAAACTTTGGGCCAATTACATAAGAAAATAATTGGATTTTATTAATTTAGGAACTCAAGCAATCAATTAAGGCAAGAGTACTCTGGTCTTAGTCCCCTCATTTTTCTTCATGCTAATTAATCTGAAATACTAATAGATTGTTTAGAAATGGGATGTTTTATTCCTTTAAACAACATATAAAAGCTCCTAAAGTAGAAAGGTTTATGTCTTTGGAAAAAAATACTTTGTTTCCTTTAAAGTAGGAAATATCATTCTGAGCTATGATATTAAGTTCATAATAAATCTTGCTAAATAAATGAATTTTATTAATGATATTTTCAAGTTTTGAACATTGTCAACTGGTTCATGAGCAAAGAATAAAATAGATCATGCTTAAGTTCAAAACTCCATTTATTGGAGTTGGGGATATAGCTCAGTTGGTAGAGTGCCTGCCTCAAATGCACAACGCCCTGGGTTCAATCCCCACCACCACCAAAAAAATAAACAACTCCATTTATTAATCTTGTTATCTATATACAATAGGAAGCATAGTCGACCTCTATATGCCTAAGTTTCCTCACTACAAGATGGAGGTGATAATGTTTAGCATTAACAATGAATAATTACAGTAGTGGAAAAATGCAATAATGGAGGTAAGTTCTTGGTATATATTAGGTGCTCAATAAATGTTTCTTTTTAAAGTAATAATTATTAGTAGTGGGGTATCTCTACATTTTCTCTTCAAAAAGACAACATTGAGGTACTTCAACATGATCAATCACTGATTAATCATCAACTAACCATACCAATATATAGGCAATTTAGAAACTAGTTTTTCTTTTTCTGTGAATAAAACCATCAGGATTTTGATAGAGGTTATATCACATCTTTAAATTGTTTAGGGTACTGTGAATATTTCAAGTTCTGATCACAAATCACAGACCTTTCCATTTTTTGTATTTTTTCATGAATGTTTTATAGATTCCACTATATAGATCTTTATGTTCTTGATTATATTTATTCCAATGTGTGCAGGGTTTATTTTAATGCTATCATAAATTGGATTGCTTTCCTGATATCTGTTTTTTGGCTAAACTATTACATATTTTTAGAAATGCATCTGATTTTTGTATGTTGATTTTGTATTATGTTACTTTAATACACATGTATTAGTTCTAGGTTTATTGAGTGGTATCTTGGGGAAATACTGACAATTTTATCATTTCTGTTCTGAATCTGATATTGCTTATTTTTCTTGCCTGATTGCTTTGGCTAGTATGTTGGATAGAGTCAGCAAGAGTGGGAATCTTTGCCTTGTTCTGAATCTTATAAGAACAGCTTTCAATTTCTCCACACTGGTTATGATATCAGATATGAGTTTTTAATAATTGGTTTTTATTATGTTGAAGAACTTTGCTTCCATACTTAAACTATTCAGAGTTTCTAGTGAGAAAAAATGTTGAGTTGAACGTTGCCAAATTTTTGTCTGTGTGCTTTAAGAGGCTTATGTGTTTGTTTCTCTTCTAGTCTGTAAACATCATATTTAACATTAATTGATTTACATATGTTAAAACATTCTTGCATACAAAGAACAAATCCCATGTAGCTATGATATATAAATATTTTTATCTTTCTAATATTTTATTGAGAATTTTTATAGTACTATTCATCAGAGATATTTGTCTATAGTTTTATTTTTTGCAGTGTCTTTGTTTGACTTATGCATCAATGTGGTTCTGGCCTTATCAAATGTATTAAAATGTTTTATCTAGCTTTAACTTTTAAGTAACATTTTAATCTATGCTGTTGTTGTTGTTATTGTTGTTGCTTTTGGTCTGTTCAGACTTTCTATTTCCTCACAATTCAATCTGATAGTTTTAATTTTTCCAGGAATTCAGCCATCTCCTCTAAGCCATTCAATTTGTTGGCATGTAAATGTTCATAAGAGACAAGAAGATCCTTTATTGTTGATACATCTGTTGTAACGTCTCCACTTTTATCTTTGATTTTATTTATTTCAGTATTCTCCAATTTTTTGTTATTTCTATGTAACTCTCAATAGTTTATTTTATCAAAAAACTCAGTTTTATTGATTTTTATTCACCATTTTATGTGAGCTTTTGTTTTCTTTTTCTGTTGCTGTTGTTATTTTCTTTCATTTACTTTCTTTGGGTTTAGTTCAGAATTTTTTCTAGTCCTTCAATATATAATATTAAGCTTTTCATCTGTGATTTACTTTTATTTAAAATAGGCATTTATTGCTATAAAATACTTTCATAGAACTGTTTTTGCTGCATCTCATAGGTTTTAGTATGTGGTGTTTCATTTGCATTTGTCTTACAATATTTTCTAAATTTTCAATTTGATTTCTTCTTTGGCCCATTGATTTTTCAAGAAAATGTTGTTTACCTATACTTATAAATATTCAAAAATTTATGCTATTGATATATCTAGTTTTGTATTGTTTTTGTCAGAAATGATCTTGATATGATTTCAATCTAAAACTATGTCAAGAATTCTATGATCTGAGAGAATTTTCCATGTGCTCTTAGGAAAAACGTGTGTTCTTCAATGTCTTTCATTTGTGGTTTTCAGATTGCAGTGTACAGATCTTTCACTTCCTTAATGATATTCACTCCTTTTTATTTTCGATATGGTTGTAAATAAGATTGTTTTCTGTAGTTATTTTTTATGTAATTTACTACAGGTATATTAAAACAAATGATTTTTGTATTGACTTTGTATCTTCAAACATTCCTGAAAATTTCATTGGTTCCTAAACATTATTTTCTAAATAGTGATTTTTTAATTTTTTTTGTATAGTTCATTCCAACTCTCTTTCTACACAACTCTTAATTTTAATCTGTTTTTCATTTATACTGCCAGAGTTTTGTTCATGTGAACAAGTACTCTACCCCTGAAATATATTCCCAGCCCAACAGTTTTGCATTTTTGAGTATAAAAACAAAAAATAAATTGAGTATAAATGCTGTTATCTCCCATCATCTGTTTTAGTCACTATTTGCCTATTTTATATTGTGTATCAATTAATGAGTATCTTAACCTATTGAAAATATTTTTGTCTTTTAACTTTTATAGTGTTAAACATGATTTAAACAATCATTACTGTTTTACAGCATCTTGAATTTTGAGTATGAGTTTACTAGGTGTTTTGTACCTTTATGTTTTGACGTTAAAAAGATAATGTCTTTTCTATTTAATAGCTGGTAAACTCCCTTTAGCATTTCTTGTAAGACAGATGAAATTAGATTAAATTCTGTAACTTTTTCCCCTTCTGAAATAATCTTTATTTCTTTTTTTACGAAATTTTTAAATTTTTATTGATTCTCTTTAGTTATACATGACAATAGAATCCATTTCAACATAATTGTGCAAGCTTGGAATTATCTTATTCTAATTAGGATCCCTTTCTTGTGGACTGCTTTACTGGGTAAGGTATTCTTGGTTGAAAGTTTTTGCTTTTCCTTTTTTTTTCCCTCTCTTTTTCTGCCAGTATTTTGAAAAGGCTATCCATCTCTTTCATTGTCTGAAAGGTTTCTAGAGAGAATACACTAATGGTCTTATGATGATTTTCTTTGATGTGATGAATCTCTTTTCTCTTGTGGTGTTCAAAACTCTCTTTGTCATGGAATTTTGAAAGATTAATTATAATACATAATGTATCTCAGTGATATCTCCTTTGGGTTGAACCTCCTTTGAAATCTTTAAGTATCTTATATCTGTATGTTCATATCTCTTCTCAGATTTTGGTACTTTTCAATGATTTTTTTTTAATGAGATTTTTCCCTCTTTCTCTCTCACTTCTCTATCTAGAACACCCAGCATCTATATGTTAGATATCTTGATGGCATCCCGTAAACCTCATTAAGCTTTCTTCATTCCTTTCCTGCCCTCCACTTTTTCTCTTTGGGATGGATAGTTTAATCTTCAAGTTCATGGATTCTTTATTGTTCTTGACTAAGTCTGTTGTTGAGTTTTCAATTGCATGCTTGATTTTATTTTTTGTATTCAACAAATCCCAGAATATATTGTTACTGACTCATTTAGTTGTCTATCTTTGTTCTTTCCTTCCATCTCACTGAATTTTTTAAGAAGATTCCTTTGAATTATTTGGCAGAAAATTTGTAAATCTTCATTATAGTAGATTGCTAGAAAATCACTATGTTCCTTTTTGTTTTGACATGTTTCATTGATTTTTGGTGGTAGGGTGAGGAAGTTGAATTCCTTGAATTTCTTGGCATTTGAAGAAGGAGATACCTCTTCTCGTCTTCACAGTTTGGCTTCAGGTGGTTGATGTCTTTATCATCAGCCTGGCTAGGAAAACTTAGACTCTCATACCTCTTTTGCAGTGTTCACTTCATGCCACTTTTTTCTTTTTGAAGGGAAACTCATAAGACAATATGCTTCCTCTCAGTTTTGCAAAAGTAGGATGGGTGCTGAGAGACTCTCAGTTATTTTCCTAAAAAAGTGTCCTAATAATTTCAAGAGTTTGTTCCTTTTCCCAATCCCATAAGACGTCTACATTCAACCCATACCCAGAAGCTCACACTTACCACCCAGGGAACAATATGTGGGGAGATAGTCACATATAGAAGGGAGGAACACAAAGCATTGGAGGTGCCCATGTACTGGGTGGGCCAGTCTGAGTGAGACATTCTATATGGTTCAGAGTTGGGTAACTCCATCAAGTCTGTGAAGCATGCAGTAGGATTTACGAGTTCGTACCTCTCACTGCTCTCATCTTCTCTCAACCCTGGTAACATTCTGATCACCACAGTGTTCTATTTGAGGCAAATTTGGAATGAGATTTTGGGCAATAGTCTACATAATTTGTGTCCACTTACTAAGTTCTCCCTTTTCAACATCAAAGAAACCATGGTCAAAGTAGGTGTCTTTGCACTGAACTAAAGCACAATGAAGAAGATAGGTGACCAATAAAAGTGAACTGTTCTTCTTAAACTTTCCATTGCATCTACTCTCAGATGGTTTGTTTCTTCTGTGGTGAGATGATGGAAGAAACTCTCATTTTCCCATCTTACTAATGCAATTTCTTGGCCATGTTTTAATATATTTACCAATATGTACAAGAGTTATATATAATGACCTATGATACTGTTTAATATGATTAATACCTAGATGAATTATCTCAGTATATAATTTTTATCTCAGTATAATATTTTTATCTTAGTATAATATTTATACATATTACAGATTTTGTAGTCTTCTGATTTGAGAACAGTAATTTCAGAACATTCTTTTCCTTCCTATTGTTTGAAATACATTAAGTAGCTTCAGAATTATTCATTAATGCTTAAGAATTCATTTTTGGAGTCTTACAGATGTATATTTTTATTTTGGCACAGGAAAGAATTGGAAGTAGAACTGGTACTGGGTGCAGTGGTGCACACTTGTAATCCCAGTTTCTCAGGAGGCTGAGGCAGAAAGATTACAGGTTCAAAGTCAGCCTCAGTAAATGTGAGACACTAAGCAACTCAGTGAGACTCTGTCTCTAAATAAAATATAAAATAGGACTGAGGATGTGACTCAGTGGTTGAGAGCCCCTGAGTTCAATCCCTGATAACATCCCACCAAAAAAAAAACAAAGAAAGAAAAAAAGAGAAAAAACTGGTGAATGAAAGTACTGATAAATTTTTGAAATAGCATTCTAGCATTCTTAATTATTTCTATGGTGCTTATACAGACTTTCCTGTGTTATATTGTGTCAATATCAGTATTTAATATATTTAGCATATACATCTTTAATGTTTTAAATTCCATGGAGATAAGCTGAGCAAAGTACTAGCCAATAATTCTTGCTATTTACCATTGACTGAATATCTTTTGCAATGTAAAAATTTTCTTTCTTTTCCCTATTTATAAATTAAATATGTATATATTTATTTAATCCAACTTTCACTGAAATATTATCAAAATATAGGGTCTGAATATCCAAGAAAGACAATAGAAATTAATTATGGTAAGTTCACACATAGGAATATGCAGCCACCAACCTACTACCAACAGAAATGAAGGCTATTGATAGATGATAGAATAATTGTAAAACAATATATTCAGACTACCATTGCAAGTATAAGAAAGAGAATCAATACATGTAATGAGTTAATGTTATATAATTGAATATATAATATAATATAAAAATAAATATGTTACATAGTTAGCTTGGTGTGGTGGTGCATGACTCTAATACCAATTACTTAGATGGCTGACGCAGGATGATCATAAGTTCCAGGCCATCTGGGCAACTTAGTGGTATCCTGCCTTAAAATGAAAACTACAAAGAAGTAGGGACATAATTCATAGGTAGAATGCTTCTGCATTCAATTCTAGTCCATGAAAATCAACCCAAAATTTATTATATTCCTATGTGTACATGTGCAATATGTTTGTGTGCATACATATATATCTGGAATATATATTTAAAAGGAAATGATATTAGTTCCTTCAGAGAGGGGGAACTAAGAGGCGATAAAGGAACAATGGTGCCAGTTATATTCTTCACTCTTTGCCAGGGTCCAGTCCTAGCAGGGGTCATGGAACAGCTTGGTGGGGGGGAAGGCATTGGTGAAGAGGAGAATAAAGCAATACAGACTCGAAGATCTGAGGCTAAGTTCTAAGTTCTGACTTTACTGTTTCACACATGATCTATATATATTCATTCAGCTTGAATACATTCTCTTGAGGTTACATAGAGGGGCAGGCAGTGCAAGCTCTGAGGGAATCTGATGGGCATAAGTATAATCAAAATAAGTTCTATTCCTCTAAGAAAAACATCATGAAACCTTTAATTGGTTCTGGTTTTTGTCTTACTAGGAACGGTAAGAGCAGAAGCCATTCTCATAAATTATATAGGTTTAGCACATCATGGTTTAAAGTTGAGTCAAGAATAACAAATAGCCATACCAATTAACCGCACTTTTGCCATTTCTTTCAAAGGCAGATATGAAGCATAGCACCTTTTAATCTGTCTATTGTATGTAAAGTGGAACTTCTTTTTGTTAATTAGTTAAACGACCTCTAAGGAAAGCACTTCTTATTTTCTTTTATAACTTCTGTCTAAAGGAAAGGGAGACCTATATCTAAGGGCTTTAAAGATTATTCTCTAGGGGAAAGTTTTTGCTTCCCATCAATCTTATATACAATCCACTGTGGTCCCTGAATTGTGAAAACAGTTTCACTAAGAAGGGGGGGAGTGCATCCTGATCTGGGCTAACGCAGCCAGGCAGTCTGGCTGCATTGTACTGAGAGTGGTGGTCATAATTCTAAGGATGAACAACTCTTGTTGATCTGTCCCATGGCATCTTTTCTGTTGCTTAATGTAATATTGCATATGAAATCAACTAAGGCTTGAGTGGTGTTATTTTTATGTTCCAAATCACTTAATGTCTGATTTTCTGCCAAAATCTTCAAATGCAAACATCCAAATATTACACCATTAACAATAATAAATAACACAAAACAAGAAGGAGCACGCCACATCCACATATTCCAGAAGATTAGATCGTGCAAAAATCTTCATTATCCCCAGTGGAACTGTGTCAAACACTGAGGGGAATAGTGGCAGGTGTGGCAACTATTCATACCCTTTGATACCCTTTGAATTTTGAATTATGTCAGTTATGTAAATGCATCACTTATTCAAACAGAAGAAAGTAAAATACAACTCCTTTTTCCCAACTTAGTTTGGTCTCCTGATACATGCTAGCAAATTAAATTTCTACCAGTAATTCATAATGTTACCCCTTTCATTACAATTTATTAGCACTTAATGTTATTAATCTTTATAAATGTCATTTTATAAGATGAAAAAGATTATATTATTGCTGCGATTTTCATTATCTTGTCTACTAGTGAGATGAAACACCATTTTCATGTTTATCAACCATTTGCATTTCCTACTTCATAAATTGTCTTTTCATATGTTTGAATTATTATTCTTTTTGACAATTTACAAAATCTTTGTGTATTAAAATTATTAGCACTGTGCCATCCCACACTTTTTGCAATGAGAATATAATTTTCATAATGAGAGAAATGTGATCTAAAATTTCTATTGCCTAGTTATTTCAAAAATTGTATAATTAGGTAGACTAAATGACAATAAACTATAGCACAATCACCAACAGTTGCAGCTTTTAATAATTTATAAAACTATCATATTCCCTTTGTATAAAAATATTTACTAAAATTTTGAATATGATTCATACAAATAATTTGAAATTTAAATTACATAAAAGTATATGCAAACCCTGTTCCCCTTCATCCCAAAAGACTGTACCATTTGCTAGAGTTGGTCAGTTTTATAACAGATTTCTGTTATTCATCCAAAATATTTATGCATATAAAATCAAATGTGCATAAATTCCCTCTTTTGGAAATATATTAGAAATACTGTGCTTCCCCTGCATTTCCATTCAATGGTGAGTCTTAGGAAGTATTGGGGATTAGTGTAGACAACCTGTTATGGTTTAGATATTAGGTGTCCCACAAAATGTCCTGTGTGAGACAATGCAAAAAAGTTTAGAGGTGAAATGATTGGGTTATGATAACTGTAAACTAATCGGTGCAATAATCCCTTGATAGTGATTACCTGGGTGGTAACTGTAGGTAGGTAGTGTGTGGCTAGAGGAGGTGGGTCACTGGGGCATGCCTTTGAAGTATATATCTTGTCCCTGGTGAGTCCACTGCTTGCTCGCTCTCTCTCTCTCTCTCTCTCTCTCTCTCACTTCACATACCCTTTGCTTCTTGGTGCCATGTTCTCAGCTGCTTTCTTCCACTACACCCTTCTGCCATGATGTTCTACCTCAATTCAGGCTCCAAGTAATGCAGTTGGTGTCTATGGACAGAGACCTCTGAAACCATGAGCTCCAAATAAATTTCTCTTACTCTAGTTGTTCTTGTTAGGTTTTTTGGGCACAATGGCACAAACACTTACCAAAAAACCAACCCATTCTCATTAGTTTCAATAGCAGCCTGGAATTCTATTTTATGGATGTATTGCAATGTATTTGCCCCATATCTTAGTAATGAATATTTAGGCCTGCTATAATATAAATGTCTATGTCTTCCTAAGATGTATATGTTGAATTTTATTGGAAAAAGCAATAGTACTAAAATGCAGGACCCTTAAGAGGTAAATAGACCATAAAACAGTACAGATGATATTCTCAAAAGGTACAATCCTAGATGCCATGATCCAGAATGTTGCAATTTTGATAGAACAAAGCTAAAATTTATAAAGATCAGAATTCCCAAGTCACAATTGCATAATACCAAAATTATGAAAGGAAAAATTCTGAAAGACCAGTTCTGTAAATAATTCCCATTGAGAAAAAGACTATGTAAGATGAGTAGAAAGCTGAGTTCTAAATAAATAGTCTATTTTTTATTATAAGTGGGTGTGTTAGTTAGCTTTCTGTCTTTGTGTCAAAATACCTGAGAAAATCTACTTATAAGGAAGAAAGATTTATTTGACTTGTGGTTCCAGTCCAAGGTCTCTCTCTCCTATTATATTTGGGCCCATAGGGAGTCCATACAGCATGGTAGGTAGTTCATAACAGAGGAGAGGAAGCAAAGAGAGAAATGCATGGTCCAGGTTTCCAATATCCTCTTCAATGGCAAGATCCTAATTACCTAACTTGCTTCCATAGACCCTACCTGTGAAAGTTTCCACCACTACCAATATTGCCACAGGCTCAAAGATAAGACTTTAACACTGCCCCTTGGAATCCATTTGAGATCCAAATCTTACAACAGAATAGTTGCCAAATTATTCAATTATCTACTACCTTTGGCTCTTTTGTACTTTTGCACCATGATTGCCTTTCAAAAATACTCTTCCTCAGATAATAACAAGAATTTAATGAGGTCAACTATCTTCTGGACCATAAGGCCTGAATTATCTTCTGAATCAGCTGGGATTTGCTGATATAGTGTTCTCTCTACTATTAGGAAACACATTAGATGGTAAATTATTGTTGCCTGGGGATCGGACTACTGAAGAAAATTGACTTGCCTTTATCATTAGTATGTGCCTCACTTTGACTAGTGGATGTTACATTCAAAACTGTGCACATTGCTTTTAACTGAATGTATGAAATTAATGTCCATATTGGATCCTACTACTCCAAAACATTTCTGCTTGTTTATATATTAATGAATATAAAAACGAACTAAACACTTTATAAATGCATGATTGAAAATTTGATGGACTTTGTAGAGAAAAACTACATTTCCTTTGACTCTCAATCACAAACGATAAATTTGGAATTCTTTGTAAACAAGTTATCTAAATATGATACCTTCTAAATGTGAATTTCAAGTTATTACCAATAGAGATGGGTTTTTTTTCTTCCATTTGACCCAATGCATTTGGCAGAAAATTCAGATAAGTGAATTGGCCACATAATGTTGCTATAATAAAAATTCTGGTTTGAAAAGGTAATTTTTTATTGACATATTTTCAGCTGATGAAATTTATGCTCTTTCAATGAATTAAAGCTGTGTTTTCTGAAGAAGCTGCAAAAGTTCCTGAATGGTTTGAAAATAATTGTGTGAACACTAAGTTGACACTCACACCAGTGTTACCGCTGCCAAATTTAAGATCTGTATGTGACCTCATTTGTAATAAATTTATGCCTACCTAGTCAACGCAGACTCAGTTTACAGATAGTGGGAAATTTTAATAGGGATTTTTCATGTTAGTGTGTATTGAATCACAAAAAATTTTAAAACCTAGCAGTGCCATGTGGAAAACGAATGTGAACACAATCTTTGAAAAGCCATGTTCTGAAATAAAAAGATAAACAAAACAAACAAAAACCATATCCTTCGCAGTATATACCTTCAAAATATTGTTACAGATGTCAATTTGGTCTAATAATCCAACCAATCAATATGCTTTTTTATGTTTACCTTTCAAATTTTTCTTTCAATTTTTTTGTTGTTGTTGTTTTAATTTAGTGAGGTTTTCTCCACATTATTTTTCTTTTCTTACTTTTGTTTTTTTTGGATTTGTCTTAGTGCTAGGCATTAAATCCATGGTCTTCCTACAACTCTAGCCCTGTCTTTAACTTTTTTAAATTTTAAATTTTCAGCATTTTTTTATGATTTACTTTGTCAAGCATTTCATCTTCGAATCGTTTCCAATAGTAGAAGTATAAATTTTGTAAACACTTGTTAGATTTATAATTCATATTATGCACTTCCTGCAAATGGGACTTCATGAAAATGCATTATCACCATGCTAATTTTGTGTGTAAGCCTTGTGCATGCACCTTATAAAGCTGAAACTTCCTCAACAAATAAAGAGGTGTTTGTTTTATTTGTGCTTGTTTGTTTTCTTTGTTGGTTTTTTGACAGCAATTTGTGTTTGTTTTCTTCTTTGGTTTTTTTGCAGCTACATTTGTGAAAGGCAATATGTCTCAAAAGCTCAGCTGTTAAACTTCAGAGGTGATTCTTGATGATTTTTTATTAATCCTATCAAACGAGTAAGGGTGGACAGAATTTCAGATGTCCTCAGTTACAAAGATGAGCTCAGAAGATTACCAAAGATTGTGTAAGGTTTTTATATGTTCCTTCAATAAATCTCCATTAAAAAATAAATGTCTTTAATTTTTAAATTATTTTCCCTAGAATTATGGTTTGGGGATTTTGATCTTTCAGCTTTCAAGATTTGAGATAAATGTGTTCAGGTTTGTGTTTTTCCTGACCCTGGCACAATCCTGCCGTGATGGAAGATTTCCCGTGAATGGGATGAGTGCCCTTATAAATGAGGCCCACAGGATCTAGCTAGCCCTTTTCAACATCGAAGTTCTCCAGAGCTAGAAGGAGGCTGCGTCTATGAGTAGGACTTCACCTGATGCCTGGAACTGCCAGTGCATAGATCTTGTACTTCTCAGTCTAAGAAATTAATTGTGACTATTTGTAAACCTGCCAGTCAATGTCACTTTATGATAGCAGCCTGAAAGGACAAAGACACAGCTTCTCAGAGTTTGATAGAATACATAGAATTATGTATAGAAATGTACACTTATAAGTCACATCTTCAATTTATAAAATCTAAGAAGGGAAATTACTGTGTAAAAATTCATATATATGTATATGAATACACATATATATAAGTATATGATTTTGGTAGGTATTACAAGAATAACCCTCCTTTAGTAACATTTGTTTTCAAACTATTTATGAGCTTTTAAACCAGGAAAATAAGCAAGTCGACTACTGTGATTCTGAAAAGCTGCTGAAGAATTTGCTAGAAAGGGATGATGGGAGATTATTTTTTATAAAAGGAAAACCAGTACCATTTTTCCATCAAAGAATGCAACTGATTCCTCCACTGCTTTTCATACAATTACAGAGTAAGGGAATGCATAACATTCTAAGGAGTTTATTTCTATACTAACTCACTTCCCACAGGACTTAGAGCTTATTTAGACCAATGCTTTTATTTTATTGTATATTTCTCCAAGACCCATCATCACCAAGTAATCTCCCTTCAATAGGTTTTATTCCCTTTCAGTCATATGATCCTGAAAGTAGTTGATTGAATTCTCTAATTGTGATAGTACAACAGAATTATAAACCCTTGTCCTCATCTCTGTTAAATAGAAAATGGCAGAACTAAGTCTTGCCGCGCTCATCCTGAGCCACAGTATGTTCTGTCTGAGGCATTTGTGACAGACACAATCACAGACAGCACATACCCCACGGCACTAAGAAATTAAAAGATAACGTGAAAGATATCATACCAGAAAAAGCATTATACTGATAAACAGAACAAGACAATTTAGTCTAAGTCTTTGGAAAATCTAAAACCATGCTCAGCACACTGAAAGGCTTTACTTGCCCGTGGGAAAGTCACCGAGTCATCCCTAGATAAAATCACTGTGGAAAGAAGAGGTCCAAGGTAGCGAGGTTGTTTTAAGTGTGGCAGTGACCTTTGGTGTACAATTAGCTAGGGGAACCTAACTTCTTCAAAGCTTTGTTTATACCCAAATAAGATCAAAGTCATCCGACATTTGTATCAGGATGTTAAAAATATGTACTGCATCTTAGTTTGTTCTCTTCTCTTGAATGTGTATTCACTCGTCTTTTGTTTTTAAATTCAGAGTTCTGACAGCATCTCATTTAAAAAAATATTTTCGAGTAGCTAAGGGGATATCCTATCACTGCGAGCAGAAAATAATCAACTTTTAAATGAAAATGCAAATCAGATTTCTGTATCACCTGTGATTGTAGAGACCTGCATTTACCAATTTCGTTTCCCATTTGATAATTCAACTTGTTAGAGACAAATAATTGGGTTTGAGGCCTTTTTTCATTTTATGAGTTTACATACAAGGCAAAACACATAATCATTACAAAATGCACTATCATTGCCTAGATTTTCATAAATTTCCTAGATTGTGGGTTTAAAAATAAGAGAAAAAACTGTGGACACTTGCAGCTATAATTGTGAATAAGGAAAGAAACATAATTTTGATTAACTTAAATATTGTACAGTTTGGGCATTCACAGGCCTACAGACACTGTGTATGTGAAAGTGGATAAATGTTTCTTCCTAAAGCTTTTTTTCTAAAAAGATCAATTTACTTGACAAACTTTTGATAAATATCCACCAGCCAAATAGGCAGAGCTGTGATTAGTTTTCCTATAACTTGGACTGTTATTTCAAGCCCAAATGGAATGGAACTCTGAGTTACTGAGGGTGTAGGAGAGTGTGAGGAGGAGGGATTGGACAGAGAATGGAAAGAGGGGAGGGAACAGGTAATAGCAGTGGAATATCTTGCAGACACCAACTTTTATTCCACTCATGATGATCTAGTGGTTCAACTTTCTATGGTGTCTTTCTCCCTACTTATTTGTAGTCAGGATTGATTGAAAATTACCACCATAACTGATACAAATATATTCAGCTGAGTCGTATTACACCCTCTGGTTTTCTGGAAATGTTATTGAACCAAATTTTAAAGCAGATAGGACAGAAGAGATTAAAACTCAGAGTTATTAAATAATGGCATTCAAATATCAGTACTCTTCATTATTGCTTCTATTTTGACATATTTCACAGCACTTTCTTCCAAATATTGGTAGAAGTTAAATATCGTAAATTTCTGGAGATTATTTTATTTGTTTCCCTACAGCACTTTCTCAAACTAAGTAAATATTTGTTGAGCTAATTGAAGTGATATAATTATTTTGTTTTTGATAAACTATTTCTCTAGTGAGCTTTTGATTATTATCAAAATACAATCTAAAATGCACCTACCTAAATATTTCCATTAATGTCCCTCACCATCATTTTAATACGCTCTGGAGCATGTATTCTGTTAACACAGTAATACAAAACACATTGAAGAAACAAAGCTAAGTAGTTCATATGAATTTCCAAAATCTTGGATTTTATGATCAGGTAGATGAATTCTTGGCATGTTTATCATTTAATAATTTGAACAGACTCCAAACTTCATAGAATTTTAACTTCACAAGTGATTGTATTTTTAAATAACTTTGGATCTGGACCTAGCAATAGTACTCTAATACCAAAACTTGTACTAGACAAAATAAGGGAAACATAAATATGATAGGTGATTTTGCTGTGATATTAATTAACCAATTAGAGTTAGTGAAAGAGGAGGTAGATCCTCCAATAGAGCCATAGTCTCTGGTGTCTGATATCCCAGCCCTGAGTTCCTGACACTTGTCACCAGTCTGACATGATGATTTAATATATACACATGTCCCTAGAATATTACTTAACCTATGCCCAGCACTGGTTTTATGGCCACCTGACCTCCTCATTCACACAGGTCCCTGAGCTCAGAAAGGCATGGTGCTTGCTTTTAAAGCTCTATTATCACTGTCTTGAAATTTTTCACATTATCTTTGAACATGTCCTTTGTAATTGAATTCCAGTGGATACATTCAGTGCAGTTGAAGTTGGGGGTAGAGGTGGAAGGCATGGGGAAACTTGGGGTCTCATTTGACATATAGTCCTGCCTTCCAGTAACCCAATGTAGATTCTCAGCCATCTACCCCAAGCCAGAACTCTATCTCTGCTTTCCACAACCCAAGGCAGCATCTGGTCTGATTAGCTGGTGGGAAGCAGGAGAGTCATATTCTGCAATCACATCATGTCCCTTAGTGGAGACCCGAGTGGAATCCAGGTAATCTGGATCAGAGTTAAGTGCTTGTGGTATTTCTGTAGCAGGTGAGTATCCAGGGGGAAACCACAGGCTGCATCTTGAGGATCCATACGTAGGGATAGCCAAACTGCAGTTGATTGGAGTGGCAACACTGAGAAGCTGGGGAAGCTTTCATTCATTTCACCAGAGCCCAATCCCCAGTTGCAGCACCTTGGTTTTTTCACATATGAGTTAAATGTGCTTACATTTTCATTTAGAATATCACAGACTATAGATATGAATAGAAATTTTATACTAATATACATTTTTTATGTTGAACAATATTAAATAACAATTAAAAACACTGTAAATTAAGCAAGAGACCAGTGAAAGAAGAAAAGCTTTATTTGTAGGATCTTCTATAGCACTTCTTTTTACTGCTTTTTGAGCAAGAATTCCTGTATCTTCATTTTTTCATGGATTCCACCACTTGTACAACTAGTCCTACAAATACCTAACTTACAGTAATCTTCCTGTATTGAAATTTGTCTCCATATCAGGTGGTATTTATTTTTGCCTTTCCTGCTTTGTAAACTGAACTTCCAATATGGTTTTGACATTCGAGCCATATACTAGTAAATTTAAAATTTAGAAAATATATACACTTTTAAATTAAATTCAACTTATGATTGCATTTGTACTTTGAATCCCTATGCAGAAAATTGCAACCCAACATTTTTGTAAATGAACTGCAACATAACTGCATATTCATGTAATAAGTAGCCAAGTCTCAGCCAATCATAGCAGATGAGTTTCAGCCCAACAGAGACTGAGGATTGATGAGAAGATAAGGCAAACGGTCATCACACCATGTTAAAATAAGTCACATGCCAAGCTATAACCAAACTATTTCTTCATGTAGCTTCCTTTTTCTGTCTATAAATACTGTATTGCTGTGTTGCAGCCTGAGCTTTTTGAAATTCTCCTGGTTCTGAGTCCTGCCTCACCCATGATATATTCTTTGCTTGAAAAAACTGTTGTCAATATGATTTGCCTAAAGTGTTTCTTCTAACAAAATCCTACATGTCTCCATAGGTCAGGGTTTCTCCTGTTCATCCACACTGGATTTGTCAGCCTCTGTGCATTCAAAAGGTTCTTCCTGGATTGTATTTTTCACCAAAAGTGCTACTGTCTGGTTTGTCTTGCTGATGAATTGAACAGATGTATGTGTTTAGTTGAAGTGCTGTCCCTGGGTTCTAGTGAAGATCTGGCAATATTTTCCAGAAGTTATTTTAGAAATGTGGAATGAATTACTTCATATTCAGGTTGCTATAAGTTTTCAGCAACAGTGGCAAGACCAAGGACTATTCTAGGCAAAATCAAATACTCAGCAGTAGAATTAGAGAATCTGTAGTATCCTTTTCATATATAACTTTTTTCATTTCAGTGCAAAAGGACTTTTGGCATAAGAAAAATGATTGATCTCTGACATGATTTTCATGATTATGTATTATCACTGAGATTTGCTTCCAAAGTCTATGCAGATTGTACTAGTTCAGTAATTGTAGTTGTTGCAACTTGATAGAGATCCACAAATTCGTTTTTCTGATACAATTTTCTGGCAGTTTCAGAGAGAATTATGAGTTATAAAGTACTAGCAGATGGAAAAAAAAGAAAAAAATTGAAAGAAGTCCCTGACTTGACCCACTTTTATGGTAGGATTTTTAGCATCAATATTTGTTACACATATTGAGAATAGCCAGTGGGTCTTTGAAATTCATTTTGTAACTCTGAGTCTGTTCCATTACCTTTAACATAGTGATAATAATGAATGCCTCATTTTGTAAATAATTCAATAAATAATAGAAAATACACAGTGCTGACTGTCAAATACAATTTAATTCCGTTTTTGCTTGTAATATCTCAGCTTAATCACAACTTTATAATGCGCCACTTTCATGACAGAAATAATGAACTCTTATAAAGGTGGAATAATTGTAATATCAATTTCAATACAGAGATGTGTATAAAAATGTAAGGTCTTTATTTATTAATGTAATCTCTATATTTTCCTTGCCATCCATAATCAGCTAATATATGTATGAGTATTAAGTTCTTGATTATCCAATAAAAATGGGTGAATAAAAATTGGAAAAAATTATTGCAGTTAATTAGACAAATAGTTAGCCATATGCAATGTAGGTAGACCCAAATAATATGACTTAATGATATATGAAAAATGGTGGAATGAAACAGACATCATTGCCCTATGTACATGTGATTACAGGTATGGTATAAATATACATCATGCACAGCCGTAGAAATGAAAAGTTGTACCCCATTTGTGTACAATGAATCAAAATGCATTCTGTAAAAATTTAAATAAACAAATAAACAAACTAATGAAGAACTCTGTCCTACATTTTTTTTTTGTTTAAGGCCCATGTCAATGTTTCAGAAAACTAGATTTAATTGCAAATTTTTTAAGAATTTTAGGGATGATTGTAAATTGCAAAGTGATAGTTTTAATACATAGTTAATCCATCCCTTTTTCAGTGTGATTCTTGTTCATTCAATTTCTTAATGTGTTTTATAACTTTTCATTTCTTTCAACACTCACAGTTGCTTGCCTTCTTCAGGAACCTTCCATATCATCTCCTGGTCTCTAATTTATTGTTTTTTAAACTATGTTCTATTGTCCTGCTTGGTTCAACTGGCTAAAAAAATAATTCAAGTCATTGGAGATTTAAAAGAAAATAAAAAGCAGTTTTTCAGAGCCAGAAAACAATGGATGGAAATAATGAAAGAGGATGGAAAATAATGAAAATACAAAAAAAGCCAACTTTCATACTCATCTAATTTATCAAAGAGTATTTCTTTATGTCAGCAGCCCAAGTGTTTATTTATCCTCACTCTCAAATCTTTCCCCAGAATAACCCACTTCATAGAAAGGCTGGTTTCTTAGAACAAACACAACAGCTGGGTCCATTGACTCTTATGGCAAATTTCAGGTTGAGGGAGGCAATTAGGAACATGGTGGATCTCCTGAGTTAATAGGCTAATTGCAACAATCTCCTCTTGTGAAAATGGGAAAAAAAATTCTCTCTTCTTCTCTTTTTCCAAATATTTTATTAGTGTAATATAGTGGTACATAATGGTGGGTTTGTTGTTACATATGTGTACATGCACAAAATATAACAATGTATTCGACTTATATCATTCCCCAGGGTTTCCCTTTCCTTCCTGTCCTCCCTCCTTCTGACCTCTTTCCTGTACTCTAGGGATCCCCCTTCCATTCTCACAAGACAACTTCTGCCCCACCCCCACTTCATTTTCTTTTCTGTCTCTATCTTCCACATATGAGACAAAAGAAGAGATCATGTTTTCTGATCAACCCTTGATATGTTACCATGGGTCAATATTCCAGATCTTGCTCTCTATCATAATAGGCTTTGAAAAATGGATCTGGGAAGTTTATATCAGCTGTATGTAGAATAATTCTATGATTGCTTACATGTTAATTTTGAACCACTTTTCCAGCTCTACCTCACCTACTTATCTTGGCTTCATTTCCTAAGTATTTCCAACCAAAATTGCAGATATTCTAACTTGTTGACATATTGTCTCTCCAACTCCATTCTCATGTGATTGTCTACACTTACCAATCCCTCCCCTTGGAATATTTTGGTTCTCAAAATTATACTCCTCCTGAATTTAGACCTATCTTGCAAAGAATTTTCTTTGCTCTTCTCCATGATAGTATTGCCCCTGTTTGTGGTGTTCTATATCCTTTTACTCTGCATTTAGTGCAATGTTTCTGGTCAACAAATCTTCTACAGTGTAAATATCACAAGTTTGCTTTGTGTTGGTGTACTACCTTCAATTCCTAAGAGTCCTTGGTTCTAGCACTCTTTTCTTGGTATCATTGCTTCAATTGACAAAATGTGAAGCCCAATGTCTAATTCATAAGTATTTATGAGGGCAAGATATGAGGAGGAAAATATTCTTGGAATAGTGGAACACAGCATGTTTTGCATTTTGGGGTATCAATTGCCAAGGTTTTTGGAATGCATTAAAATACATATGTGCATATATATATGTATATATATATTTATAAATATACATAGAGAAGGAAGTTTTTAAATTATAAAAATTACCTATAGCACAAAATAATACTATTGGTATTCTTGAGATATACCTCAAATATATTCAGGATCAATGCCATTTTTACAGTGAAAATTCTTATTAAATAATAATTGACAGAAAATATATAAAGATTCACATATTCCTTTGAAAAGTCATCTAAGAAGCTGTTATGTGAATTTTTGTGTTAAGGAAAATAGCTTTTCAATAAGGAAAATCATAAAGGGGTATTTTGTTTTTGGAAAATAATTGTGAGGCTATTTTCAAAATAAATACTGATATTGTGAGAACCAATAAAGAATCTCACTGCATTCCATACATTGTGGCTTTTGATACATAACATTCAAATTTTTGTATAAAGAAAAAAACCTCTGACAAAGAGTTCAAGGTAGAGAAAACCGTTGACAATAAAAAATAAAATTGGTCAATATTTTGAGGCCTTAAAATATCATTTACTGATTTTTTTTCTTTTTTTTTTGCATTGGGTACTGATCCATATTTCCAGTCTTCTTTTCTTAAATTTTATGTTTTGTTTTGAAATAGACTTTCACTAAGCTGCTTAGGACCTTGCTAAGTTACTGAAGCTGACTTTGAACCTGAGATCTTCCTGCCTCAGCCACCGCACATGTCATTTTAGATTTTAAAAAACTGAATGTGATCGCCAGTGTTCATGAGTGTCATAGGATGAGATTCATGGGAAATACAGAAGGTATAATTGGGCAAGGGCAGCTGGCCAGCAGAATGATCCTCTCTGGGTGCTTCTGTCTTGATTTTGCAACATGCATTATAGTCTACTTTAAAGTCTGCATGACTTGGCATCAAGTTTAGGTCCACACACTTAGTTTTCTATTTCATAAAAAAACTCAGGACATTGAGTGTGGCAGAGTGTGCTGAAATGAAAAGACCTGACCCTGTATACTATGTATAGTCTCCTTTAAATATGTTTGGGAAAGGAGTCTGTCTTTCATTGTTGGAAAGACTTGTGTCATCAGTCCGGCATGTTATTCCAAATACCAAATAATCTTAAGAACTATTTTACTTACCCGGTCGTATACCAGTCCTGCCTCCTGAAAATCACACCCCACTCAGTTTGATGGAATACTTCGGAATTTCCAAATTACTCAGTCACATTCAGATCCTCAGGGTGGTAACTCAAGATGATTACTTCTATTACTTATCTCAATGGACTGCAGCTGTTAGTGGTGGTGGGCTCCTCATGTCCTCTCTTACTTGGGCCATAGCACACAGGGCATTATCTACATTCACACGAATTTGTTACAAGAAAATTGCTTTTTCTTATAATTCTGATAATAGCACTGGCCCCTACCAAGCAAAGACTATGTAAATGTCTTCATGCATATACTGTTCCAGTGCGTACTGACATTATCTGTGCATTGGAACTAGCACTATTTTGAATAGAATTTGGCATTTCTGTTCAATTACATTTTGGACTATGAGTTTCCATACATACAGTGAAGAAATATTTCATACTTTTGAACTTACAAATGGTAAATTAACATAAAGGAAAAGCAAAGAACCATGAACCTTAGATTCACTGTCTGTCTGTGGATTATATTAGTAGTTGAAGGAAAATGACATTGAATAAACATTTTCTGTTTATTAGAAAACATAGAGAACACTGTTATAATATTCTCACTAGAGAAATGAACTTTTCCCCTTTTATGCAGAGTTTGCTAATATACATGATTTTTTGGTCTAATTTTTCCGGTTCTATACCATTTTGAAATGCACAGGAGAGTTACAATAGAATTTTATGGTTGAGTTCATCTAGAAGATGTTTTGAAATACAATTTAAAGAATAGAGTACATTTTTAAAATTTCTATATTTTAAATCTAATTTCCACTCTGGATATTAATCACCATAATTATTTTCTCCCAATTTGAACTTACATTAGGTCACCTAGTAATGGTGTAAATGCAAGGATACACAGTTACAGGTTTTCATGACTGAATAATTAATTTTATTCACATTACTAAGAAATAGATCTTTCTACTCGTGAAAGTTCTGATTAGTGAAAAAGAATTTGAATGGGAGAAATTTTGGTGAACACAGAATCTACTATTTCTAAACATTTTAATATTAACCCTTTTAAAATTGTTTTCCAAGACCACCTTATTGTGTACATACTATAAATGAACATCTTACTGACATTACACATTTTTAAAATTAAAAAAACTTACATTTTATTTCCATAGTAACAAAGAAAAACATTTTTTTACTATAAGAGGGATGAAGTGAATTTTTACATGTAAGCCAATAGAGTATTATGCAACTACTTCAAATAATGAATTAAGTGCACATTTAGAATAATGAAAACTGTCTACATTTTATTGTTATGTGAAAAGAATGTTACAGAATACAGTATATGGAATGTTCTAGAAATATCTCCATAATATATGTGAACTATGAGGTATGTGTGCATGTGTGTATGTGTGTGTATGTATATGTGTATGAATATATAACCAATAAAAATGCACAGATATGATTCAGACCTATTGGAATGGGGGCATGGAGACAGAAGAGATCACTTGTACTTTTTTGCAATGTAGCATATACCTTTATATGAATAAAACTATTCATTATTTAGATGATGAGTATTTTAATTTAAAATTGATGATTCATTTATATTATATGGATTTGTGATCACTATTCTTTAAAATCTAAGTCCTTATGGGACTTAGATTATAAGTTTTATTGGTTTAGAGAGTGAGGGCCACTACTCATCATGTGATAGCAAATCAGAGGCTATCGGGTTTACTTCTGAAATATGCAGAGATTTCTTTGACATTGCCACATGATCATTTAGAAGTCAGTCAATGAACTTTGAAGTGATGAATGAAAATTATCTGAAGGCAACAAGGCAATAAATATCTAACATGCAGAATGATCATCATTTATATTTTTACACTACTAATGAAATATTTTCTCTCTACTATCTTGTAAAAACATTTTTTTTTCACCTTCAAGAGGTTATTCCTTGTCAAATCGGGCACTTGTCCATGAAAATGAGTAATTGAGCATGGAATTGGTTACTTATTTTGTATGCATGTAAGATGACTATGTAATGAGAGCTTGGAGTTTTGCTGCTGAGGATTGGATGTTTTAAAAAAACGTTTTCAGTGAGGGCTCTAGAGTGGTATTGAGGAGTCACGGTTTAACCCTTGGAAATTACTCTTCCCTTAGAGTAATCTGTAGTGTGAAAACAAGGACACATGCTTCTTTTCTGGCTAATCTTTTTTCCATGAATACTTCTCAATTTTTAAATTGTCATTGCTACAACAGCTCCACCTTTCTGTCTTTTCTTCCACTCCACTTTCTATCCCAGATTTACAATGACTTTCTCCCATTTCTGTGTGATACTAGGAGCTATATTTTGGCAACATTAAAGCAGAGGGGAGTTGGAAAGAAGAGGTACATGCTATAAAGTTGAGCAATTGAGATAAAGCCTTTGGCTGTTTCCACTTGATCTTCTTCTCTAGGTGAATTTGACCTTATGCTTGAGCAGAAGCAATTTTAATCAACATTTCCTGACTCATTATAGACAAGCTTTTGTTAATACCTTTTTGAGTTTCATTATCTTGTATGTAGAGAGTAGCTTTTGTTCTCTGAATTTATTCTCTTTCCATTTCACAAATCATCATTTCTTTCTAATCATTCTGATGAGTCTATATTTATTGCAGATTGTTCAAATGGATTACATACATTTTGAGGGCAGCAAGAATTCTATACCATTTCCCGTATTAAAATTAAATCAATATAAATGATATCATAGGATAGTGAATACAACACATTGAGCATGAACATGGTTTTCAGAATTTCAGATTTTGGTTCATTCATGTATCTCAAAATGAAGTAGCAATGTTGTCTCATCTTGAAGGCAATATTGTGAGAGCTGAGAATAAATGGAAAACAATAAGCAAAACACAGGACAAAAACTAAAAGAACTCAATGAATTTGATAATGATTTGAGCATTACCATTCACAGCAAACACCATAAAACTTGATCCAACTGAGTTTACTCAATGCATATTTTCTTAATTTGGCTACAAATGTCCAGGGTTATACAAAGATAATTACTATATTTTTTAAGGGCTATGTATCAGCAATTTCAATGTATTTATACACCTTCTTCTTCCAATAACACGATCATTTTTGGTTATTAAAAAAAAAAAACTTGATTTAAATACCCAAAACTAGTCCTACATTTTTTGATAAAATGAGCCAGTTAATTTCCACATACTCAAATTGATTTTTGAAGAAAGTGTACCAAGCCATGTAAAAATTAAATTCAAATTATTTCTGTTCATTAGGTTTTAAAGTAAAACACTTAGCTGTATACAGACCAGGCTTCTAAAAAGCCAATTAAGCAAGCATTCTAAATTTAATTGTTATTTTTTTTTAATTTTTTTTTATTATTTTTTAAATTTTTTTACTATTCCTAAAACCCTGTTACACAGAATGATTTAAGGTTATTTACCTTGAATATCGATCTGTAGTTTATTTCATTTTATAACATTTTATAAGAAGATATTTTCATTTTATAAGAAGATATTTTGCGAGAGTAGAGCACTGGTCTCCTGGCGCCATTTTGCGGCGGCTCCTGGACAGCACCAGCCCTGGGCAGCTAGAATTCCCAGCTCCAGCGGTGATCTTAGGCCCTTCAGTGTCATCCTACAGCTTCCCGGGTAGAGAGCAATCACCTGCCACTACCTGAGCCGGCAGCATGGAGTTCAGTCCTGCCTGGACTATCTAGCCCAGTGTGTCTATCACTGAGCACAGTTCTTTGCTCCTGCCCCAGCTATGTTTAGTGCCCAGGCCCACACCCTGGCCCAGTGTCTAGCACCTGTGCTTCATCTGATCATCAATCAACACCAGACCGCCTCTGCCCAGAGGCATTGATCATTCCCAACCTGGAGGCAGAAGCTTGGGTCACCGCTTGATCAAGCACCTCTCAAGCATCAGGTCATTGAAAAATAAGAGGTTTGAACTGTACAGTATATTTTTATCACAGAACGTTTTCTAAATTAATTGTAATACTATGATTATTCCTAATATATACACTATATTCCTACCTTCTTCTTTTATTATTATGCTTATCACTATATCTCCCTCTTATATATCCATTTCCTTGGAGAATATCTTTCTCCTCATGCTAACAATTTCTTTTAATTCCACTTCCACTATTCATAAGACATAGTATATCTATAGACTCACTTCTTATCTCACTAGTGTTTTGTCCAATACCCCTCCCCATTCTCCCTGTCCAAATAAGGATTTGCAATCCTTATTTCAAATTTACTGGGTATGCTATAGATAATAATTTGAACTCATCTCTGTTTATTAAAACAACATTGTTAATATCTTAATAGGGACTATTTAGATTAAGGACACATATTGTTTATATGGTGTGCTGCCAATATTGATCTCTCAATTCAAGGGGAGGTATTGAAAATAGGCAGGACACCTATAAGTCTTTAAGGGAAAACTGCAATACCTAGGATTCCCACTACGAGAGGGGAAGATACACTAGCAACATGAGAAAACACAGGAAGAAAACATCCCAAACAAACCCAGAAAATATACCAAAAGTATCAGTGACAACATGGCAGAAGCATTGTCAGAAAGAGTTGTACATAATTAAAATGATCCAAGAAGCGAAGGAGGAGTCAAGAGAGCAAATGCAGGCAATGCTAAAAGAGCAACTACAGGAAGTAAAAGATCATTTCAATAAAGAGATTGAGATTCTGAAAAAAAAAAACAAACAGAAACCCTTGAAATGAAGGGTACAATAAGCCAAATTAAAAACTCAATAGAAAGTTTACCCAACAGACTAAATCACTTGGAAGACAAAATGTCAGACAATGAAGACAAAATATTTAATCTTGAAAACAAACTCAACCAGACAGAGAGGATGGTAAGAAATCATGAAAAGAACCTCCAAGAGTTATGGGACATCATGAAAAGACCAAATTTAAGAGTTATTGGGATTGAGGAAGGCACAGAGACACAAACCAAAGGAATGAATAATCTGTTCAATGAAATAATATCAGAAAATTTCCCAAATCTGATGAATGAAATGGAAAATCAAATTCAAGAGGCTTATAGGACACCAAATGCACAAAATCACAACAGATCCACACCCAGGCACATCATAATGAAAATACCTAGCATACAAAACAAAGGTAGAATTTTAAAGGCTGCAAGAGAGAAACATCAGATTACATATAGGGGGAAACCAATACGAATATCAGCAGATTTCTCAGCCCAGACCCTGAAAGCAAGAAGGGCCTAGAACAACATATTCCAAGCATTGAAAGAAAATGGGTGCAAACCAATAATCTTATACCCAGCAAAACTTACCTTCAGATTTGAAGATGAAATAAAATCCTTCCATGATAAACACAAGCCAAAAAAATTCACAAATAGAAAGCCTGCCCTACAGAAAATCCTCAGCAAAATATTCCAAGAGGAAGATTTGAGAAACAACAATGAAAGTCAGCAAAGGAACAGCCAATTAAAGGAAACATGAAGATAGATAAAAATCCAAAAATAAGTCAAAATGACCGGGAATTCAAGTCATATCTCAATAATAACCCTAATTGTAAATGGCCTAAACTCATCAGTCAAAAGACATAGACTGGCAGTTTGGATTAGAAAGAAAGACTCAACAATATGCTAACTTCAAGAGACACATCTCATAGAAAAACATGCCCACAGACTTAAGGTGAAAGGTTGAGAAAAAAGAGACCATACACATGGACTTACAAAAAAGCAGGAGTTTCCAACCTCATTTCAGATAAAGCAGACTTCAAGCTAAAGTTAGTCAGAAGGGATAAAAAAGGACATTTCATACTACTTAAGGGAAGCATTAATCACCAAGATATAACAATCATAAATATTTATGCACCAAACAATGGTGCATCCATGTACGTCAATCAGATCCTTCTCAATTCCAGGAACCAAATAGACCAAAACACAATAATACTGGGGGACTTTAACACTCCTCTCTCACCATTGGACAGATCTTCCAAGCAAAAATTGAAAAAAGAGACCATAAAACTCAATGACACAATCCCTAATTTAGACTTAACAGACATATATACAATATTCCATCCATCAAAAAGCCAATACACTTTCTTTGCAGCAGCTCATGGATCCTTTTCTAAAGTAGACCATATGTTATGCCACAAAGTTACTCTTAGCAAATACAAAAACATAGAGATACTACCTTGTATTCTATCAGATCATAATGGAATGAAATTAGAAATCAGCGATAAAGTTAAAAACAGAAACTACTCCAACACTTGGAGATTAAATAATATGCTATTAAATAATGATGCATGGATAACAGAAGACATTAGGGGGGAAATAAAAAAATTTTTAGAGATCAACGAGAACAAAGATACAACATATCAGAATTTCTGGGATACTATGAAAGCAGTATTAAGAGGAAAATTTATTGCATGGAATGCATTCAATAAAAGAATGAAAAGTCAACAAATCAATGACCTCACATTACAGCTCAAAGCCCTAGAAAAAGAGGAACAGATCATCACCAAAAGTAGTAGAAGACAGGAAATAATCAAAATCAGAGCTGAAATCAATGAAATTGAAACAAAAGAAACAATTCAAAAAATTGAAAAAACGAAAAGTTGGTTCTTTGATAAAATAAACAAAATTGATAAACCCTTAGCCACACTAACAAAGAGAAGGAGAGAGAAAATCCAAATTACAAAAATTTGTGATGGAAATGGAAATATTACAACAGACAAAATTGAAATACAAAACATAATTAGAAACTATTTTGAAAATCTATACTCCAACAAAATAGAAAACCTGGAAGATATCAACAGGTCCTTAGAGGCATATGAGCCACCCAAACTGAATCTGGAGAGCATACACAACTTAAATAGATCAATTTCAAGCAAGGAAATAGACGAAGTCATCAAAAGCCTACCAACAAAGAAAAGTCCAGGATCAGATGGATTCACAGCCGAGTTCTACAAGACCTTCAAAGAAGAGCTCATTCCAATACTCCTCAAAGTATTTCATGAAATAGAGGAGGAGGGAACCCTTCCAAACTCATTCTATGAAGCTAATATCACCCTGATACCAAAACCAGAGAAGGACACATCAAGGAAAGAAAATTTCAGACCCATATCTCTAATGAACATAGATGCAAAAATTCTTAACAAAATTTTAGCGAACCGCATACAAAAGCATATTAAAAAGATAGTGCACCATGATCAAGTGGGTTTCATCCCGGGGATGCAAGGTTGGTTCAACATCTGGAAATCAATAAATGTAATTCACCACATCACCACATGATTATTTCAATAATCAAGAACCACATGATTATTTCAATAGATGCAGAGATAGCATTTGATAAAATACAGCACCCCTTCATGCTCAAAACACTAGAAAAAATAGGGATAGTAGGAACATTCCTTAACATTGTAAAGGCCATCTATGCTAAGCCCACAGCTAACATCATTCTAAATGGAGAAAAATTGAAAGCATTCCCCCTGAGAACTGGAACAAGGCAGGGATACCCTCTTTCTCCACTTCTGTTCAACAATGTCCTTGAAACTCTAGCCAAAGCAATTAGAAAGACCAAAGAAATTAGCAGAGTATGAATAGGAAAAGAAGAGCTCAAACTATCCCTATTTGCTGAG
>JAJEJO010003270.1:35610-54141 GCA_020662805.1 Glaucomys volans | reverse complement strand
GGGGTGGGGGGGTAATAATAACCGAATGTGTGACAGACATCATTGTCCTGTGTATACGTGTATGAATGCACGGATTGTGTGACTCTACTTTGTGTATAACCAGAGAAACAACAGCTGTAGTACATTTGTGTTCAATGAATCAAAATTAAATAAATAAAAAAAGAAGATATTTTCCAAATATCTTCTCAATATCAAAAAATCCATATCTTAGAATGCTATGGCAGAATTTTTGTAATGGCCTGATATATTAATTCCAAACTATAACAATTATAATTTAACTGTACAACTTTTATTGACTTTCTTGCTAATAGATATCTACTGCCAAAAGTAAAGCAGATTTTGGTAATATGTGTAAGATTAAACAAGCTGAAATACGCCTCTCAAAAAAAAAGGTAGAAGATTTTTCAGGTAGCAACATCCTAGTGTCTTTCAAAAGCATGAGAAAGAAGAAAATAATAAAATTAAAAGAATAAGAGGAAGAATAAGAATAAGAATAAGAATAAAGAATAAGAATAATAATAAAGAATATTATTATTATTAATAATAATATTAATTTAATTAAATATTAATTTTAATAATGAATTTAAAATATAGAGGGTATTGAAGGGAGGGAAGAGTTTTGGGGGTAGGAAGGAGAGTAGAATAAAACAGACATTATCACCTCACGTACATATATGATTGTATGACTGATGTGATCCTATAATACCTAAAAGGAGAAAAATGAGAAGTTGTACTCTATTTATGTATGATCTATCAAAATGTAAAAATGCATTCTACTGTCATGTACAACAAATTAGAACAAATTAAAAAAAAAGAAAAATGTTAAACTCTAAATAAGTTTTATACTAGAACCATTGAAATTGTGACATGAAAACATGGTGCTTCTATGGTTGGCTTAATGTCACTCAATCTTTAAGATAAAAAGCCATCTAGCA
This sequence comes from Glaucomys volans, assembly GCA_020662805.1. Classification (NCBI taxonomy): domain Eukaryota; kingdom Metazoa; phylum Chordata; class Mammalia; order Rodentia; family Sciuridae; genus Glaucomys; species Glaucomys volans. The sequence continues at coordinate 53,206 of JAJEJO010003270.1, read as the reverse complement.
GGTGTAGGATAATATGTCCTTGTGGTTTTAATTTGCACTTCTTTAATGGTTATTGATTTTGAGCATTTTTGCATGTGCCGATTAGCCTTTTGTATATCTTTTTTTGAAAAATGTCTGTACAAATCCGTCTCCCATTTAGAGGTGTATTCATTTTTAACCACTTCTATGGCACTGGATATTATTCTCTGATTAGCTAGACTGGAGTCTTGCTCCTATCTTCAAAATTCAAAACAGACTGAGCTCAATACAAAATATATGTACACAGAAAGAAAAAGCAAAGAGGTTTTCTATACAAAAACAAGGTTGCTTTTATTCAGAAGAGGGAAGGAGTCTTAGGCAGACAAAAATAACAGATGCTTTCACATTCCGTTCTTAAACTCAAAGCTATTTATATAATCTCCTTTTCAGAAACATTTTTTTTTCAAAATTGATGCCTTATACACCATTCAGTCTCTTACACAAAAAAAGAATAAGAAAATAAGGCAGTTTCTGTCTAAAGAGTTATTCACATTCTCCACCAACTAGTGCATTAAGCCTTTGACCTTGATACCTAGGTGATAGACAATTTTTTCTTTCAAATCTGACTCTTGAAAATTAACTAAATAATAATAAAACAAGAATTTGATATCTACAACATGTTACTTATACCAAAAGCAGTTTAATAAAATATATCAACTGCTTACTTGAGAAGAGTATATTATATAGACTACAAAAAAATTAAGTGGCTTAAAACATTCACATAGTTCTGGAAGCTAGGAATGACAAATCATGAAGTTGACTGGGCCATGTTCTTCCTCCTAGTTTCTGGTTGTTATTGGCAATCGTTGATGACATTCTTTGGCTTGCAATTCATAACTCCAAGCTCAGCTTTCATGGTTGTATTCTATCTGCATCTCTGTGTTTTTTTAACATAGCAATGTCCTATCAGACTACAGTGAACTGGAGTGTGCCCATCCCACTCTAGTATGACTTTGTCTTCACTGGATTACATCTGCAAAGACCTTTCATCCAAATAATGTCACATGCACAGGTAATTCAAGATATATTTTGTTGGGGGCAAAATTCAGTCTACAATGAAAAGAAAATGAATCACTTCATGATCACCATTAGTGTGTAGCATTCCATGATGATAAAGGGAAAGCATCTATTAAAGACACAAAAACAATAGAAACAACATTGAAATGTAGGTGCCAGACAATGCAGTGTTATGGCTTGGATGTGAGGTGTCCCCCAAAAGCTCATATATGAGACTGTGAAAGAAGATTCAGAGGAGAAATGATTGGGCTGTAAGAGTCTTAACACAATCAACCCTAACCCTAATCTCCTGACAGGGATTAACTGGGTGGTAACCGAAGTGGTAGGTTGTGGCTGGAGGAGGTGGCTTTGGGTATATATCTGTATCTGGCAAGTGGACTCTCTCTGCTTCCTGATCACCATGATGTGAGCTGCTTCCTTCAGCCCTCTCTCATGTGATACTCAGCCTCACCACCAACACCCAGAAGTGGAGCCAGCCTTCTATGGACTAAAACATCTGAAACTGTGAACCCTCCAATAAACCTTTCCTCCTGTACAATTGTTCTGGTAAGATCTTTTAGTCAGCACCAAAAGAGTTAACTAAAACACACAGTAATACAAGAGCCATGTTTTAAAAATTAAATCATATTATGGAACTCTTAAATTCCTAGATTGTGAGATTTCTGAACAGGGATGCCTTAGGTCTTTGAAGAGAATTATTACAATATTTTGTCATATCACTACATGTAATCTCCATTCTTTCAATTAATCCCAAACTTTGTAAATTGGTGTCCAAGGAGAATATTCAAAGAAGTGAACAGATTATTCAATTGATATCTAAGGATCTGAGAAATCATCATTATTAACAACACTTCCACTCTTAGAGCAAAGAAGTTGCTGATTCATTGAGCAACTTAAGATGTGTGTGTTTTTTAAATTTTATTTTATTGGTTCTTCTTAGTTATATATGATAGGATAATTCATTTTGATAAGATTATACAAGTATAGGATATATCTTTTTCTAATTAGGATTCTATTCTTGTGGATGTGCATGAAACTTCTGACCAAACTGGAAATTCACATGGAATAGAATAAAAGTTAATCCCTATTTCTCATTCTGGACAAAAATCAACTCAAAATGGAAGTAATGCCTAAGATTTAGACCAGGGATCCTGCACTACTAGAAGAAAAGGTGAGTCCAACACTTCAACACAGCAACTAACTTCCTGAACAAGACAAATAAAATTTAAAAAATCAATAAACGGGATGACATCAAACTAAAAAGCTGCTTCACAGAAAAAGAAAGAATAAAGAGCAGGAAGAGAGAACCTATAGAATGGGAGAAAACCTTTGCCACCTGCACATCAGGGCATTAATTTCCAGGGTATACAAAGAACTCAGAAAGTATATCACCAAAAAAATAAATAACCCAATCATTAAATGGGCAAGAATCTGAACAGACCCTTCTTTAAATAAGAAATATGCAGGATCAACAAATATAAGATTTTTTTCTTATGAGGGATAAAATTGCTTTGGAGATGTATTTTTGTTTCCTCTCCTCTTCCTCCTCCTCTTCTTCCTGCCCCCTTTACCTTATTCATTATTCTTCTGTTTTTGCATCTGTGTGTTTTTTGTTGTTGTTGTTTTGTGTTGTTTTGTTTTGCTTGTTGGTGCTAGGGATTGAAGGGCCTTGTGCTTGCAAGGCAAACACCCTGCCAACTGAGCTATATCCCCAGCCCTCATCTGTTTTTTTTTTTTTTTTTTTTTTTAAAGAATTCTGGAATGGAAAGCAAAGGAAGCAAATGTGAAGGGAATCCTTGGGGCTGAAGAAGAGGATTGGACAAGCAGGAATAGGAATTTATTTACCTGAAGAGTTGGAGGATAGGGACCCTGAACCAGGAACAAATCATCAAAGAAACCATGAAAGGGAAAATCAGCATTAAATATCCATAGGGCATTGGGAAGTGAACTTCCCACACTGAATCAGAGTATAGATAATTGCTTCTCCTTTACCCAACTCAAATTTAAAAGAAAAAAAATCTACAAAGTTTGATTATTGCATTGAACTGGATATGCTCATCATTAATTTGTAAAATTATACAAACACAACCAAAAAATTGACTACTTTTACCTGAGTTGCCATTTGTTAGAGATTCTGTCTACTAATGGATTTTAAGGAATAAAAGGAAACAAAAATAAATTTACTCTACACATGCCTAGAAGATTTAACAGTTTTAACAGAAATGATTTCAACAATATGTACAGAATGTCAAGAGCAAAATTTTTCTATTTTTATTTTGGAAAACCATCTAATGGAATTCCCATGGACACTAAGTAGAATTATAGAATTCACTCTTTTTCAACCTAGTTCTTATTGACAAGAGAAAAACTGTAAATTGTCTTACCATGGCCAGGTTTAGACTCTCTTGGCTGTCTAAAACTCATACTTTAGAACTATTTTGATCACTTTGTGTCTTAGGAATGTTTTCTCAAAGCAATAATTTGTGTATGTCATCTAGCCGCTTTGACTGATAACATGAAATATTAAATAAAAGCAGATTGTAAGGAAGACAGGTAGTTTGCAAATTGCCACTAACATTAACACTTTCTGTACAAACTCAAATACTTTTGAATTTATTTGTACATTTTCACTTTGAAAATGAAGCATCCCCCTAAAGATCTTGACTCTGACAGAACACAATGAGCAGAGTCACAACTCTCAATCATCAATAAGTTTCATCACAGATTTATTAAATTCTACTGAAAGGATTCTGAAAAATGCTTGGGCAGAAAATATGAATGGACAAAATTATTTATTAAAACTTCAAATGTACTCTTGAATTATTTCAAAGAAAAACTAGTTAGCTTATTTTTTTATTGTCCACAATTTACATTCAAGTTATATAAATTATTTATTTATGATGGGATGATAATGTCAAGGTCAATAAATAATTGTCATCAAGATTAATGAAGGGATTTACATGCTTTTACAGCTAAGTGGTATAGATATGTAGTTCTAGATTCATGGGCACTTTTATTTCAAACTCACATTAAGAAGATTAACATTTTTCCTATTTATTTTTAGTTGATTGAATTCTACCTGATAAAAGACATTAGAATGAAATAAACTCAAGTTTCCTTTGGAAAAAATATTATTTTAGATAAAAGAAATAAGAGATTTTAAACATAAGAAAACATAGACCTATATTATCTTTTTCAATATTGACAAGAAAAAATTGCTTTGCTGAAATAGTTGGAGCTCCATTCTGTGTGTTGGGAAAAAGTTGAGTGGGTAGGAGAAAAAAACAAACAAACAAACAAACAAAAAAAAACAAAAAACAAATTTTATTCTGGTGTTAGAAGAAACCAAAAAGTAAAAAGAGGGAAGTCAACCGCTCCTGCTGGCTGCGTCTCTGGCGGCTTTGACACTCCACCTAACTTTTAAACTCTCACTCAAATCCACGTTTCAGATTTTAAAACATATTTCACATTTCACAATGCCAGAGAACAACAAAATGCATCTTCGATACTCTTTGATTTTTATTTTTACTTTTCCTCATTTTCACTGGAGAACAGACTTTGGTGGCATGAATGGTCCAGGATATAAGTCGACATCAGGGCAGAATGCAAATGCCTTTTGTGGTTGATTGTGGTTTCTTCATACTCCACACTTGTAAGTTAACAAATTCCTCTTAGGAATAATTTTTTGGAAACAAAAAGACCGAGACTTTAGGTAACATATGTGTGAGTTCTATAATTGTCTACAGTTTGTCATTTAACTGGAATAGAAATGACCATTTATAAAATATTTCTCAGAGATATTAAACTTTCGGTAAGGTAATGAAAGAGACATTCTTGTTTCACTGATATTCTACAGCTTTGAAAAATATTTCAAAGTCTCTAAGTGCTGTTTCTGTTCATTCTGTAACTGTATAATATTCAGAGACAAAACAACTCCCTTATATTATAAAATGATAATATATCCTTGCTTTAGTCTACTTTTTCATTGCTGTGACCAAAAGGCCTCACAAGAACTTTAGAAAAGGAAAGTTTTATTTGGCTCCATTGTTGGACCTAAGTGAGGCAGAAAATCATGGTGGAAGGGTATGGAGGAGGAAATCAGCTCAGGACATGACAACTAAGAAGCAGACAAAGAGCTTTCCTTGACAGGAATAAAATACAAACGCCCAAGACAAGACCTCAGTGACCTACGTCTTGCAGCCACATTCAACCTGCTTACAGTTTCCACTTAGTCAATTCATATCAGTGGATTAATTCACTGAATATGTTACATCACTCATAATCTGATCATTTTACCTCTGAAAATTCTTCCATTGTCTTATACATGAGATTGTGGGGGACACCTTATATCTAAACCTAAGAATCACACAAATGCATAGTTAATTTTATACCAAATTATATTAATTATTGTGCCTGTATTCCATGCCTTCTTAGATCATTCATATTTTCTTACACTGAAAATGATATATTCCTGGATATGGATACGCTACATGTAACTATTTGTTCATCAGTCAAAGGCATAAACAAAAATGAACTCTGCATTTCAGGCTCAGATTGACTGTGGAAAGGTAATTTAGTGCATGTGTGTGCTCATCCATAATAACTCTGAGCTCTTCTGATATCTACCATATTGAAGACAAATGAAATCCTAGAGAAATGACTCTGGATTAATATGTACTGTGAGGAATTTAGTCATATTGCAAATAAGCATGCTTTTTTCCAAATGAATATAAAATTAAAGGGTAGGTCAAAGTCTGTAGATTACTGTCTTAATTAAGTCTGAATCATGTGAATGAATCATATACATGTGTATGCAATTACAGAATTACACATTAATATAGCATACATTTATAGCATAAAATTAAACATGGTCAAATAAAAGTTACAAACATTAATAAAAAGGAAAAGTGAAAATAGCTTAACTAAATCCATCTTTCAGAAACAATCATATAATATATTTTTGCTATGCAATTTTTTCAGCTCGGGGGAAGAAAATACAACTAAAATTTTAAAGATGGGATTATCTTTATTGGGTGTGGAACTGGGAGTTATACATAATCACAATTCAATAATCTATTCATACAAATTTGGACAATAATTAAACATTAATGTTTCTGAAGTTAAGGAATATGTAAATTCGACAAGCTGAAGTCAGTTTTCCCTTTGGTTAATAATCTCTCCTTGCACAGATTCACAGCATTTTAACACATGAACAGTAAAGAGTAGCTTATAACATTGGGCAAGTCATGCCATACTTGGGACATGACTTGGGGGGTCACTATTCTTGAAAGTGTTTCATCCTTAACCTTCTCTGCACTCTATTTAACCTTTATTCTGCTCTGGTTTCTGGAGTGACACCAAGAAATCCTGCTTTCATACCAAGGACAGACTTTATATGTTCCAGTGCCTTAGAAGTGATTTATTGTATCTTCAGATCATCTATATTCAATGTATAGCATGATCTTCTACTATTCATTTAAATTAGAATGAATTATTTAATAAAAAAGATTGAGTAAATTCCCACCAATTCTGTTGAAAAACAGAGAGGTTTACAAGCAAAGGAGCTATGATTTTTGTACCTAGACAATCTGGTTCCTGGCACCATTCTTTAGACGTTGGAATGACCAGGGGGAAAATTTTTCAAGATATCTGCATTCATGTGGAAAATCATCCTAATAATAGTGTGCATTACATAGCATTATTATAGAGCTTTAAATGATATAATGCATTATATTACATAGCAGTACTACAAGAAATTTTAGTACAGTTTCTTCATATAATACATTTTTTAAAATCTACCCATTATTTGTTACTGTATATTGATTTTCCACAGAAAAGAGAGAAGATAGAAAATATTTTTCCCCAATCTGTTCATAAACTTCCAAGAAACTAATTTAAAGTCTAATTTTATGAGCAAATAGTAAAATTCATGAAAATAACCAATGGTATACTTCTTGAATAAATGTAAATTAAAGATAGGTGGAAATTAAGTTCTACCTCCTGGTTTGGGTGAATGGAGAAGTTTTGCTTCATAAATCATCCAGGGCTTTATTTTTCTTCCCCAATGTTTCCCATCCTCCTCTAGAACACTGTTTTTCTAAATGATGAGCTGAGTTCTCTTCTGATTCATTTTCTAGCCTTCAGCAAGAAAAAAGACACAATGATTCAGGAAAACAATTTGATTTTGATGCCAGCAGTTGAAAGTGGTCCACATCTGTCTTGCTCATTTTTCCTTGGGAAGATCTCAGCCACAAAGCCACACCCTTGTGGCTGGGCACACATATTATGAAGGAAGGTAAAAATCAGTTTGAGGAGGGAAGAGAACTTCAACCAGTGGAATTTTCCCACTGAAAAAGGAACGTGAAAATAGCTATCCTTTATTGCATGTATGATCTCCTGGCCTAATCCGGGTTCTGATTGTTTTGTGTGAGATGTCTTTAACCCTCAAAACAACATAGCAAGAGAGATTCCATCACTGTTGAAAAATTGGAATTCTTTAAGTTAAAGTAAATTGCCTATGTGCTACCCTTTAGTGACAAAATCACTGCCTGTCTGATAATCATTATGTTAGTATAAATTAGGAACATTGTTAAAGGAAGCAAATTGAAGCTATTCAGTTACCATCATTGTCAATTATATACCCATCACCTGAAAAGGAGGTTGGAGCTCTGACTTAAAATGCACATCAACATGAGATCAAAAAGGTAACACGGATTCAGCATATGTTTATTAAATGATAGAAATAGTGAGGAATGCTATGAAAGTGATGAATGAATATAGACTCTGCCCTGATTGTGCCACAATTAGGGTGCTTAAAAAACAGGCCAGTTATTTATCTAGATTCACGTACATTTTATATTTGCTATCTTAACCGAGAACACCAATTTATGTTTTATTTTACAACTTTGGCCTTTCTAAACTAATCTTTGAAACCATTGTCTTGTTTGAATTCAGTGTTTGAGCAGAAGAAAATTTACTTCCATGTATTTATTATCAGAGGATTTTTACATTAATGTATGATAAACTGCAAAGTCTCTGGATATCCCTCCTTGTTGACAGACACCTGTTGGTAGGATTACTTTATTCCTTTGTCATTTGACCTCAGGCCTACACCTAATTGTTTTTAATAGCTGCAGAACAATGTTTGATCCTGAAAATTGGTTCACAACAGGAAGAGCATATAAAATTTAACTTATGAATATATAATCAAACATTTATTGAAAATATAAATCAGACTCTAAATGTCCTTTCATGTAGAATGTGAGTGAATTTCTTTTGATCAATATGATATGATGGAAAGTTGCAAGATTGAATAAGTAAAACCCACACAAAGTATTTAAAATGTTTAAAATGGTCCTGCCACCTCTAACTAGTGACAATAGAGTAATATTCTTTAAGTGCATGAGACAGTGATGGACACAACTAATTAAGTACCTGATGTACAGGAAATTCTGGTCAGTTGTATGTTATTGCTCTGCATAAAGGAGAATGATGTGTGACATCTAAATTGTCCTGAACTATCAGTAAAAATGTTAACATTTATTTTAGAACTGTAATAGCTTTGAGTGATTCCTCCGTTTCTAAGCATTGAAAGAATTATTTCATTTAGTCATTTTTCATTCATAAATAAAAAAAAATTATTTTGGAAAAGTCAATGACCTGATCTTCACAGAGTTGGGGTTCATGTACCACATGTACAATTTTATAGAAGTAATTAGCAAGACCTCACTCTGCTTCTCTATGAAATAAGAAAATTAAAATGTATCAAAAGGTCTTAGCATTCCTTACCAAAGAGTGAGCTCCAGTAAATTCATGAACAGCACAAAAGCTAATGTTTATATACACTTTGTTTCCGTTGAAAGTATCTATAGTCTGCAAAACATTATTGAAAGAGAAGCAAAAAAAAAAAAACCAAAAAAATGAAAGGAGTAGATTAATATGTGACTTGTAAATATGTACTTGTATAAGAATCATTATACCTAATATTGATTCCTTGACAGATATTTAGTGATTATCAAGTTAAAGCCAAATTGTTCATCTGTTTATATCTATGGTAAGAGATTGAGGAGGGGCCAGGGAAATGAGGCATTTTATGTGAATTATTTCAGTGATTCCTTCCTGAACTACTAATCCCTTCAATTTCAAGTTGCAGATTCATGGTGGAACCTACACTTATATCCTGGAATATCTGTACTGGTGACTGAGCCAATGAGTACATGGATTGGTATGCATGATCAAAGGGTTTGGTGAATAGGTGGTTTGTAGGCTGAGATTGGGTGGGGAGAAGATAAGAAGTGGTCTGTCCCTTCCCCCATTTTCCTTCAGTGCCCTTTTTTGTATTTATGCTTTTTGCACCACATGAGCAGATTGAGGGAAGAATGAAAGAGATATCCTTCCAATGTCACTATGAGGACACAGAGATTTAAGTACAGACAAATGCTCAGCCCTGACCCATTCCAGGTACTGAAGATTTTGCGACATGCATAATCCCTGCCATCTCACCAGTTAAAAGTAGAGAGAAGGGACATCCAAAACTACAATTCTGTCATTACTCTTGATGTCACTAGATGTGTATGTATCAGTTGCTAAGAGGTAGGAAATCCAGAGTGACATAATTTGCAGTCTTTTTCTTATCTGTGTTCTGTTCCTGAGATCTTTCCACTTCAAATTCAACTAACCTTGATCCTCTGTGAATCCAGCAAGACTTACGACACAACTGTAAGAGAATAATTTGTTTTACATCCTTTCTTCCTGAAGGTAGGTGAAACATTTTTTAATTTCAAGCTTTTCCAGAAGGAATGATACGGAAGCAACTAAGTCCAAAGAGAAAGATAAGCCCAGAAGTATACTTTCCTGTTATTAAAAAGAAAGCAGTTTAAAGTAGTTTAAGCTTGATGTTCAGAGATTAATTTTGGAAAGAGGATGCTCAGCCTCCCAGCATGTGTTCTAAAAGAAAAACTCAAAAGAGGAGGTCACAGTCAATTCTGCACACATTTAAGTTTATTCCTTAGTAGGTGAAGGGATTTAACATGAATAAGATGTGCTTCCTGCCTTTGTGGGACTCAACCTAACAATGAGAAAGAAGAAACAAGTATATAACTAGACATAATCAACACCTTGCACAGCCCTACCCTCACCAGGCAATGACCAGGGAGCTAAAATAATTCTACACCATTTCATATCCAAATTCTCATTTTCTCATGTTCTGTTTTCAGCGTTAGAAAAGAGGTCTATTGGATTCATGCTATAATCTTTTCTCTCATTTCAAGCAGAAAAATATGCTTTCTGTTTATTCCATTAGTATTTCAAATATCCATGTCTCATGGTAATATTAATTTGAATGTCATCTTCTATTGCGCCTTCATAAAATCTTAGTTTGGTTCACATATTTCAAAGAGCAGTGTTGCAGGATTTCTATAAATATTTGCTGATTTAATGCATAGCACAAAGCAGAATCTTCTAAAAAGATGGTTCCTTTAGTAGCCATTTTCTGTGGAAGTCTTCAACAGCAATAAAATAATAGAGAGCAAAGACAGCTTGATATGTGCATATTTCTGCTCTGGGTAAATTGTGGGGAGTGGGACATTGTAGCTTCCCTGAAGAAAAATACAATGTAAAATAAAAATAAATGTATTAATGTGACTTGATTCTTTAAAAAAAGTAAATAGTTGTGACTAAACATTGTGGTCATAGGAAGAGTGAGCCTTGCGTACCAAGCACAGATGATCAATTCACCAAATTCCTAGTCTTTTGGTAAAAGCAATGCCAATTATCAGTAAGAAGATATTTATTTCATGAACAACTTAATTTAATAGTAGCAGCAGCAGTATCCCACTTAAGAACTTGGGTGAATCAAATCAAAAATTATTTTGTATACAGCTGTCAATACTGTTACGTATTTATCAAATTTTTCATGCAGAGCTGGTTCTTGGAATCCTTGTGTGTCCTAAGACCTAGGCCAAGTAAATTTGTTCAAGGCAGGAAACATCACTATTGTTTTGAAATGTACGGTATCAGACTTCATACTGACTTTAATGATCAAAGTGTTGTGACAAAATTTCATAGATTATGTGGAGTCTGTTGGTGACAGAACAAATGTTTTAACACTGAATTTCCTGCCAAGAATTCAAGTTAGAAAAATGAAAAAGTGGTCTTACTTCTCTGTTCTCCAACCAATCTGACAATTATGTTTTCTTCCTTCTTTTTCTCAATCTTTACCATTAATGTGCAAGAAAGGACTAAAAATCTTATCAAAATGTACTGTCTACATATCATTTTTAGATAAAAAGAAACAGATATACTAAGCAATTGGCTAAGTGTATGTTGAATCAGTATAAGTATAGAATAAGAATATAAAACATTCAATAATCCTCCCAATACAGTAGGGTTCTTTAGATTTAATTTTAGTGTTTCAAGGATTTTTTTCACAATTATTCCTAATATTTTATAATTTGCATGTGTGAATGTGTGTTATTCCAAAATAGAAAAGGGAAATGTATTTTATAACTAAAAACCTCATTATATCTTTCTGTTACCATATGGGTCCATTGTATTCTTTCATAACAATAGAAAACTTTAAAGGTCAAAGTAAACTTATTTTTTTCTCCATAACACTGCTATTTTCTCCTTTTGAAATTTTTCAGTGTTATTAATCAATTAACCCCAAACATACCAAAAAGACTACAAATGAGCTGATGTAAATGATTGAATTGTCTAGAATGATGGGAAATACCGAAATAAATCATCATCATCATAATTATTCTTTAGTTTTCTTATTGTCATTTTATCTTATTATCTTTTAAAAAGGTACAAAAAGCCTCAAGACAAAGTTTCTCTCTTTAGATTTTTTCAACTTTTCCTTTATATACATGAACATTCAAAACTGCATTGTCTATCCATATAGCAAACATAGGCAGATATAGACATTTTGTAAATATAAAGCAAATTAGAAGATAAATATACAGAGAGAATAACACTCTAGACTCTAATATCATGGTGAAATTTACCATATAACTAAAACTTCAGATTACACATCTTCAGATGATGATATTCTGAAACAATTCCTCAGTTCCAAGGATCATTGGAAATTAACAATATTACTGGGGGAAATATGGGAATTGCAATCCAGTTGTTATTTCAACAGAAATAATTTTCTTATATAATATTTTGTGATAAGAAACAGTTATGACAAAAGGTTGTGTGATGATATTCTTTCATTGTTTCTTAGTGTTTTTTTGCACTAAATTTTTCTTGATAATGGTCTTAATGACTGAGTAATACTCCATTGTGCATATATACCACATTTTCTTTATCTTCTCATCTGTTGAAGGGCAACTTGGTAGGTTCCATAGCTTGGCCACCATGAATTATGCTGCTAATTTTGCTCTAATTTTTAGTGCTACCAACAATATATGAGTGTATCTTTTTCCCCACATCTTTACCAACTCTTATTAATATTTGTTTTCCTAATAATTGCCATTCGTACTGGAATGAGATGAAACTCAATGTAATTCTGATTTGCATTTCCCTGATTGCTAGGGATGTTAAACATTTTTTCGAGGCACAGCCCAGCACGCAGATGGCTGAGAGTTACCCACTCAGGACATTGGCCCAGAGCACTCTCCTGGATCCTACACAGGGCCGCCGGCACAGCCCAGAGGCGAGAATCTTCAGCGCAGGAAGTGGGCACTGAGGAGAGGACACTTGGATCGTCCTCTCCCAGGGGCCCAGCCCAGAGGCCTGCATTCAGCTCAGCCAAGTCCCGTGAGAATTCCAGGTCTGGGGAGGTGGACCCAGCAACAGACATCAGGCGCAGCCCAGTGCGCAGAAAGGTGAGAGTTCCCCACCTGGGACATAGGCCCAAAGTGCTCCTGTGAGACCTCTGAGGGGGCAGCAGGCACAGTGTAGAATTGGGAGCCTTCAGCATGGGGGAAGCAAGCACAGAGTGCATACTTGAGGCTCCCATGCTGGGAGGCCAAGCCCAGAGGCCAAGTCTTACTCCAGTCTGGCCCTGGCCTGTGGTCTAGTGCTACTGAAGACTAGGAGGTGAGAAAATGGAAACCTGCAGGGACGCCACTTGTTTTAAGGGGCGAAGCTGCTATACCTCAGATTCTCACGAATAAAAGGGAAGATACATGAACAACATGAGAAGACAGGGGAAGAAAGTGTCTCAAACAAACCTAGAAACTTCATCAACAGAATCCAGTAATAACATGGTAGAAGAAATGTCAGAAAGGGAGTTCAGAATGTACATAATTAAAATGATCAGAGAAGCAAAGGATGAGATGAGAGAGAAAATGCAGGAAACGAATGATCGCACCAATCAACAGTTTAAAGACCAGATGCAGAAAGCAGAAGATCACTTCAATAAAGAGACAGAGATGTTGAAAACAAACCAAACAGAAATCCTTGAAACGAAGGAAACAACGAACCAAATTAAAAACTCAATAGACAGCATAAGCAGCAGGCTAGATCACCTGGAGGATAGAACATCGGACCTTAAAGAAAAAATATTCAATCTTGAAAACAAAGTTGACCAAACAGAGAAGATGGTAAGAATTCATGAACAAAGCCTACAAGAATTATGGGATATCATGAAAAGACCAAATTTAAAAATTATTGGGATTGAAGAAGGCACAGAGATACAAACCAACGGAATGAATAATCTATTCAATGAAATAATGTCAGAAAATTTCCCACGGCTGAAGAATGGAATGGAAAATCAAATACAAGAGGCTTACAGGACACCAAATGTACAAAACTACAGCAGGTCAACACCAAGGCATATTATAATGAAAGTACCTAACATACAAAATAAAGATAGAATTTTAAAGGCTGTGAGAGAAAAAAGTCAGATTACATTCAGGGGGAAACCAATACGGTTATCAGCACATTTCTCAACATAGAAACTGAAAGCAAGAAGGGCCTGGAATAATGTATTCCAAGCCCTGAAAGAAAATGGATGCCAACCAAGAATCTTATACCCAGCAAAACTCAACTTCAGATTGGAAGGTGAAATAAACAAAAGCTAAAAAATTTTACAAATAGAAAGCCAGCAGTACAGAACATTCTCAGCAAAATATTCCATGAGGAAAAAATGAAGATCAACAATGTAAACCAGCATAGAGAGAAACTACCCAAAAGGAATAGCCAAATAAAGGAGAAACCAAGTCAAGTTAAAAACCAAAAATAAGCCACAATGATTGGGAATACAAATCATATCTCAATAATAACCCTGAACGTTAATGGCCTGAACTCATCAATCAAAAGACATAGACTGGCAGATTGGATTAAAAAGAAAGATCCAACAATATGCTGCTTCCAAGAGACGCATCTCATAGACAAAGATACCCACAGACTAAAGGTAAAAGGATGGGGAAAAACATACCACACACACGGACTCAGTAAAAAAGCAGGGGTTTCCATCCTCATATCACATAAAGTGGATTTCAAGCCAAAATTAGTTAGACGGGATAGTGAATCCCGTCTAACGAAGGACATTTCATTCTCTTTCAGGAAAGCATAAATCAGCAAGACATAACAATCATAAATATTTATGCCCCAAATAACGGTGCATCCGTGTATGTCAATCAAATCCTTCTCAACTCCAGGAACCAAATAGACAACAACACAATAATACTGGGTGACTTTAACACACTCCTCTCACCATTGGACAGATCTTCCAAGCAAAAACTGAACAAAGAAACCTTAGAACTCAATAACACAATCGCTAAATTAGACTTAACAGGCATATATAGATATTTCATCCATCAAGAAGTGAATACACCTACTTCTCAGCAGCACATGGATCCTTTTATAAAATAGACCATATGTTATGCCACAAAGCTACTCTTAGCAAATACAAAAACATAGAGATACTACCTTGCATTCTATCGGACCATAATGGAATGAAATTAGAAATCAATGATAAAATAAAAAACAGAAACTACTCCAACACCAGGAGATTAAATAATATGCTGTTGAGTGATGCATGGATACCAGAAGACATCAGGGGGGAAATAAATTCTTAGAGATAAACGAGAACAAACAAACAACATATCAAAATCTCTGGGATACTATGAAAGCAGTACTAAGAGGAAAATTCATTGCATGGAGTGCATTCAATAAAAGATGAAAAGTAAACAAATAAGTGACCTCACATTACTACTTAAAGCCTTAGAAAAAGAAGAACAGTCCATCACCAAAAGTAGTAGAAGACAGGAAATAATTGAAATCAGAGCGGAAATCAATGAAATTGAAACAAAAGAAACAATTCAAAAAATTGACAAAACAAAAAGTTGGTTCTTTGAAAAAATAAACAAAATTGATAAACTCTTAGCCCCACTAATGTAGAGGAGAGAGAAAATCTAAATTACTACAATTCATAATGGAAAATGAAATATTACAACAGACACAATTGAAATACAAAACATAATTAGAAGCTATTTTGAAAATTTATACTCCAACAAAATAGAAAACCTGGAAGACATCAATAGGTTCCTAGAGGCATATGAGCCACCCAAACTGAATCTGGAGAACATACACAATTTAAATAGATCAGTTTCAAGCAAGGAAATAGAAGAATTCATCAAAAGTCTACCAACAAGAAGAGTCGAGGACCAGATGGATTCTCAGCCGAGTTCTACAAGACCTGCAAAAAAAGATCTCATTCCAGTACTCCTCAAAGTAACTCATTCTATGAAGCTAATATCACCCTGATACCAAAACCAGAGAAGGACACATCCAGGAAAGAAAATTTCAGATCAATATCCCTAATGAACATAGATGCAAAAATTCTTAACAAAAAGTTAGCTAATCGCATACAAAAGCATATTAAAAAGATAGTGCACCATGATCAAGTGGGTTTCATCCCAGGGATGCAAGGTTGTTTCAACATCCAGAAATCAATAAATGTAATTCACCACATCAACAGACTTAAAGGCAAGAACCACATGTTATTTCAATAGATGCAGAGAAAGCATTTGATAAAATACAGCACACCTTCATGCTCAAAACACTAGAAAAAATAGGGATAGTAGGAACGTTCCTTAACATTGTAAAGGCTATCTATGCTAAGCCCACAGTCAACATCATTTTAAATGGAGAAAAATTGAAAGCATTCCCCCTGAGAACTGGAACAAGAAGGGATGCCCTCTTTCTCCACTTCTGTCCAACATTGTCCTTGAAACTCTAGCTGGAACAATTAGACAGACCAAAGAAATTAGAGGAGTAGGAATAGGAAAAAAAGAACTCAAACTATCCCTATTTGCTGAGGACATGATTCTCTATTTAGAAGACCCTAAAAATTCCACCAGAAAACTTCTGGAACTCATAAATGAATTCAGTAGAGTACCGGGATATAAAATTAATGCTCATAAATTGAATGCATTTTTATTTGTAAGTGATGCATCCTCTGAGAGAGAAATTAGGAAAACTATACCATTCACAATAGCCTCAAAAAAAAAATAGAATACTTGGGAATCAATCTAACAACAGAGGTGAAAGACCTCCACAATGAGAACTACAGAACACTAAAGAAAGAATTTAAAGAAAGTCTGAGAAGATGGAAAGATCTCCCATGTTCTTGGATAGGCAGAATTAATGTAGTCAAAATGGCCATACTACCAAAAGCACTATACAAATTCAATGCAATTCCAATTAAAATCCCAATGACAGAACTCATAGAAATAGAGCAAGCAATCATGAATTTCATTTGGAGGAATAAGAGACCCAGAATAGCTAAAGCAATTCTTAGCAAGAATAGAGAAGCAGAGGGTATCACAATCCTGGACTTTCAACTATATTACAGAGCAATAGTAACAAAAACAGCATGGTATTGGCACCAAAATAGACAGGCAGATCAATGGTACAGAACAGAATACACAGAGACAAACCCACATAAATACAGGTATCTCATACTTGACAAAGGTGCCAATAACATACAATGGAGAAAAGACAGCCTCTTCAACAAATGGTGCTGGGAAAACTGGAAATCCATATGCAGCAAAATGAAACTAAACCCATATCTCTCACCCTGTACAAAACTCAACTCAAAATGAATCAAGGACCAAGGAATTAGACCAGAGACCCTGCACCTAATAGCAGAGAAAATAGGCCCAAATTTTCATCACGTTGGCCTAGGACTAGATTTCCTTAACATGACTCCCAAAGCACAAGAAATAAAAGCAGGAATCAATGATTGGGATAGAGTCAAACTAAAAAACTTTTCCTCAGCAAAGGAAACAATCAGCAATGTGAAGAGAGAGCCTTCAGAATGGGAGAAAATCTTTGCCACACACACTTCAGATAGAGCACTAATCTCCTTAATCTACAAAGTACTCAAAAATCTCTACACCAAGAACACTAATAATCCAATCAATAAATGGACCAAAGATGAACAGGCACTTTACAGAGGATGATCTTCAAGTAATCAACAGATTTATGAAAAAATGTTCAACATCTCTAGTTATAAGAGAAATGCAAATCAAAACCACCTTAAGATTTCCTTACCCCAATTAGAATGTCTTTTATTAAGAATACAGGCAACAACAGGTGTTGACGA